>WBMV01006893.1:166253-390980 GCA_013396655.1 Campylorhamphus procurvoides
AGGGAAGGGAAGGGAAGGGAAGGGAAGGGAAGGGAAGGGAAATTTGTGATTTTTAGCTCTGATTTTGTAGTTTCAATTATTATTATATGGTATAATACAGACAAAATTATATATATATATATGTTATTGTAATTTTTTACTAACATCCTGTCAAATTTCATACAGCTGACACATTCTCATGAAGTATCTCAGTTTTCAAGGACCAGAAAGGAAACTGCTCCTTTGTGGGATGTTTTTTCTTCACTGATTTCCTCAGGACTATGACCAAGGTTGATTATCTTTTAATCCTCCTCTATACACAGCCATGAAGTGTGATTGGTATTGGCCTTACACTTGCCAAGAGATATTTATTAGCCACTGTGAGCCACTTCGTGTGCTGACTTGAATGGGCTTTATCAGAGATTTTTCCACTGAGTGTTGGAGTCTTTATTTAATTGTATTTTAGACTTATCTCTCTTGCCACTCTAAAAATAAAGAATGGTTTCGCCTTTACTGAGACACATTACACTTAATGAAAAAAAAAAGAAAATGAACAATATTTAAGTCTCTGATTCTATTCTTGGCTGTGGTTGGTTTATGAGTTGTACCTGGCAAGGTTCTTGAAGTCTCTGGAAGAGGGAACAGGAGTCCAGCTGGGAGCATAAAGAGGTTTGTCTCATATTTTCATTCTCTGTGATGTGGGAACCTTCTGGTTCTGACACCTGATACCTCAGTGTTATTGTGCATTCATAGCATATGTGAATAAACTGGTTTAAACCTTCAGAGAAATTTGAGCTTCTCAGTACCTGGATATTAATTAACTTTTTCAGGCAATCATCTCCCTTGCTCATCTAGAGAATGCAGGCAATGGTCTCATCTCCAGTGGCATGGAATTCTGACACTGAGAACTGTGGATATAACCCTTATTTATATACACAGAAGTGAGATCAGAATCTAATTTTTTGTGATTTTGAAATACTGCTAGACTAGCTCTTTAATTAATAAATGTTGCACTAGGACAGTTTTTAAGAGTGACCTGTGGAAGAAGAATCATGAAATGGTTTGGGGTAGAAAATACTTTAAAGATCATTCAACACCCCTGCCAAAAACAGGGATACTCTCCACTAGATCTTCCACTAAACCCCTTGCTAAAATCATCCTGAGCAGATTCTTCTGTGGTGGCAAGAGCAATGGGGACCTCCAGAAAGCTGAGCTCCTTCACGCTTCCTTGCAATTTCTTGCTCTCCTTTTCTCATAAGCAGATCTCTTCCCTAACTCCTGGCACAGTCACACTGGACTGTAGGAATGGGTGACTTTGGGCAAATCCCCATGCCTGGAAGAGTTCAAGCCCAGGCTGGATAGAACTCTGAGCAACCTGGTCCAGTGGGACATGTCCCTACCCACGGCAGGCAGTTTAGAGCTAAATGATCTGTAAGGTCCCTTCCAACACAAGCCATTCCATGATTCTGTCATAAATAGAGCAGATGATCATGAAAAGGGAGGACAGGTTGTTTGTTAAGGAGAGGCTGGCCTTAAGAAGGGTGTTCACAGAAGGCTAAGCTTGGGCGCAGCAGATTTTATAGAGATCCCCCCATTAACTAATGGAAGTCCCTTCAGGAAATTACCCTTGCACTGCCTTGCCCTCTGCAGATGGTTCCGTGTCCACCCACTAATGAGGGAACATTGTCCCTCTGTCCTTCTTTGACTAACACCAGCCTTTTTTACTGTACTTCATCATCTTGCAAATCCCTGCATCACTCCCAGTTTAGCAAAGGGCTTTAGCACAGTTACACTGTTCCAATCACATCGAGTTCAGCAGGACTCACACTGAGCTGAAGATATATTGCCTCAAAAAAAGAATTGCTGCAGCATGTTCACTTATAGAGCACCACTGTATCAGCTGCTACAGGATAATTGTAAATAAAACTTAGAAGGATCGATCCAGCTCAGCTCAATCAGCTTATTGATTTAAGCTATAAAAAGAAAATAACACATAAACAGCCTTCTTACATGTGACCCCACCACCAGTCCCTGGTGACTGACAATTCCCACAAATAGCACATGAACTTTTAGCCGATGGTTATTGCACCCGTTTGAGTTTACAGGTAACTTCAGGGTTTCCTTTAAATTACACAATCTTTCCCTGCCTCTCCTGAAGGGCAAGCCACTTTATCTGCATATGGGTCAAGTGGGCAACTTATTGTAATCATTTTTCATGACACTGTGGTATTCAGAGGGAAATACAGGAAACACAAAACACAAATAGGAAACACAAAATCACAAAAATCACAAAAAAAAAAGATAAAAAGAGAACTTCATCAGAGATTGCAGAAATATTTTTTAAAAATAGCAGAACAAAATGGCATAAGGCAATGAGCAGGTTGATAGTGACTCAAGCCCAAGCACCAAAAAATTGCAGAAGTTTTGCTTGTTGCTGCAAGGATAAACCTTTATCATAAGCAGCATGCCACCTAAAAGGAAAGAACAGCCAAGAACAGCCACTCTGCTAAAGCAGCACATGAGAGACAGCTGGACCCGGGCCCAAATTATTTAGCACAGACCTAATCCTGTCCTTGCAGGTTTTGCAGTTTTGCCAAGAGCAAGGGGTTTGCTTCTTGATTTGCTTGTCTTTCCTCTGGCTCTGCCCTGTGCCCATGAGCTCCTCATAGCAGGAGACTTTTCTTGACCCAAAAGAAAATCTAAATAGACAGAGGGAACAAAACAGTCCTATCTAAACCCTGAAGAAAAGAACTAGACTTTATCTTCAAAGGACACCATCTAAACATTAGATTATGATGGTGTAAAATCTTTATCCATTTTTGAGTGGAGACACCATTATATGGGGGTTTTTTTGGAGAGACCTCCTCTGTCCAACATGACTAAACTGTCTGGTGCCCAATCAGGCTTCTTAAGTGAAGAATTTGCTTTCCTTTTTCATGAACAGGCCCAAGCACAGAAGACACTTTACACAGGGTCACACTTCACACTGATCACACTTTATGCTGGATCAGAGAGATGCTTTCTACTGTAAGGATAGAAATACAGCTTATCACTACATCACTGCTAAATCTTGTCACTACATCACTGATGAACCTTGTCACTATATCACTGATGGACCTTGTCACTACATCACTGCTAAATCTTGGGCCAGGGATGGTTTTTCAGATAAATATATGGAACTGATGTCCCAGCACCCCTCATCACTTAAAACAGAGAGTGTCCATCAAGCAATCAGGATGAGGGATGGACATAAAGTTCAACATCTTCCTGGAGTCCTGACTCATCCTAAGAAGCAATTCACCAGAACAGGCACTGTAGTTTTCTGGAGAAAGCAGCACTGAATCTTCCACGATGCAGTTGCATCACTTTACAATCTTCTTTACCATTGCTCCAGAAAGGCTGTCACTCTTTATGAGGGTTAGCAGTGTCATACAGTATGTGACACCTTTGAATTGAATCCTCAGTGCCCCCTGCCATGACTTCTCCTATGTAGGCAGGAGATATTGTGCTGTTGATGATGCTTCTCCAGTACATTGGACATCAGTCCTACAGAGTAACCAATATCCTGGTTCACCTACACATGGCCATGGCACCAAGCCAGTACACACAGAAAGAGCTGAGGCAGAAGAGGTTACAGGGCTCAGAGCCCCTTCCTCGTACTGTGAGCCAGCAGGTGCTGAGAATGGCACCAAGGAAAAGTAAAACTGTTCCTGACTCATCCAGGAGCCCTCCACTTAAAAGAATTTCTGAATGAAGTAAAGAAGGCCAGAAATGTCACAGAGTGCAGCAGGAACTGTTGAGACATATCTTGTATTGAAGGGATTTGGGCATCAGATACTGCCTGCAGGAGGAAAAGGTGTCAATGTCCCCGGGATGTGCATGGGAAAAGAAAGGTCGACTGTTGCCAAGTCTGGGCTGAACATTAGAAACTTGAATAGCATTCGATGCTACTCTTGAAATGCCAGCCAAACAAAGGATGCTGATTCTGCCTCTGTCCCTCAGCTGACTGGAGGCAGAAGGACTCTGCTAAGAGCAGTTCTGCTGGAGCTGGGCTGGGCATCACTGGCTGAGCAGCTGAGCCAGGGTTCATTTCCCTGGAAAGCCATAAATCTTAGGTTCAATCACTCTTCTGAGATCTTCCTTCGCAGGGGTTTGTAAGGACTCACCCTCTTCCTCCTGGGGACAAAAGAGCAGGGGAGTTAATGGGATAAAGAAGCCAGTGAGTCCCAGAATCGTGATGATCTTTCATCTTTCAAGTAAGGAATGCACACAATGATTGGTATTCCCAGCACTTAACACTTGCAGATTAACTGGTTTACTTTCCTAAATGGAAAATATCAGGGAAGGTGATTTAATTGATTTAATGGATTATAATTAGATGGTAATAGGTATGTGTGTGTATACAATGAGTGCAATAGACCAAACATAACGGGAAGATTTATCCTCACTAGGGATTCTTTGCCAATCACTACAGAGAGGTAATCTTGAGTGTTTCAGTCTGGTTTGTTTCATTATTTTATTTTATGTTATTATTTTACATGATGGATTGTTTATTTTATTTGTATTTGGTTTATATTACATTTTTATGAATAAGGATATTTTTCCTTTTTTTTTCAAACAACAGCTCATAATCAAGGTCGTGAAATGCAAATTTTAAATGCTGATAGCTTAATTCATGCATGTTCTCACTTGTACACAGTACAAGTGTGTGCAAAGTGTACAAGCACTCACAAGTGTGTACCATTAATCTAAAGAGAATTTGGTTAATATTATTCATAAATACTTTCAATAGGAACTGCAATACAGCTTGCAATGCACATAAGTATTTTCCTTGCCATCCTCACTAGAAAGAAATTGTTTGCTTAAAGGGCTTAACAACAGATTATAACAAATCTATGACTTTTTTCTGTAAGGAATCTTTGAAAAGATCTTGACTTATAATATACCTTTTGAAATCTCAATTTTTTTAAGGAAATGAAACCCTAAGGCGAATAGGGATTATCTTTGAAATAATGGATGAGTCTAGAATAATGCAAAATTCAGTCAGTTCCACCCCTATCACATATTACAAGAGCCTGCTCTTAGAGCCCAGTTCATTTTATCTGGTAGAGTTTAAAAAAGGAATTTTTAAATGTGAAAATGTGGATAACAGTACATGTAGGAATCCATTTGTGCAAACATAAAAGAAGTTTGAAAGCAAGCAGGGCTGGGGATTAACCAAGAGTTGCAAAGACCTACGTTCATCTCCAAACCATCATTTGACATGGGGAAAGCAGAACAACAAATTGAGACTCACCCTTACCAAAGAAAGAGTCTGATCCTAAAATTTCCAGGTGTTTTAGTGGACCTGTTACACAAGCAGATATGGACATGGAAGGAACATCCATCATAGCATACCATGTCCGGCCATAGAGTGTGATCAGGTGGACTTTGATGACTCCTGTGGGTCACTTTAATCTCAAGATTGCTATTCTATGACTCTCTCTATGGCTTTTCACATCAGCTATGATAGTGTGAAATACTGACCAAGAAAAGGTGCTACAAGAGAAAAATCCAAATAAACTGTTTCCCTTGTCAAACCAAACAAGCTTCCTAAATCCCTGGGAATCCCTCAGTGAGACATGTTCAGAAAAAAAATAACTGTGTGAGATTTGTTCCTATACAAACAATGTTATCAGCTGAAACCATTTCCTTGGTCAGTAGTTACAACACCAAACATTTTTCCACCAGCTGCCTGAGTGGTGCCTTACCAGATCAGTCTAAGTCTCTTTTCTTTAAGTCTTGGAGATACATCTTTTTAAGCCAGCATTCAAAAATTTAATTAATTAAATTTAATTAAGCTGTTTGCACAATTGGGAATTTGAACCCAACTGAAATAACAAGCACAATGCACTCTTCTCAGTGTCCTATGAACATTTCTATAGAGAGAACTCTGACATTGCTGGACAGAAGAACTTGAAAAATTTGAAAAAAGTTTGGGAACTTCTCAGTTCCACTGAGCAGATCCCAGCATGGCCACGGGACTAGGTGAGTCAACTTCATTTTGGGCCTCCCTGTTCTGTTCAGCTTGGCTGCCTGTCCAGCCAGCAGCTCACATTCCTGCTGCTCACACAGCACAGTGGTTATTTTTGGGAAGCACAGCTTTGTGAGTTGGGACAAGGCTTTGGCTCCATTTTCCTAGGCAGCTGTGCTGCAGAACAGGTCTCTTTTCCCTAGAAGGTACACTTCCCCTTCCTCCCTGCTTTGTAGTCTGAAGGGAAAAGAATGATTTCTTTCCCTTTGCAACATCAGGATTTGAACACATGAGCCCTTCATCTCTATGCATACATATGTATGTATGTTATTTTTAACCTGGTGGTGAATGTGAATCAAGTTTGGTGCAGGGATTGAGAGTTCAAAGATATTGTCTTACATGATGCATGACAATAAGCAGCCAGGAAGAGGGGAAAAGTCCTTATTAACTCCTGCATTGGAGGAAAACTCAAACCGTGAGCTCAACTCTTACTATATACTAGGAAGTCCACACAAGAGAGAGTCCTGAAGTCAGAAATGTATAGAAAGCCAAGCTCAAGTGAAAAACAGAGCAACAGGAATAATTAAATAAAATAATGCTGCAATGCTTATGTGCCCTATTTTGCTGGCAGAGCTCTACTTACCTTCAGCAAACTTTTCGTCCATCCACGAGAGTGTCCTGTGCAGCCAGACCCTTCCAACACTACTTTTCCAGCCAAGCCAAGCTAAATCAGAGATAATGCTTTTCTCAAAAGGAGGTTTCATGTAAAATTCATACTGTTTTAGTCAAAAATTAGTTCAGAGCAAACAAATAAAAATCTTCAACCACAGTGAGTGTGAGGATAATACAGTCACAGCTTGTACTCTGAAAACATTTTCAAAGCATTCCAGCAAAGTGAGTGGGCCACTATTCCCCTTTCTTTTTGCAGCAGAGAAACTTCTGTGATACAGAAGAGAAACTGAGGCCCTTGCCTTTACCAAGTTAACACAAAGATTGTTCTAGGACAGCAAAGAACTGAATGTAGGTAATTTATCCCACAAACCAAAGCAGCCATCCACTGATTAAAGAAACTCTTCAGTGCCATTAATTTTGCCCAGATGCAATGGCACAGCTCTCAGCAGCGTCCCAAGGCAGCCCAGGACCTGCCTGCCAGCTTCGCCCTGCCACAACCTCTGCAATCCATGGAGAAGGAAGGCTGTCTGATGTTTAGTCTGCAGGGAATTATGCACATTGCTGCTGCCACAAAGTGAGGGATGGCAGCTACCTGAGCAAGGTAATATTTTGATTCCATTATTCCAGCAATTGTAAGCCCTAATGGGCAGTTTCCCTCGTTTCTGCCACTGTAAATCACTTGGAGCACATAATGGCACCCTTTTGCTGGAGATCCAAGGTTTCAACAGAGGAAAGTAAAAAGGGGGAGAGCAAGAATAAAAGTGTGATTAACTTTTCATTTCTGCAGCAGCTCAGCTGGCCATGCACAAACTGGCTGGATTTCATCCTCTCCCATACTGCTGAAAACCCAATTCTGCAAAAGGTCCTTTCTCACTCCCAGTGAGGCCCTGGAGAGTTGTTTCCCTCTGTCCTTGCAAGGGTAAAGCCAAGATTGTTGGGCTGCTTGGAGGCTGTATTTTAAACTCCAGTCTGTTTCCCTGCTTCAGAGACATAGAAGGGAATGACAAGCAATGACAAGAGCTTTTCCTCAGAAAAATTGATTAAAAATTAGCCTTTTTCTCTAATGGGATTGCAGAACCAGAGAATGGTTTGGGCTAGAAGGGTCATTCAGGGCCATCCAGTTCCAAACCCCCCTGCCATGGGCAGGGATGCCTTCCACTATCCCAGGCTGCTCCAACCACCATCCAACTTGGCACTGAAAATTTTCAAGGATGGGGCATCCACAGCTTCTCTGGGCAACCTGTTCCAGGGCCCCACCACCTCACAGGGAAGATTTTTTTCCTAAAATCTAATTTTGATCTATGCTCTGTCAGTTTGAAGCCATTATGCCTTGTCCTGTCACTCCATGCCCTTGTAAAACAGCTTTCTCCAGCTCTCTTGTAGTCTCTTTAGATACTAGTAGGGGCTCTAAGGTCTCCCTGGAGCCTTCTCTTGCTGACATTGCTCATATCTGGACAGCCTGAGGTGTGCCAAGGCGACAGAGGCAGACTGCAAGTAGCAGATAAGGAAAGGCCCTCCAGGAATATTGAACTAATCCTGGTGGCTTTGTTCTTGCCTTCACCATGGTTCTTTCTACTTCCAAGGGGAAGTGCACGGAGCCAACAACAGTGTAAGGGGAAGGAAAGTGGATCCTGAGAGAGGAGCTGGTGTTTGGGAATATGCTTTGTCCGAGGAGCAAACAGAGACCTGGGGCACAGTGGCTGAGCCCCCCTGGAATCAGCACAGCCACTCTTTGTGCAGGTGTCAAGACAAAGCACTGCAGGTTGAAAGACTGAGCTCAGAAGGGCTAAGAATAAAAGGAACAAAGGAAGACCTGCAAAAATGTTGGTTTGTTTTTGGGTTTTTTTAATGTTATATAAATAATAGAGGTGAAACCTCAGAGGGAGCAGTTTTGATGTCTCTTACTCAAGACCTTTACAGCAAGTGAAACTGAGGCACAAACATGGGACGACAACAGACCAACCTGACCCAGCCAGTGACAACAGTGGGATAAGAACCAGGTCTCCTGGCCCACATATGAGATGCTTTGGCCATGAAGGTGTCCTATCCTTCAACGCACAAGGAATAAGAGGTCTTTGCAGCCCCTTTCACACCTCATCACTCTACTAGTGACTGGGGGAAAGTTTTCACTCACAGCACTCCAAATTCTGCTACAGAGCCAGCAAAATCCCCATGTCTTAATCATTACCCTGCCAGTGATTATGATCCCTAAAGGCACCTCCCAGGGAAGATACTTTGGGCCAGTTTCCCTCCTGCAGCATTTCTTCTTTCTTATTGAGACTGGCTGAAGGGGAGAGTTAATTCTGAGGATTTGTAGACATTAATTTTTCACCTAATTATTAATATGCTTGCAGCAGGTGTTGGACATTTTCTATTTTAGTGGTCTCAGAGAATGGCAAAGGATATAAGAACAACTTATCTTCATTTAAACCTCTGCCTGATGATTGGAGTGGGAGTAGAGAAGGGGTTGAACATAAATGCAGTATATTTGTAATGCCTTTTGCTTCTAATTCTGTGATTGTGAAGACTTTATCTCATTATAGTCATATTGGACTTTATTTCTTTCTCTCTTACCTCCAATTTCTCTTGCTTGTTGTCCTTCTTCTTCTTCCCTTCGTCTAAAAGCAGATAAAATAGATATCTTCAGTATATGTATATAATATTTATTTAGCAAACATTATTTATATATTATCTCCTTAGTAACTGCTGTTTCAGAAAAGTTTTCATTCAGCAACTTGCAGAGCAGAAGCTGTGTGCATTTTGAGCAACCAAGGCAGTCACCAAGGAGAACTGTGAGCAGAACTGTGGTATGAATAGGGCTCTAAATCCATTGACAAATATTTAGCAAACAACTAAATAAATTATTGGCAGGTTTTGGCTGGTCCACAGTGCAAAAATTCATGTGGGCAGTTTGAGTAACTTAACTTGCAATGCATAATTGTAATTTATTCCAATCAAATGTCCAAAACTTTGAGGTCAGCTTTATCTGCCAATAACTTCTTGGTGATCAAGAGCTGAACTTTGGGCAGTTGCATTAAGCCAAGGAAGGTTTAGGCTGGATATTAGGAAAAAGTTCTACATCAAAATGGTTGTCCAGTGCTGGAACAGCCAGCCCAGAGCAGTGATATAGTTACCATCCCTGGTGATATTCAAGAGAAATGGCACCTGGGGACATGGCTTAGTGGTGGACTTGGCAGTGCTGGGTTCATGGTTGGACTCTGTGACCTTGGAGCTCTTTTCCAACCTACATGATTCTGGGATTCTAACTTTAGATCCCATGCTTAGACTGACTAACCACCATGAAGCTACCCCTAGTTTCACTTTAATCGAGGTACTTCTTGGAGCTTTTCTTAATATGTAGATAGGTCTTAACCCTGTATTGACACACAGGATGGATGTTTGCAGGAAGGCTTTAACAAATCTCATGCACCTTGAATTCCTCAGACTCCCCATTGTGTTTCCCTCTGAGAGGCTTCTCCTTGGCCCTTTGGGTCTCTGTTATAATGGACACACTGAATTAAACCTGCCACAATAATCACTAGAGCACATTCCTGACAGCACTGTGGACCCTTTTCTTTTACCTGGCACTAAACAAACTGCTAATTATGCAAATTACAACCTCCCTATTAAGTTTACTTTCATTTCCCACTGTATGCACTGTATCCAAACATCTGTGCTCGGGGGATATCTGACAGATCTCAGCACTGGGCTTTGCATAACAGGTGAAACCCTGAAGTAGGTCAGCATGGATCAGCAAGTCAAGCTTCTGTATCTCTGGCAAATCCTTTAAAAATCTTGCTTTGTGTCCATAAAGTTTGTATATATTTAGTATCTACTTAAAAACGTTAGTTCTCCTAGAGTAGGGTGGAGATTGATGCCTCTAAAGGCAGACAGAGCAGCTGGCGAATATGCTGTGTTAAGAGTACCACCAAGAGGCCAGTAAGGAGATGGCTGAGGACATTTAATTGCATTTCACCAAGAGCAGAGAGGCCCCCTTAGCAGGAAAGGTGAAGTCTGGGAAAGGGAAAACTTTTAATAACCAGCTGAGCTCTTCTCTGAAATTATTTTGTGGCAGTAGGACTGAACAATGACAAGGAGATGGGGACATGCCTGTTATATAAATAGTAATGCATAAATAGTAACGCAAAAAGCACTAAGAAATGCTTCAGCACACACCCTGCACACCAATGCTTGGCTGCTGCTGTGGCAGCACAAGGGATACAGTCTGGATATCCCCATCCCTGAAAAGCTCAGCTTTCCTGTTGCATCAATAGACAATATTCCCTTGCAGTGTGATCAGGTCAAATCCTGTATTGCATCACTGTACAGGGCAGTCACATCTATCCCAATAAATAACAGCCCTCTTAACCCCAGAATTTCCTTTTGAGTGGTGCTCTAAAGTGGACACTTCTCCTTTGTTCCACAGCAAAATCAGATCAGACAAATGTGACCAGAACTGGAAAGAAAACTGATATTTTCCAACTTAAATTTGCCGAGAAGTCACCAAATCTGAGTATTTCCAAACCATACACTGACTTAACATGGGTGTGCTCAGCACTGCTTACAGCATGATGATGTGAGGACCAAGGTGGTGCTGCTCAGCATGTAGTGAAGGAAAACCCCAAAGCTGGACCTATACCAGCAATAAACAGTGACAGAGACACTGTTAAGCATTCAAATATAATGATCTATTCTGCTAACCCAGTGCATGGTGCTGTTGCAGCCTGGAGTAGCAAATTATCCTGCACAATTTTTACACAACGTTGAAGGACTGACACAAGACAGGGACTGTCCCCAACAGGAATCTTGGCTACATCTATCCAGTTTTGGACAGCAAGACAGTTCAATGGTGAGGATAAAAGCAACCCTCTGCCTGGTGAGCTCAGAGAAGGGTTCTGGGTACGTGTGCTTTCTGTGCTGATGCAGCGTGGAGCATCTACAAGGGGTTTAGGAGGAAAAGATGTTTCCCACTGAAAGTCTCAGTGGAATGACTTATGGAGTGTGTGCTTGGCACTGTTGGCTCCATATGAAAAATTTACACAAAAGAATAGCTAACAAGTCCATAAAGAGTCTGCCCTGCCCTAGGGCAGGATGATGGAGTAGATAATCTTGCCAGAAGCCTTTCAACCCTCTTTTCTTTAACTGTTTGTAAGATTAAGTCCATTGAAAATAAAGAAGCAGGCCACTCCTCAAATGAGCCTTTTTTGACAATCCTTTCTCTGCTCACCAGAGTGGAAATTTGCCAGCTAAATGGGAGAGAACAGCACAAAATGACTCTTAGGAAGGACTATTACAATGAAATGCAATAATTGGGGAACAGACTGAGGAAGCAAAAGCATCTGAATTCTGCTTTAAATGGACTTTTTACTGCAGCCCCAAGTCCACTGGCTATGACCTTCATTACACTTGATTGTGCATGTTGTGCACAGAAAGGGTCTGATTTATCACAGTACGACTCCAGTGTTACATTGGGATAACTGTAGGAGGAAAATCAGATCTCAGAGTATTAATCCAGAAATACAGAACTCAAAAATGGCCATGTAGATATACAGATATTTGTATGTATCCATGAAGAGGAGCCATGTGGGTATGCCTAATTTTATTAGTCTCCAAAGGTCCAGATTTTTTTTCTGGTAATAGAAGCTCTTATAGTTCACATATTTGGAATCATAGAATGGTTTGGGTTGGAAGGGACCTTAAAGATCACCTGCTTCCAAGTCTCCTGCCATGGACAGGGACATCTTCCACTATCCCAGGTTGCTCCAAGCCCTGGCCAACCTGGCCTTGGACATTTCCAGGGATGGAGCATCCACAGCTTCTCTGGGCAACCTGTGCCAGGGCCTCACCACCCTCACAGAAATGATAATAAATAACAATATCCAACTTAAACTTCTCCTTTTCCAGCTCAAAACCATTCCCCCTTGCCTTATCAGTACATGCCCTTGTGAAAAGTCCACCTCCACAATCAAAAATGGTTTATCTCTCCCTCACTTTATCACAGGCAACATTAAAGGAATTAAAAGTATCCAACAGAAAACTAGTGACTGCTCTTTTGGTCACACTTCTTCTCCCAGTAACTGTGACCAGCTACACTCAATATCACTCTGGATTTGTCCTGATATCCACTGCTTAAGAATTAGCTCATGTGTTTCCTTCACAACTTTCTAAACTTAACATCCACCTGTATAATCTGACATGCATAAGATTTGAGTGTCCAGTGGAATTTACCTGGAACGATGGGTGTTTGGAGTACAGGCCTGCTGTTACTGCATGGCACAGGGACAGGTCTGGCAGGATCAGCCACACAGCTCTGGGAAAGGGTTGAGGAAAGGACCCTCATCTGAAATCAGTCTGTGAAGGAAGAGTCTCTGCTCATACCAAACCTCCACATCCCCAAAAAGCCAAACCACTACAGCTTCAACACAAGATGAACTCAGCTTTGTGGGCACAGGCAGAATTAAGGAAAACCCGTGTTCCCTGCCCCAGGTAGTAGTGCCTGATGGTGTTTGGGATGCGCTGGGTGTAGGGTATTTGCTACTCTAACAGCTTTGAGGAGCACATGATGCAGTTCCTCAGCCTACACTGAACAAAAATTCCTGTGTTGGTGAATAACAAAGAGCCAGAGAAACCCTGGGGACAACAGCTCTGTTTCCCTGCCCAGCATGCCATTTCAGAGACCTTGGAATTCCTTGAGAGCTAAAGAAATTAAAGCAGGAGAACTGAAATGCTCCTCTGCAGGGTGCCACGACACGGAACGCTTTTGCTGCCTTGTATTTTTCATTCTCTGTGGCTGTTTCAAAAATCTCTTTAAATATTAAAGACAACAATATTTGTTTTAGTGATATAATGTGTGTAGTGCAGTGAGATTTCCATTTGTGTGTTTAGCACAAAAAGGAGTTTGAAGACTTTTATATAAAAGTATTTTTAGACCTGAGAAACAAAGAGTGGCAGAGCTTTGGAGTAACTCATCTTTCGGCGGGGGTTTTAAGGGGTCTGCCATGTGGATCTTCTTCAGGCCTAAATTTGGTAGGTCACATTTCCAAACTTTGCATGAGTGAAGGAGTCCAATATTTTGGTTCCATTGTCCCTCTATCCCAGTGCCTTGTCCCTAGGAGTGATCTGAACAAAAACCTTGGGACAACAGTGGTGTAAGAAAGCCATCCACAGTTCACAGACTAGAAATCAACTGATATTCTCAGAATTCCCACTGTCATCTCTCCTAAAACTGTCTTTAAATTCAATACTTACCTGAAGATGCCCTTACATTTAGGAGAGGCCAAAGAACCTTGTTTCGCCAAGTTCCCAAGGTGTTAAGCCCACATTTTTATTTTAGATACCAACCAAGAATATTAGATTACCCAAGTCTATTATTCTATCCCAGACCAGGTCCTAGTTATGAATTTTGTTGATATACCAGTTAGTTCAATACCTTTCACATCCCTTCAGCATGGATTTCCCAAAGAATCAGGTCCATAAAGGCTTTACACATAAAGTCAATCAAAAGTTTTAGAAAAAAAATCACTGGAATAAAATATTTCCTGGGGTTTTTTTCTGTAAAAATTTTTGTTGAAGCTTTTTAAAGATTAATTCACCACAGTTTTCCACTAGAAGGAAAAGCAAGTGATTATTGATATTGTGTGTCTCTTGATCTGATGAGACACTTTCTCATGCAATAGAAAGAACAAACCTAAATGACCAGCATGATAACTAAAACTTTTCTTTTGCTGCTTGTGGTTCTGTGTCCTTGCCAGGGGTGTTGTGATGCACTTCACTTGTAACAAAGAAGTAGCAACCTTTATGGATACAAACCAGCGGTTTAAAAGAGTTTAGTAGTAAATGTGCCAGTGGATTATCAAGATTTGATGACAAGGTACACTCAATTGTTTACTGCACAGAGGACTGGGGTCAGACAAAACTGTTAGGGACACCCTTCCCTTGACTTATGAGGTTTAGAAAGGACCCCTTGCCTTCCAAACAGGGTCAATTGTTTATGTCTAAAGGATTCTATGGGTATAATCAATCCTTCACATCACTTAGCTAAGGTTTAAAAGCTTCAGTGCTGTTATTCTCTCACACAATAAAGATTCTCTCAGTCTCAAGAAGCAACCTTGAGATGAGTCCCTGCTCAAGGGAAGATTCTGATGAGCAGCCAGCTGATATGCAGGAGAGCTCAAAAGGCACTGTGCTGTCCACAATTTACAGAGTAAAATATTTGGCTTACAGTGATATTGGCATACTGTATGCAGAAGTTACTTTCTTCCACACTTGTTTTGAGTCAGACCTTGACCAGCACTATGACTGGAGGACAGGGGGTGCATTGCTCAGATTAATCCTTGGCTAGTGTGTTGCTGTCTGTCTCCCCTCCAAATCCACTATGAACTGGATGCAGTCGTCACAACCAGACATATCCATTAGGTCCGTCACTACTGTTTATCACTTGAGCATGGTTATTGGAAATAAAGGTCAGGCTGGAGGAGGTGGGGTAGGACATCATCACAGTCTCTCATCCTTCTTTGCCCTTGCAGTGGGTCAACAAGAATGGGTGGAGAGGTGTTATGAGAGGTCCACTAGTACACCCATCAGACTCTTTGCCTATTGCCTGTCTCACTCCACACATTCAAATGAAACAATCCTACTTCACTTTTTCACATACCCAGCCATGCTTTCAGACCAGTGACAGCTCCAGCTCAGCAAACCAGAGGTCAGTGCGATGTTCTTTCTAGGGAGACCTCAGTTCCCAGAGAGTCAATGAGATTATGAAGCAGCAGAGAGTTCCTCCTGCTATTTATTCTGCCTCTTTCCCATTGTCTGCTCATTCATTACAGCAGATGAAGAAGTCAAGAAAATCTCCTTCGTATTCAGGACTATAAGGATGAAGATCTGGTGTAGGTGTTATCCTAGTGCAAAATGGGAATGGTTTCTGTTGGCAGATGGTTGAAGAGAGGAAAAATGAACTTAGTGGAAATATATATGTTTCCTGTATTTGAGTGTTGAACTAGATGACCTTTAAAGGTCCATTCCAAGCGAAACTATTCTATGATCCTGAGATAAAAGCTCCTGTGGCAGCATGGAGGATTCAAACACACCAGTGAGTTAATGCAGGGTAAAAAGTTTCTGTGCATCAGCTGGCCTGAGGTAACTGCCCCTGTGTGTACTTTCATCTTGCAGTAAATCTGAGTTAATTTGAGTTACAGCAGCCCTCTGTCTTTAAAGGAATGTGAATGATTCAGATAACTTCACATTTGCTACAGGCAAGAAGCTTGTGCATGGACTGTTGCCACGGAAACCTGTTCACAGATCTTGGCACAAAGGAAATATCATTACTGTTTTGTTAATTATGGTATCAAAGCAAGTCGCCACCTGAGATCAATGCCTGTTGCACTTGGTACACAGTGAGAAATACTATTTGTCCCAAAAAACTTTTGAATGAAAGAGGGACCTTCTTTTCAGCTTCATTAAAAAAATAATGTTTGTTTTACAAAGTTAAGAATTGAACCAGAGTCACATAAATCAAAGTCAAGCCACTGCCTGTGGAGCAGCCAAGTTAGTGCCAAGGAAGTCCAAGGCTGGAAGTCCACAGGGACTCCGCTGACAATTACAGGGGTGCCAAGAGCTGCCAAATGCATCTGAAAATTGAGCCATGAACTGTGTTTCTGTGTTTTGTTTTTGTGCAGAACAGAGTTCTGTAGCTGTAGCAGCAAATCCAGGCTAATAACCAACCAATTTCCTATAATGGCACTTCATATTTCAGCCTGTATTCATTTTCTTCTCATTGTCACCCAGGAGATAATGGCACTGTTTGCTCTTCACAGCAGAGATGCACCCTGGTACATTGTGCCTTTGAGGACAAGACTCAGAATTGAAGCTGGTAGAGTGTAATGAGTGATATTTTCGTGGCATAATGGGTTTTAGCCATCATTTCAATTATCACAAAGCTGTCGTATCAGTGATTGCAGAGCAATGGGGTTTGGGCCTGAAAAATCTGCCCTCCTCCACTTATCAGGAGAGGTCTAAAAGACTGCTTGCACCTCATCAGTCTGCTGGGAGGCAATCTGATGCTTTCCCAAATGTGGCTTTCAGGTAAAGTTAGGATTTTGTATGAATCCACAAGCATGGTATGACTTTACCATAAAAACTGCTTTCCTTCTGTAAGAGACTTCTTGAGTCAGGATCTTCATCTAACACTTCTCACGAGTGGTCTGCAAAAACCCAAGGTGAAAAAAAGAGATCTTACTGAGAATTTGCTAAAAATGAGGAATCCAGAGCCAACCCCATCCCAGCTTGATAGCTTTCAATTCTTCTCCTCTTGCTTATTCTGGGCATCCCCTTGTAAGTGCACATGAAAGGATTTTCCCAACAATATCTTAAAATAGGATTTTTTAATCTCCAGATACAGAATTTTTGGTTTTTTAGTTTTAGATATGGCAACTTCCATTTCTATCCTTGGACTGGCACTCATGCCCTTCTCCTGGGCGCCTCAGTCCTTAATCAATTAAGGTATTGGATCTGAGTCCAGAAAGTAAAACACAGGCTTCACACTTTTGCTGTTCCTTCAATGGACAAATAGGCATGACCCAAAGAGGAAAAGATCAACTTCAGCCACCTCAGGGCCTTGGAGAATGAAGTCCAACTGAGAACAGCATACCTAAGCATTGAAGATGAACTGCTGAGCAGCTAAATTCTAAGTGCTTCTCTCTGTAGCATCTTAGAATCATAGAATCATTTGGATTCCAAAAGACCTTTAAGATCGTTGAGTCCCACCATAAACCAAATATTGCCAAGTCCAGCACTTAACAATGACCCTAAGATATCTACCGGCCTTTTAAGTTTCTTTCAGGTGAGGATTCTCTTGTTTCCTTTGCTCTTCTCTGCTGCCTTCTCTCAGACATTTATAACCCCATCCTCACATTGTGACAAGAGCTGCTCCCCCCATCCCTTCTCTGTCTTTTACTCACTGGGGGTATCCAGTTATTGTGTGGAGAATCACAGAGTGACACTCCTGAGTCAGGACGAAGAGTGCCAGAAGGTCCTTTTGCTCCTCTTGCAATATCAGTTGATATCACAAATTCCTCTACCTTGATTTACAAATGATGTCTTTTTTTATTATCTTTGCAGCACTCTGGAAGGTTCTCAAGGAGTCTCTCAATTAGTGAGCAAAACCCGTCATCCTTAATGTCCATGAATCAAGAGCATATATGAGGCCAGTCCCTAGTTTAGGGACTGGGAGGAAATCTGTATCTCTGATTCTCACACTTTCCTTTCCTCTGAATTGTCCAGTTCTCACTAATATGAGAGACAAGGCACATCACAACTCCAACACTGCTTTAAGTCCAGTCTGACACTTCTTACACTCTGATATTTAAAAAAAAAAACAATATCCTTACCATGCAGCAATTTTCCATGCAAAGATGCCTAAGCTTGAGGATCCAAAGGACACTGAGAAAGGTCTGGTCAATTAACTCCAGACTGGAAGCAGCAAAACTGTGTCAGTACAGACTTCATTAACACCTGAGCTATCAAATCTGGCTATCAGCTAATTACCCCTGCAAGTACATCTTGCCAAGTTCCTTGGGGGCTCTGTCTCAGAATGTCACTGAATCTACTGCAAAGATATGAAGTATGTGAAAGTCCCATTCTTACATCTATAAAAATTCATCCCAAGGTCTGGACAGAACGAAGTGTAAAGGCCAAGTGATTCAAAGTGTTGAAGAGAAACAGCCTGAGAAGGAAACAGTTTTTAGAAATATGTGATTGCTACACATGCTCAGTTTTAAGCCAACTGCTTCAAATTCCTTCTCTACGCTTTCTGCAGACTTCCATACACTTGCTTTACTTCCCCAGGGTCACTTTGCTGTGTCTTGGGGTTTTCCTCCCTGCTTTTGCATGCCCCTATTAATATTTCTGATTATCTCATTCACAACATCACTTTTTAATACTTAAAACTTATGTGAATTATTGTAACAGCCCTGAATGAAAATAATCTATTAGCACAAAGAATTTTCTCTGAACAATTAAAACCAGAGGCAAATTAAACTAATAACTCTAATTTTCTCACTCTTAGGCATTTATGTTCCAGAAGAAAACAAAGATTGTACCGTAATTATAGTTTAGTCTCCTCCTTCCTTTCTTTGAGGCTTTCTTTAGCAACTTTTCTTTCCTGAGTGCCCCCCAACTCCTAAGGTACCTATTTTCATGGTTCTTTCATGCACTCTGGTTGTTTTCTAAGGTTCATATTTTCCTATTTCTTGGAAGTTTGTGTAGCGTCATTTCAGCCATGAGAGGAACAGAGCAAAATATTATCTGTTGCACCTATCCTCAAGAAGACTACTTAGGTAAAAATGTCAAGGGAAAATGTGTAGTTCTCAATACGGATCATTCATAATGCCTGCAGCATTCCCTATCTCTGTACTACAGACAACAAGAAACTTCAAAGTCTAGTGGCAATTTAGGCATTCCTTTACCAGCTGCTGCATCTGGAAGATGAAGAAAAAAAAGACAGACCAAAAAGGGTTGGCAAAATTGAAGAAAGGTGGGTTTTCTCAGTGCATTAAAAGGATTTCTTTCTCCTCCAGGGACTGCACAGCAGGAGCAAAGCTTCCTGGCCTTGCAGCACAACCTGGCAATAAAGTGAAGAAAATCCCTCTCGTCAGGGCTTAGCAAGGTATCAGGAACATTGATCAGACTTTTCCAGATGAATTCATGTCTTCATTGCCTTCTAAATCAAACCTCGAGGTGTATTCGTTCTGAAAGCTGTGACTGCGCTGATTAAATGCAGTGGTCTGCAGTGTTGGCATCTCCCTCTGAGGAAGGCAGACAGCAAGAGATTCAACAGAGTGACATCACAATTCATTCTAACATTGCAACACCCTTTGGCAAACTGAATTAAGCCCAACTCCACTCAGTATGTTAATTGGTTCTCCACTGACCGGAACAGCAGCCCAGGTAACAAAGAATGATGTAAATCTCCTGAAGTTGGGAAACGTAAATGGCATCCCATACAGCTTTGAAAAAAAAACAGCTTTAAAGACAGGTTAGTCTTTGAAGCTAACTGTCTTTAAAGCTGTTTTTCGTTCCATCCCTCCATCCCTTTATGCACTGTGGGGCTGGGACACTGTGTCTGCTCATTGCACCTGTGAGCAACAGTCAGGCAAAAGCAGTGAGGAGGAAAAGTCTGAACTTCACAGAAGTCTTTGAAACACATTTACAAAAAGGCTGGTTTGGATGCACAGGCAACAGCTCAATCAAATGTGTCTTTCACCCACACACAGCACTCAGCTACCAAACCTGCAGTGAATGGCAGGTTGGCCTGAAGGGAAAGGTTCCTGCTAAGTCACACAGTGTCTTTCCTCTGTCCAATCCCACAGCATCTCTTCTTTTACTTTGACCTGTACAAATCCCTAGCTAATTCCTCTGTAAGTCCTTAGAGCTGGTTTCTCTCAGTAGCTGGATGAATGAGATCCTCAGGGCTGAGGGAAAAGTTGTTTTGATTTTTTTCTACTTGACCCCAAAAAAAAGGTAAAACAAATTCCCTGTGAAAATCTTTTTTTCATTCAATAGCACCTTGTTGTCCCCAAGGTAGACAAGTCAAGTCTTGTTTCATAAATTCCTTTACTGTACAGAGAGAATCTTGCACTAAGAGAAGACAAAGGTAGAACAAAGACTCAGTTGGGAACAAAAGTTTCTATTACAGTAATGCCACCTAAAGTTAAGGCTCTGCTGTGCTATAGTTATGTAGGGACTGTTTGGAATAGAACAGAACATCAACATCTGAAATCTTATACCCATAAAACAGGGATCCAAACAGAAGGGTCTGCAAGTTGTTACATGTCTGAACTTTATAGGGGTGGAGACATGGGATAAAAGGATGGGTCAGGGCACACTGCAGATTTCTACTCCAGAAAGGGAGCACCACGACTGCCAACCTAAAGGGCTGTCCAAAGTTCCCAGAAACAGAAAGCATTGTTTCAAAAAGGTCTTTTGTGCCACTAGTGAAGAAGGTAATGGTGGCATTGACTTTTTCTGATGCTGCTTTAAAAAAGATGCAAAAAAAGAAACAGAACTATTTGATTGGGAAAGTCACAAAGAATAATATAAGTAGTGGGGGAAATTTATTATATAATAAATTGTCTTTAGACAATTGAAGGAAAGAAAATCCTGATCAATAACATGGATTTATGTGCACATATGCCATTCACACACAGACACATATATGGCTTTGCCTACCATTTTGACAAAAAAAATCTACAGGCAGCAATTGGTAAGAGCTGCTATGAATAGGGATTGGTTATAATGGGGGTGTAAATTCTATTGTGGGATATTGCTGGATTTGTCCAAGGGTGCCAATAACAGCATACACCATATCTACACATTCCCAGCTTTCATGCTGGCTTGTCAAACAAAGCAGAGACAGGAAGCATCATTTCACTAATTTGAGGGATAAAATAGCAAAAGCTAAACAGGGAGGGAGGGAAGGAGGAATGAATAAGGAAAGAGACACAGAGATGAATGGCTCACAAAAACCTGTTATGTGGTTAGTTACCTGCAGCTGTGCTGTCCTTGAACTTGAAAACAGTTTCATAGGCATTGCATACTTTTTTTCCTGCTACTGTGATTTGTTGGATCCAAAGAGAAGTGAGGACATGGCCATGACCTTACCAGACTTTCCTGTTCGTGCCATGCAAACCCAATCCAAGTATCCATAGAGACACTGGACAAAGGGATATGCAGTGAAAGGAAAGCTAAGACAAGGTGCTATCTACCCTACTGATGCCTGGAGAAAGGAATAAATATGTCTATCTTCAAAACAGGCAAGAAGGAGAATGCAGAGGACTACAGGATGTTCAGCTTCACCCTGTTTCCTGGGGCAAAACTTCATCTCCATTTCCAGCCTCCTGAAGGACAAGAAGGTGATCCTGTGCTATGTGAGGAGAGGGTGGGACAAATGGGTTTGTTTACCCTGGAGAAAGGGAGACTTTGAAGGGACCTAAAAGCACATGTCAGTACCTATGGGGAGGTCACCAAGAAGACAGAGAGAGACGCTTCCTAGTGGTGTGTGGTGTGGCAATCAAGCAAAAGAGAATCCAGACAAACATCTCACTTGTGTCTGAACTAAGCTGTGACTCTAATCAAGAGTGTCAGTCTAAACTTCTGCCTATTTTGCAGTCCTCTGTGAGACTTCTAGGGCAGACCCACAGAAGAATTGTGACTCTGTAAAGCTCAACACTAGGCCCCATTTTGCCAACAATGTGGTCCCATGTCCCCACCTAAGAGGAATGAGGCAAGAGAAAACAAAACAAGACAGTGAGAGCACTTGGTAGCCTAAGACATGGAGTCCTAAGATCTCCCTTGTTTCAGGATCCCTCAGCATTCATTCCAAATAAGACTTGTTGCAGGAAGAAAATCTACTTTTGGCTAAATAGAAACATGTTCTGTTTGTCCCTGCTGCCTGGATATCTTCCCAAGGGTTTCTCTCAGTTTTGAGTTGCTGCTCTTGCCTTCTGCTTCTATAGCAAGGGGAGGAGGTGTCAACAGACCTTGGCAAATTCATACACATTGCATGGTGTCTGAAGAACAGACCTGCTAAGGAATAATTGCTGCTGATAGCCTATTGACTTTGATTAGGCAACACACACTAACATCTTTCTTCATTTCAGCCTCTCTTGTAGAAGGTAGCCTCCTTAAGTGTTCTGTTGTCTGGAATATTAGACCAGGAATTAAAAATGACAGGGTGGACAATTTGGCAGCAAGTGTTTAATTAGGCAATAAATTAGAGTCCCTGAGAGCAGAAGGATCTGTGGCATCCCTCTCCTTTTGAAAATAAATCATAATGTTTGTCCAATGTAAAACACCCCCTTGTTATACACCACAGATGGAGATCCACGCCCCGTGCTGTTGGTTTTACTAAACCCACATTGACAAGGAGAAAACAGAAGTGTATTAATGTTTAAAGTGTATTCCTATTGATGGATCTGGATGATCTTCCAATATGCTCTATGTATCCTGTTTCAGGATCAAGCTATGACCCTTTCTCCAGACTTTCAGACCCAAAAGCAGCTGTTTCATGGTCTATTTCCCCTCACCTTGCAACATCCTTACTACAGTTTTAGCACCTATTTTTGAGCGTGATGAAGACTTGGAAATACCTCTCAGCTTCCTAAAGTTCCAGTGGGTGGGATGCCAAATGACAGGTCATATGCTGATACTGGTTACCAGATGCTTTGGTGGCTCACAGTTACAGTGGGGAGAAAAGTGGGTTCTGGGCTGGAGCCAGAAGTTTGTTGCTCAAAGTCATGCCTGGGGTCTTGTTTTGTAGTAGACTGAGTTTTCTGTCCTTCTCTGGATCCCCACACTACCATGCTGGAAGGGGAATAATGTCATGATCCTTGGTCAAGAACATAAGATAATGCAGATATGGTGGCATGACAGATGAAACAGAAGAAAAAAGGCAATTTGTGGAGTCTCATGAAGAATAAGAGACAGTGGACAAAATAACTACCTGACTTGTCTTTCTTTAATTTTTGGTTCATCCACAATCAAACTTTCAGGTCATTTTTGAAACTCTTTGAAAATTTTCACCTTCTCATCTAATTCCTTCCTTCCTTCCTTCCTTCCTTCCTCCCTCCCTCCCTTCCTTCCTCCCTCCCTCCCTTCCTTCCCCGCTTCCCCCTTCCTCCCTTCCTTTCTTTCAGTACATTTTCACAGGAAAAAAAAAACATGTTTCTGAAAGAAACACTACAACAGCATTTGTACAACACAGAAATGAAGGTTCTCTTTGTTTTGGGAAATGCAACTCAACCCAAAAACTCTTGGGTGAATTTCCCTCACCTCTGAAAGACTTTTACTGTTCTTGTGAAACTCTGTATAATAAGGTATAATGCAATGGTGTCTCCCACAGACCTCTGCATACTCAAGATGAAGGATTCACATTGGGTTTTCTCCTACCACTCATCCTATAACAAGCATTGCCTTATCCCATGGTCCTTATTTACTGTCCATGGGGAAATTGCAAGAGAGAGTTATGTAAAATCAAAGTGCTACTGAAACTGTTTTGACTAACACTTCTGACAAATAAGAGTTATGAGGAAGAGAAAAGTGTTACCCAAAGGAAAGAAAGGAGCAAATGACAATCAGAGTCCATCTTTTGTATGGGAGGACTGGACAAATGCTCAAAGGTCTCTTGTCCTCCAGTAATCAGGAGCAGAGTAATGAGGTTTTTTTGGAGTGGTTTACATTTTCGAGCAAGCTCTGTTGTGCTTGGCTGCTGAAACGTTGTTATAACTGCTGACCAAAGCCACTGCTCTTGTGTGGACCATTTCTCTCATCTTGCAACTTCTTTTACATGGCTGGAGTATGAACACACCATACTCCACATGGGCTCCCTGAGCAGAGCATGTTTTAACTTATGGGTTTGAAATATGAGTTCAGAAAAATAGTGCCTGAGAATAAATCTGTCAAAATGAACATCACTCACTGCATTGCTACAGCATCCATCAGTCTGTGGGATGGGTTCTGTATCTATCATTTTGGAGAATGGAAAAAGAAGAATCTGAAAAGAAACATCAAAAAACCTTACACCACCAAAATCATTGTCTATTAATAAAGTTGGCAGAGAATCAGCACGTTCCTGCCACAGCCACAGTCATCTGGTAATTCCCAGGCAAAAAACCTGCTGTCAAGGATAATACCAGCAAAACAGCTCAGTAATTAATATATTTGCAGTGCCTCTTGTGCTGTTCCTTTAACACGCTGCAGTTTCTGTGGCTCTGCAATATTTATGCTGATGGTTAAAAGGCTGCTTTGTGGTCAAGTTACACACTTGTGGGATGGAGGGTCTGTTACATGCCACTTGTGTATGCAATAACACAGACTCAGCCCGATTTTCTTAATCAGCTTGCATAGAGTCAAAGAGATGGTTGGGAACTGTGGTGGGTTAGCCCTGCCTGAAAACCAAGCGCCCACCAAAGCCACTCTATCACTCCCCTCTGCAACTGGACAGAGGGGAGAAAATATAACAAAAAGCTCATGAGTTAAGAACAGGGAGAGATCACTCACTAAATATCATCACAGGCAAACCAGGCTCAGGTTGGGGAAATCAACTGAATGTGTGACCTATCAAAATCAGATGAGGATGATGAGAAGTAAAACAAAGCTTAAAAACACCTTTCCCACACCCCTTCCGCTTTCCCAGGGTTAACTTTATTTCCAATTCTCTGCCTCCCCCCTGCAGCAGCACAAGAGACAGGGAATGGGGGTTAAAGTCAGCTCATCACAAGCTGTTTCTCCCACCACTTCCTCCATGAACATCTCCTACCAGTAAACCTGCTCCAGCATGGGCTCCTCTGTCCATGGTTCCACAGGTCCTGCCTGAAGCCTGCTCCTGTCTGGGCTTCCCCGGGGGTCACAGCCTTGTTTTGGGTAACCCCCTGCTCTGCTGTGGGCCAAGAGGATAAGAGGAAATGGCCTCAGTTCTGCCAATAGGGGGTTTCAACTGGACATTAGGAAAAATTTCTTTGCTAAAGGGCGGTCTGGCATTGGCACAGGCTGCCCAAGGAAGTGGTGGAATCATCATCCCTGGAAATCCTCCAAAAATGTGTAGATGTGGTGCTTAGGGACACGATTTAGTGATGGACTTGGCATTGTTGGGCCAATGGTTGGGCTTGCTGGTCTTAAAGGTCCTTTTCACCCTTCATGATTCCACGATTCTGTGATGCCAGCAGAAGATTCCAACAGAAAGAACACTGCCTGTTGTTGCAGCTGCGAGCAGCAAACATTGAACCTGTCATTCAGCAATCCTTTTGATGGAACAAGAGTTGTTAAAAGCAGAAAAATAATGAAATGTTGTTCTCAAGATGATATTTAGGGATAAGAAAGGTTTTGTTTTGTTCTGTTTTGCTTCTTAACAAAATCTAAATGAAATGACATATTCTTGTGCCAGAATGAACAAGATGTTCTTTTTGATCAAAATTGGAATATGACATTTTGTGTTCAGACTACTTTTAACTCTTTTTCCTTTCTTTCTAAAAGAAAATAATCAATTCCTAAATGAAAATATATTAATTTTTTGGCTTAAAAGCAAGAAGAGAAGTTCTTTCAGGCACTGTGAAAATTACATGTATTATCCATTTTGCTTCTTGCACATTTTGAAAGCTGTTATCTTTGGGGAAGCCAATCAGTTCACTGATAATTATGGTCACCACAAAAGTTAATTTTTTTGAGAATTTACTTTTTAGCAAGAAAAATAAGTTGTTTCCTCTCTCCTGCTTCATTGGTAAACAACTTCAGTGTCCTTGTTTTGCCTTCTATGCCTTCATTTCTCTCATCTGTAAAACAGTGGGTGGTCATTGTATTTACCCATTTTTTCTGGGGGGCTTTGGAGATGATATTTTGTGCATGAGTTATTCAGCCTTAAGTGTCATATAAAAAGTTACTTGTACATTTTGAGGATTCTTAAGGAATGTTTCTGATTGAAGAGGGAGTGAAAAAAGCCAGACTACCCTCTCCTGACAAGAGACAATTGTGTCAGTAATTGCACCACCTAATCTGTTACAGGCAATTGATGAATAAATTAAACATAACGTCCTATCCAACCAATTGGCATTATTAACAGCAACAAATGGGATTCATAATTCCTTTTAATCATGCTCAATTCCTGGAAACTAAATTTACTGGTATTTGAAGAAAGCAAGTTACATTCTACTGCAATATTTCTCAACAAATATACCACAAAAATAATTTCAACTCCACATATGCTGAGGAAAACAATTATATCATTTTGATGATTTATTAACCCAACAAGAAGAAGTAACACAGCAAAGCTGAGTATCTATTGCCATGTATCCCAGAATTATGTTTTAATTAACCAATTTCTCTAATATGTTGTTTAAGCTTCCTACAGAGGAAATGAAAAACCCCAAACAGCTGCAAGGCTGAAAGGCCCTCCAGATATTTGGTGTCCTCGTTGTGTTTTGATCTGGCTTAGCGAACGCCTCTGGTGACAAATGAATATTGATGAAGCAAAGAAATGACTAATTGACACATTTAATGAAGACTTAATATATTCTGCTAGTGGCAGAGGGAAATATTAAACTTGCTCACAGTCAATTGTTATAAAATATTAAACACAAATGTGGAAGTAGAAGGAGGGGAGAACAAGAATTATCTTCAAGTGAATCAGATCTCTGGAATGGGCCAGAATAGCAATTCGGAGTCTGAGAGTTAGGAAAGACACCATAACCTGCTATATTCAAGACCTTTCTACATGTGATTGCCAGTACACGTCAACTAAATTTTAATCCTTATGTACAAATGATGATAAAATAAATCTGCCCATCCTATCTGTGTTCCATCATTTATTCTGTGCACTGTGATCAGCTGTTGATTTGCCTTTACCTTCCAATTAACTCTCACCATTTCCATTCCAGACTCTTTTGAGAAGGTCCAAAGCTGCACACTCTGCTTGTGTGACTGTCTCTGCAATGGGTCCCAAGGGAGTCCTCGTCTTTTTTTAATGTTGCAGTAGAACTGCTCAGCAACCTAAAGAACAGCCAGATGTCTCTGCTAGTTTCTAAATATTTAAATGGTATTCAGAAGTATATATGTTTCAAGGGAAGTTCAGGTTGGATGCTAGGAAAGTTTTTGTCACTGAAAGGGTGTTCAAGCATTGGAACAGCCTGCCCAGGGAAGTGGGCTCACCATCCCTGGAAGTGTTCAAAAAATGAGTACAGGTGACACTTTGAAACATGGTTAGTGGGCATGGCGGTCTTCAGAAGGTGGGACTTGATGATCTTGGAGGTCTTTTCCAACCTTAATGATTCTATATTATTACGTCTCTCCTTCCTTCTTCAGATACATTCTCCTATGACACATAGAAGGGCTCTTCAAAATACCTCTTAAAGACTCACCTAAGTATGGGCTGTTTGAGGCTCCTGAAATTTTGACACAAACAATGGGAAGCACTGGTATCCTTGAGATTTACAGCTGAGTAAGTCATAGAGACTGAAACAGTGTCTACAATGGTTAGGACATATTTCCCACAAAGTTTTGAAATGTTAGGAGGCAACACTAATTTAGAAGATTGATCTCTGAGCTGAGTTTTTCTCCTTTTTCATGGTAAGTTTGATGCAAACTGGAAGGACGAGAGGGAATGGCTTTAAACTGAGAACAGGTTTAGATTAGATAGTAGAAAGGAATTCTTCACTGGTGAGATACTGAAACAGGTTACCCAGAAAAGCTGTGGATGCCCCATCCCTGGAAGTGTTCAAATCCAGACTGGATGGGCTTGAAGCAACCTGGTCTAGTGGAAGGTGTCCCTGCCCATGGGAGGGCTTTGGAACTAGAGGATCTTGAAGGTCCCTTTCAACCCAAACCAGTCTATGATTCTGTGATTATTCTGATCTTTGCCTGATGTCCTGGGCAAAGACTTTAGTCAGAGGTTTGTTTGCAGTATGTATTGCAGACACCAGATGTCACTGCATGATGCAAAGTATTGTAGAGACGGTCTCGAGTATGGTAAAAAAAATTGAGAAGGTGGAGCACGAGCTGTGTGGCTTCATGTTTTCCGCTCTCTTTACTGACAGATCCTTTAAAATCTTATTTTGTTGAAGAAGAAATATTATTAGGCACAACAATTAGTTACAGGGAGCCAAAATGTGACCAATAAACTGGTCTTGAAACAGTACACTTAACTAATTCCTCAGAAATTCTCCCAGAATAATGGGACTTTTGTGCTTGCCAAAATGGTGGACTATAAACCTTACATTTTAATCTGAAGTATCACTTTCTGAATTCATTGAAAAGATATTACCATCAATTACAGAAATTGATGAAGCTGGTATTTTTAGTTTAATATAATTTTCCATTGGGAAATTGCCTTTACCTCTAATGACAATCATCATGCTCAAATAACAATACCATTATTAATAATTACAAAACAACACAATATCAATTTAAAATATTAGCCAGGAAGCAAGTACAGATCATCACATAAAAATGGAGATTGATTAATAATTACAGCACAAGCAGCCAGGAGAAGAATTACAAATTAGTTACCAAGCATGTTTTTTATGAACAAACGGAATTATGAAGGCAAAGATAATTGTGCAAGTCTTACTGTAGTTTCATCCCCAGTGACAACTGTCCTTTCTGTCCTGGGATTAGACTGAGCTCAGCTTCTCCCAGCTGTGTCCACAGAGGGACCAGGGACAAGATGAGTTATGGAGCCTGAAGAGACATCTGCTGCAGAAACAGCCTTTTCAGACACCCACAGGGGAGAAAAGGGAGAGATTAAATTTTCACTGCAATTCTAGCAGTGTTTTCCCAAGGCAGTCAGAGTGTTTTGTAAGTTCCCACACATGGTCCTGACTCTGAGCTTTAGCCAGCTGAATTTGAGTTCCTGACTTCTCTTTGCTGTCTTACTGTGTTGGTGGGGAGATGTTTTCTTTTTTTCTATTTTTTTTCTATTTCCTGTTCCATGTTTAGTTTGTGGGACTTTAAAAGAGATCCCTGGGGTTACCCACCTTGTAGAATGAAGATAAATGCAGTGTGCTAATATCATTTCATTCAGAAACACTGAAGAGAGAAAAATATGACTATACCACAAATTCCACTAGACCTGAGTTTATTTGGGGAAAGATATCCAGACACACTGGTTAGCTTTACCTACCTAGCCAATAACTGACTGAACAAGATTCTCTAAGTGTGAATGGGCAATTTGTTCTTACTAATACTGTGAAAGGTAAAAGATAAAAGGCCACTCATCTTCAAAACCAACTGATCAGCCTCTGACATGGAAGAACCATCAACCCTCTGAACAGCCACAGTGCTCAGAAAGGTTCTGAGTAGCGTTTTCTTGTAATCTGAGGCAAGTCTGGGTCTGCAAAACTGAACAAGGATATTTCCCTGATTACTCCTGTTGAGGTAAAAATGGAGGGAGGTACAGTGAGCCAGCTGGGGAGCTCTGTGTGCAAAATGAGCTCTCTGAGAGAGGCAAAGCTCCTGCATTTACTGACAGAAGTCTGAAACCCTTGATGCATGAGCATGAAAAGTGACTTTCTTCTCCCTACAGTTAGAGGATGTAATTCTACCCTAACTAGAGCCTGGCACAGTAAATTAGTTCCTGCTTCAACACAGGGCTTCAACATTTCACAAATGTCAGAAAAAATTTTGCTTTAATCCATATTTTTTCCCACCTTCAACTCTCAGTAAACTCAGATACTGCACGTTTTTTCCCTACTCATCTCCCACTGTCCAGCCATCCCCTCTCTTTTTCACCACCACATTTTTAGCTGAAGGAGTAAGTTAAAATATGGAGTTTCAATGTGCTCAGTGCTAAGTCTGGAGTAGCATTGTGATCCCAAAGAGTCAAAATACTTCTGCTGTTCTTCAGTGGGTGTGATAAACTCTGTGAGGATTACAGGAGTTTGTGATAATTCCTGCTTGGAACCACACAGAGATCTTGGTAATTGTAAGAGAAAGTCCATTACATCCTATTCCAGGTGAGATGAGCATTTGTAGGGCAGGTGTCCCATGGAAATCACAGAATCATGGAATCATAGAATGGCTTCACTAGGAAGGGACCTTAAAGGTCATCCAGTTCCAACCCCCTGCCATGAGCAGGGACACATTCCACTAGCCCAAGTCGCTCCAAGCCCCATCCAAGCTGGTCTTGGACATTTCCAGGGATGGGGCAGCCACAGCTTTTCTGGGAAACTTGTGCCAGGGCCTCCCCACCCTCAGAGGGAAGAATTTCTTCTTAAAATCTCTTCCAAACCTGCCCTTTGTCAGTTTAAAGACATTCCCCCTTGTTCTACCACTACCAGCCCTTGTAAAATGTCCCTCACAAGGTCTCTTGTAGCCCCTTCAGGTACTGAAAGTTCTCCCCAGAACCTTCACTTCTCCAGGCTGAACAAGTCCGATTCTCTCAGCCTTTCCTCACAGGAGGGACGTTCCATCCCTCTAATCATCTTCATGGCCTCCTCTGGACTTGCTCCAACAGCATGTTCTTACAGTGAAAATTTTTACTTTTTTTAATCCACCTCCTTTGCTCGTTTTTCTTTTTTTTAACTCAAAGTCAATCAGTACTAGGACAGTGTTCTGTCATGAAAATGCCTTCCTAGGAATGACTTGGTTTGAAAATGCTCACAAATTACTTGAAACCAATGGCAAAAAAGGACTCTACTGGTCAGTAATCTTTGCAGAACAGCCACATGCTAAATTGGTTGATTTCGAAATAACCTTACAAGCTCCATGCTCAGATGAATTGATTCAGTTTTCATCTTTCTCTGAACAAAGAAAGAAAGAAGAAAATTCTGCCAAAATGCATAAAGATGCATTATGAACTCAAATATTTAACATTCATTAGGCTTTGCAGAAGTTTTAATACTTCTGAGAGGCAGGTCCGTCCCCACTATCACTCTGTATGCTTGTCTCTCACTGTGAGCACATCTGAGAAATTAGTACAGAGATGAGGAACCTTGATACCCTAGAACACTTTAAAAATACTATTCCATTGATTTCCCCAGCAGGTGATATGCAATTCCAGAAGGATTAAGAGACCAAAGTCCCTTGTGATTAACTTTTTCAGCTGAAAACTTGGCATTCTAACTAATTCTAATTCAATAGTTTTGAAAATGTGTGTGACCAGGATAGAGAGGGCTCACAGCAGAGACTCTGAGTGTGTTGATGGATGAATGCTCACTTTAAGACGCAAGCAAAGTCATTTTAGACTACATTGCATTATAAACAAGCTGCCACTGAGCTACTGTATAAATCACCTCAGAAACTGGGTGTCAGCCCAGGCTGTGGGAGCAATTCAAAATCAACCTGTCAGAGGGATCCCTCCCTCTTCCATCTGGAGATGGATGTGAAACGAACCAGGACTGATGAGTGCAAAGCCCTGCGTAAGTCACTGTGTGGCAAGAGGCAAACCGTGTGTCAGCAGGAAACCATGGCATTCAGAACCTCTTGTGTACCCCCATCATCTCTGGGGGAGAACTGAGTCCCATCAGCACCTAAACACTGTGGAAAAACATTAATTTTCCATTAGGAGAAAAAGTGCTGTGGTCATAAAAAGCAATCTGGTCTTGATTTTCTGGACAGATATGACATGGTCTCTGTTTGTCACTCCTGATTGCCACTAGAGTCACTTAACTTTGTAATTCATTGTAAAGCAGATGAAACCTTAAAATCAGTTTGGAGTATAACCAGGCTGCTCCATATTCATACCGCATTTATTGATGGTTTGCTTTGTCTGCTTTTCATCTTCAAACTATAAACACCCATTTTATGCCTGACATCCTGGACTGGAAGAGAGCTGGTACTACCATAAGGGGACAGACTGGTATATATATGCACAAATTTTAGCTACAGCCTGGCTCATCCATGACAGACCTTTCCTGCCATTGACTTACATTTGAATTATGTAATCAAATAATTATATAATGGACTAAGGTAAATCTCTTGGTTATAAATAGCTCTTGGGGGAATCAACTTCACCCATTTCCTACTTACAGAACATCTGCAGTAAGAAAAATTTTTCCCCAGAGGAGCTTATAGATAAAATACACCAAGAAGGAAAAGGGTGGTGGGGTTTTTTGCTAACTCCACACATGGGGAAAAGGCACCCAGAAGTCCTAAGAGATAAGTCAAAAGATGCACAAAGCTGAGAACTGTGCTCAGTCTTGCTGAGTTCGGTTTCCCACACCACCCAACAGAAGAAAGAGGGAGATTGTTCTATTTCTCATCTTCAAGCTGAGTAAAAATAAAAAATTCCTATTTTCTAATGAAATATTCCCCATGTCTCTTTTTTTTTTTAGGTATAGAACACATATGAGACTGCTTGTTTTACCTCTGTAATTTCAGGTGGCTTTCTAAATTCAGCTAGGTACGTGAAAAATTAGACAGCAGTGAATATCTACCTCTCACAATACATTTAAAAAAGGTTCTGATAGTTCTTTCTTATTTCTGCTTTAAGAATGGAGAATCTGGGGTGTTAATTGGTAAGTACCACTCTTCATTATTCTGCAAATCACTGAAAAATAAAGAAGTGTGCACAGAAACAGGAATAATTCCAAAAGGAAATGTTCACTTTACCCACAAAATCTGTCACCAGGCCATTTTATCCTGCTCATAAATGTATCAGTTTCCACCTTTCAAACAGGAAGATTTTTGTCCATAATATTCTTACCATTTGGCCCCAACAGAAATATTTTGCACACTTGAATTCTTAAATTAGAATCTTAGGTTCATAATGAGGACATATTTTTCAGAGTGTTTATTAAGTAAGTACCTATATTTACCTATATTTGCAAAAAATCTGGGCCCCTGACATTTACATTACCCCCATGTCTTCAGCCCTGCATGTCTTGATGTGAAAGATGCCTTAGTTATTAGTGACAACTCTCTTTTCTGAGGAACATTCCAGTGCAAGGCTTCAATATGTAGTCTTACAACTTTCAGAAGTGATTCTCCAGGGTTCAGCTGTAAGGAACCATTTCAAAAGCTGCATAAAGGCCAACTTCTTTCTCTGGGCTTGGCTTCAATGTATTTTGTGACCTCAGTTAAATCTCCCCATCACAAAATTACTTCTCTTGTTGCACCAGCTGAATAAGGATAGTGGCAAACACCACAACCTTCACTGAAAGATTGTGAGAACAAATCCATTAAGCTCTTCAAAATGAGAGTGATGAGAGCACTGAAAACACAACTGTAAACTCACAAGCCTGTAAGTCAACATATTCCCAAAGATTTGTTAGTCCTGAGGTGCTGGTCTGCTCAGAGCTACTGCCTTCCTCCACAGCCTTCCCTCCACTGTCCTGCTCTTGAGATCTTTCCTTTGGCTGAGTTTTGGCTGGCTGGTACCACAGCTGAGCTCAGTTTCTCTCCAAACTCTGCCCTTCACACTAGTCAGCAGACACAGATCAAAGTTTCCCAGCAGTACAAACAAAACTGAACTTGATGACAGCCAAGGGTTGGAGCTGTGGCCCAGGAGGGAAGGAAAAAGGTGAAAACTGGTGGCAAGTCCTAAAGGGTCAAGTGTGTGATGGCCATCAACAGAATTAGTATCAGGGCAACTTTCACTCTGGGACTTCTACGTTCCCCCTGTACATTCTGCCTCCATTGGCAATTGTGACGTGCTGTTGCAGAGCTGCAGAAGGTTGAAAAGTGGAAACCTCACAATTGAACCTCTCAAGCCATGACAAAGTCCCTCCCTCTATGGTTTGGGTTGGTTTTGGGTTCATTGTGCTTCCAGAGCTCAGAGAGCAGCAGATATCTTGTATCCTGTTTTCTGCCCCTTGGCTCTATATCTTTGCTCTGGATTTTATGAAGTTCCACTTGCCAGACCTCCAAAAGAGAAGATCATGGAATCAGGGTAAAAAGAATATCCAGAGCTGGAAGGGACCCATGAGAATCATTGGGTCCAACATCTGTCAGTACTGCTGCCTTCCAGGTCTACCCAGAGGACAGGAATAGAAATCTGCTTTACAAAGACAAAACTCATTATACACAGGGAAAGGTCTCATTTTGATGCTCTGTTTTTCATACAAGAAATCACTTTGCTCTCTCTGAGGGGAAAACAATTTCATGATCAGTGACAGCTCCAAGTCTCAACAGTGACAACTTTAAACCAGTGTCATTCACTTTTCAGGCTGGTAGCAGAGCAATATGTGTGTATATCTATATTTATAGATAGATCTATATGTACGCAGGTCTATATCATAGAATAACAATCACAGAATGGCTTGGGTTACTTGTCCTGTTCCAAACCTCTGCTACAAGCAGGGACATCTTTCACTAGACCAGTTTTCTCAGAGTTCCATCCAGCCTGGCCTTGGACACTTCCAGGGATGGGGTATCCACAGCTTCTCTGGAAAGCCTGTGCCAGAGCCTCACCACTCTCACAGGGAAGAATTTCTTCCTAATATCTAATCTCAACCTATTCCCTTTCAGTTTGAAACCCTTCTCCTTTGTCCCTGTTTTTCCTATTCACTTTGCACTTTCCTCCACAGTGGAGGGTATTCCAAGCTCTCTTCAGTCAGCAAAGTGGGTCACAGACAGACCTCTGCCTCTTTGTCTGAATTAAGGTTAAAATGAAAGCCTCAGAGAGTGCCTTTTCGACAACTTCATGGCAAGTCCCACTGGACAATGTCAATGTCAAGTCTAACAAAGTGAATCATGCAGTGTCTGACCTTCAGAGCTAGGCAGTAAATTGAAATAAATTGGGTCCCAGCTATCGAAGTCACAGTGGTCTTTGTCATAATCCAAGAAGCTCTTGGGTACTGTCTAGAGACTGCCTATGAATGGCTAGGTTGTGACATCTTGGTTTACAGCAAAACTTTCTTGATTACAGTTTCTTTGAAGATAATACTGAGTTGCTTCAGCTGAGAGTGAGGCCTGGGAGGCAAACAGACAAACTGTGTGGGAGCAGTTTTAAGGAGAAGTTGTCTAAGGCACCATTTAGATTTGAAAGATTTTTAATCTTTCTCTCAAAAAAAAAACATTTGATGCTTTGTCTAGGGGACCATAATGCCTAAAACATCTCATCTTCATTGCCCGTATTGAGCTCCAGGCTGGCTCCCTGAACTTTGAACACACAAATCGTTCCAGTGTCTGAGATTATCATGTGTGCATTCCCTCAACCTCTCAGCCTCCTGAGTGAAGATCTCCGAAACTTTGACTGGGAAGAGGCATCAGACAGGGCAGGGAAGGGGGAATACGCAGGCAAGGGTTGGGACCCACAGATTTAATGTTTCTCTCAGTCTTTTATCTGCTGTCAGTAGACATGGGGCCTGTCTGATGTGCGATGTTGCTTTTTCACAGGTCCCAGGACAAATTGTCTTTCTCTTGACATATTGCTGAGTTCCCTTTTAACTAATTGCATATTATCCACATATGTTGGGAAATACGGTCACAGCTGATAGAAACTAATGATTTATGTTAATTCTGCTGAGAGGCAAGGACAGCTTGTTAATGAGTGACTAATTAAGACATGGGTTTACAATTTCTTAGCTGAACTTGCTTAGATTGTCAGCAATTTCTACATTTTCTTTAGGGAGACCAGACCTCAGAATGCATGTGGCAAGTTTTCTGCAGCCATTAAAGCAATTGAGTTCAAATGCTTGAAAAATCAAAATACAAACACACAAGAGATAAGAGCCCTAAATTATAAACAATTGGCTGAGAATCACCACTCCAACATCCGAGTGCTTGAATTTCTATCTGCCAGAAAAATCACCAAAAAAAATCACAAAAAAAAACTTGATCCTGGTGACTGCATGTGAAAGTCTGAACAATGATAATTTTGGAAAAAAGTAGTTCAAGATCATATCATTGACCTTGTGTGAGAGCAGAGAGCATAGAGTTAAGGCCATCTGTGACAGCTTAACTAGAAATACAAGTATTATTCACATATTTGACGTATCTCTTAATTACTGGCATAGGAAGAAAACATAAATTAGTGATTTTTGTGCCTCTCCAGCACTCATGGTTTCAGTTCCTGACTCTGTTAAAGACTTACAGGCACTTGACTTACCTGCACAGACTCTCTTTGCAGACAAAGAATAGGGAGCCCACTTCCATGGGAGAGCACATTGTGAAATGTTTTTTATCAGAAGCAGATGTCTAAAATGGACCAGGTAAATAGTATTTTTCAGAGTCTTTCCCTTACCAGTGATTGGGAAGGCAGTCTGAGAAGACATGCATTTTAACACCATATACATGTTAAAGTAGAGTATCCAAATCCCTCTGCGATCTGGTCTAGTGGAAGGTGACCCCGCCCATGGCAAGGGGGTTGGAACTAGGTATTCTTGAGGGTCCTTTCTCAACCAAACCATTCTGTGATTCTATGGATCTATGAAAAAATGTTCCTGAAAAGGAATATAAACTTCCCTCAGGGGTGCTTGGAGTGCACAGATATCCATGACTTAAAATTCCTACTGCACAGTAATGCTTCTCTCTTAATTGGCACTTAAAGAATCACATGTTTATGTTCTCACCATCAATTAAACATGAATTCAAACCTGTGCTCCATCCCCCCAGAGAGAGCAAACAGGCACATAGCAATGAAATGAGGGGTGTTGTTCCCATCTACTGCTGGCAGCTGATATTAGCACTGTATTGAACTGTGAGCAGATCCAGAGGTAGGTCTAGAGGGGAAGCCATGATTGTGGTCTGCTCAGCCTGGAGAACAGCAGACTGAGGGGAGACCTCATTGCAGTTACAACTTCCTCGGGATGGGAAGAGGAGGGACAGGCACTGACCTCTGCTCTGTGGTGACAAGTGAGAGGACCCAAGGGAATGGCCTGAAGTTGTGTCAGAGGAGGTTTAGGTTGGATATTAGAAAAAGTTTATTCCCCCAGAAGGTGGTTGGGCACTGGAACAGGCTCCCCAGGGAAGTGGACATGGCTCCAGGCCTGTCTGAGTTCAAGAAGTGTTTGGACAACACTCTCAGGCACATTGTGGGATTCTTGGGGTTGTGCACAGGGCCAGGAGTTGAACTTCAATGATCCTCGTGGGTACCTTCCAGCTCAGGATGTTCTATTCTATTCTATTCTATTCTATTCTATTCTATTCTATTCTATTCTATTCTATTCTATTCTATTCTATGTCAGTCCAAGATTTGAATACTTTGCAAATCAAGCAAAACTCACATGGCTGGCAGCTCATGGACAACCCCAGACATCCCTTACCCACTGCCACAGAAAGCATCTGGTCATGTGGTGAAACATATTGTCCTCTTGGCTTTATCTGGACCTTCAGCAATCATCATCTCACTGTAGCATCAAGACTCACAAGTAAAATTCTTCAGCCATGAAGAAGGGAATGCAAAGAAGGGGACTGCCCACCCTGACAGAGAACATCATTTGTGCATGTCAAGAACATGTTGTTCTGGGAGTCATGATGCAAAAAAGTGGAAGTAACAGATTCAGCTGACAGGTCAGCTCTCAAAGGCATCGATGGAGTGTCTCATCAATCATTCCGTATTTCCATATTTCTATCAGTTCATGGCATCACCAGTCATTTAAAAAGTATTCATAAATGTCACTAATGGATTGCCACTGCATCCTGAAAAAAAAAGCTACATTTACTTATTCATGGAATGTCGATTAAATTGAGATAGATATTAAATTAATAAGCACCCAGTAAAATGTAAAGCGCACAATTGATTTTAGATCCTCTGTTATATGCACAGCATGTAATTACTAGTAGTAAATCTAAAGTGAAAATATAGAAGTTTATGAGATGCTTCAGTGCAGTTGTTCATTGAGATCCACATAAATTCAGGGGACACACATTAGAAGCGCCAGCATTAGCATGAAAGGACTAAGCTATAACTACAACCTTCATGGAAGGAAAACAAGAAAAATCCTTCTACAGCAGAAAAAGAGAAAAAAATTATATAACTCTCATTGAAGAAGCTTACTGTCATGTGTTGATGTTTCTGTGGTGGGGGGTAAAAATTAGTAAAGCAATCCATGTGGCAGGATGCAAAATAAAAATGCCAGAAGATTCAAAGGTTACGTTTTCTTCATTTTCATCAAATAAGGGAAATTGGTACATGGTAGTGCATCTGCAACAATTAACAACCAAATTCATCAGGTACTTTTTACTGTAAATGATAATTTTGTGATGCAATTTCATGTGTTTTGCTTGCAAGTGTAATAGGAGACTTCAGGGATTCATGCAAAGATACACTTTGTTCTGGCCTGGTTCCATTTTTGTCCTGTACTTATCACCCTGATATCTGAATTCCTGAGATACTGAGATTTCCCTTTCATTCTACACCATTTTTGTAGGAAAATCCTTCAGTCTCATGGTCTGTTATTCTAAACACGACATGGGCTTCTATCAGTGCTCTTTAATTTCAGTTACTGTGAACCGTTACTCTTGTCAGCTGCCAAAAGAGCCACAATGTATTGGTATGGTCTGTGTTGCATAAGATCTGGCCTGTCCAAAATATTGGTATTATAGGCAATAGATATATATCAGATTATATCATCCATTAGGGTTTAATCCATAAAGAAAACAGAAATCTTTGTAATTCTGGAAGTTCGTTGTCTTTAGAGAGCTTAGGGAGTTAAAAATTCATGCCAGAATCAGGCGAGACTTTCCTGCCATCCCTACCCACAAAAGGCAGGCACATTTCACCTGCTGAGGTCTTCAAACCACAGACTGGTGAAAATCTTCAGCAAAGTTGATCTAAACAAGCTGCCACACATTGAAGGAGTCTGGATTTGGATCCAGAGACAGTGACCTGCCTATATCTAACGGATGGGTGGCTTTAAACACACATGTGTAGTATCATTGCAGTTGCTGTAAGGGATTAATTCCTCTTTCCATCTGCTATTCCAAAAAAGCACGTTTCTCACATGTCCTGTGGCATACCTGGCCAGCCCAGGAAGTGTCTTAAACAGCTGAGTGTATCAAATGCAGATAGTTTAAGATTAGGATGGATCCTCCAAGAGGCCTCAAATCACAACAGAATCCTGAATTTAGGCTGTTAATTGCTGTCCTGTCTGCACTTTCATATCCTCTACTTGCATGGCCTTGTGACTAAGGTATCACTTCATTCTTCTGGTAAGGGTTGGGAAAAAAAGGTGTCCAAGATCTCCTGAGTCACTCTGATGTAAATCTTCATGCAATAGTGGGTCTTAGCCATTATTTGAAAAAAAAGCTGAGGAGATAATTCCCATTCTGTTGGCTGTGTTTAATGGGAGAAGGTACACAAAGCACATCTAATGGCATTTGGCTGCCACACTACACAGCTGAGGTTGTCTCACAGAAAGAAACTTTCTCTCGTTGGTTTCAGGTTTAGAGCAAACACATTGATTTAGTGTGGATTATTCATCCGAGAACATAAAAGGAAATAAAATCTCCAAGAACCACAGTGGTTCCAGTGTTTGACTGGGAACAAAAAAACCCTCAGTCTCTGTATCTAAATTTCATGAGGACATAATTCAGAGACTTCAAAATTTGAATAATAGGCTTGGTGTCTATGAATGCAGATTTCTGAATATTTTTAACAAGCTCTGGCCACAGACATTTTATGATCAAAAAAAATATAAAGCAAGCAACATGAATCGACTATTCTTTATAAAGCTAAAATATTTCTCACTCGCTCCAAAATTATCTTCACAGATGGCTGGTCTCTGAGTGGTGATAAGCAGATATGTCAGAAGAGAGTTTAATGTGTATATATTAAATTTTCTTTAATCCTCCTGAGCAAACCATGGTCACTCAACCCTTATATTTGCAAAAGGGGTTAGTAACAGAGTCTTAGAAGGGAGTTATTTGTTAAGAGGGTACCCATCAGCCTTGAAGCACAAGACCAGAACCACTGAGTTCACAAGGAGTCTTGGTTAGAGCCTGTCTGTGCTTTGTGTGTTGAAATATTGCCCAGAATAGTTGGGTCCCAAACTGAACTACATTAATGAAAACAACACTATAAACAGTGATAATGATGGTGATAAGAAGGTCATCTGGATTCCATGTAGGTTTGTTTTTCTTTAGTTGAAATCCAGCAACATTTTTAAAAGGAATTAATTCAGTGGGACACGACAGTGAACCTAAGTGAGTATGGACAATATCAAAATTAATCTCATGTGACACCTCCAGTGTTCAGCTATCTCAGTAAAACTTCAGTCATATTTATTGCCACTGCATATGGGTCTACCCAGGCATTACAAAAATTTAGGGATACTAGGAAAAGTGGGAAAGCAAACCTTCCTTACTACTCACAGAGAACAGGAGAATTTAATATTTGACTTCCACATAATTTTTAGCCAGCATTTTTCCCAGGTCCTCTATAGAATAAAATATAAATTCAATCCTGAAATCAATGTTCTCAGAAGATGGGCAGCTTACTGAATCAGTATGTGAATGAAAGACATTATCATCATTCCCTTAATGGTAACAGAGCTCCCACCTTCAAAATCCCACCCCTACAACCACCTGATTTCATACTCAGTCCTTCAGTAAAAATACACTTCTGTGCATATTCATCTGCATCTCTTCATGTGTTTCTCTCTCAGTCTTTTATCTTTCTCTATTCTTTCACTGCACTGGTGTCATGTAACTTGGACTTGAAGAATTAGTGCACAGCAATCCATTTTGTCCTGCTGATTCATCTCAAACTCATGGCACTCAAATCACCTTTCACCAAGCAGACCTGTGCTTTAGGGGCTGGGTACTAAAAAGCAGGCAGGTGTACATCACCAGCATCCCCACTGATTTGTAAATTGGTCCCCAAGAGACATCTTGGCAAATATTCCCATAGCATCCAAGAGCTTTGCATAATAGAAGCTAAAACAAACTAAAAAGGAAATGCTGCTTTCCATACACTGCATTTGTTTTACTTGAAGTCTGATAGATCTAAAGCCTGAGGCATGATAACAGCTAATGTATTCTCCATCTGAGAGCAAGGCACTTCCTTTTATGCATCCAAAAGAGTGGAATTATGATCCCAAGAGGATTATAAGTATATCATCTTCTTTTGCCCAGGGTAGTGGATTTTTTCAGACCTCTTCAGTGTAGTTTCGTAAGGATTTGCTGTTTTATACTAGAGAAGGTACAAAATTAAAAACGACTGGGGTAGGCACTGGCCAAGAATGTCTCTGAAAATGACTGACTCTATTTGTGTGGTTTCTTGAGGAAGCAAGAAAGCTTATGTTGTTACGTTACCAAGCTCTTTGAGAGTGTATGTGTCTCCCAGTCTTTCCTGGTTTTGGACAGAATCAATCCAACTGCATACAGAGGAAGAGTTCTCAAAGATATCAAGTTGTCAGGAATTTAATGGAAACCAAGATCTGCAATCTGAGCTCATCACCTCTCAGGCACTTGGAAATCTGTACAAGAAAGAGCTGTTATAAAAGTCCCTCAAGCTTCAGAGCTTGTAGCTCTATGTTAAACATTTGAGAACACAAACAGGAGCTACTGAGCAGATCATAGAAATCAGTGTTTCTATATTTCCACTATTGGGGGCACATTTTGCTTTAAGGACATCACAGCGAGTCACAAGGAGCATGAAACTCTTTACCTGCAGAGTCACACGCCAGAATGAAGCCATAATATATGCAATAGGCTTATTATTAAAGTATCAGATGATGAGTGATGCTCCTGCTCTACAAAACATTCTAAGTTTGACAGCTTTACAATCCAAATAGTGGAAAGGTGGTGAAGAGGGGAGTCTGAACCTAAAGATAAAAAGCCACCAGCAACATGTCATGTTCTCAAGCAGTGCAGTGATATAGTCAGGACCAAAAATTGTGTCTTCTGAAAAAAAACCAAACCAAACCAAACCAAAAACCCAACAATGGTTCCCTAGAAACTGTCCCGACCTGGATCCCTCTCCAGTCTCCTGCAAATCAATTTTGTACTGTCAGTCAATGGCCAGTGAGTTACCAAGGCTAATAAACCTGTGCTGAAACACTAAATGCATTTGAAGTCTCTGGCAGGAGTCACCTTATCTAACTTCAGATGACTTCAGGGTAAACTTCTTAGTAAGTCACCCTGGGCTTCCTTGGAAGCAATTAAGATCAAGTTAATCAGGTTGAGGAGGTTTAGAGCGTAAATTGTACCCATCTATTCCAGAGTGGGATGAAACACAACTGAATATCCAATAAGTTGCTGAAAGCAATGTAGCCAAATAAATCCCACTCCTGCATCCCATATGCCAACAGGTCAGGAAACAGGTCCAAGAGCAGATTTACTGGGGTGCAGGTGGGGTATGTGAGCAGGGCAGGTAGATCCAGGTTAGAGCCTCCTCTTGTGCTAATATAGAGTGGAGCAGCAAATAACAAAAATACCCAGGAGAGGAGCAGCTGCTCTGTGCACACACATCCAAATATTAGAGTAGGTTTTCCCTCAGACTCAGCATGCCAAGAATCACCTGTCTGTTCCAGAAGGACATGTGGACCTGCAGACACCTACAAGATAAAGAAACAACTCCTTTTGTTTGCCTGTCAGTTCTTTCTGGCAAGACCTGGCCATTTCAGAAGTGCTCTTTGTGTCAGTTCTGAAGGCACAAATTCTGTTCTCTGTCACCACGTCCCTGAGCTGCCTCCCTGGCTGTTTTATAGCAGCCTGAAGAGTTTTCTTAGGTTTTCTCTCCTTCTCTTTGTCAATCAATATCAGAAAGATATTTAGTTACATCAGCAAAGTGATCCATTATGTGAAGCACCCTCCTGGCAGGAAAAGACATTACATTTGTTTTTCTAATGCAGCTAAGTAGACATTAATATCTGTAATTACGGCTTAAATGCAGACTGACTGATTCCTCTGTGTTTGTACCATCTGCAGACTGCTCTGAAAATCACAGTCTTGACACAACACTGACTTTACACTGTCTTTTTCTATCTAAATATGGTTCTGGACATGTATCTTACTCTTACGCAAAGTTGATTAATGGCATAGATTTGTGAACATGAAGAATTTTTTGTCATAGTCACCATTATGTCTCTATAGTATGGGGGGAATGGCTTTAAACTGAGAGCAGGTTGAGATTGGATATTAAAAAGAAATTCTTTATTGTGAGGGTTTTGAGGGCCTGGCACAGGTTGCCCAGGGAACCTGTGGCTGCCCCATCCCTGGAAATGTCCAAGGCCAGCCTGGATGTGACCCTGAACAACCTGGTCTAGTGGAAGGTGTCCCTGCCTATGGCAGGGGGTATGAATGAGGTGATCTTGAGGGTCCCTTCCAACTCAAACATTCTATGATTCCATATGCATGTCAGTCATTGCCTACTCCTGGTGAGATTCAGGAGTTCAGATTCTAATTTATAAGCTTATTTATACTTGCGTGGCTAGAATTCTCATGAACAAAGCATTCAAAAGCTGGATGAGTTTTGGAGAGATGTCCGTGGTTTCATATGTGCTTCTGAAAATTTGAATTTATGGGAATTGTTTACAGCAGTAAAAAGATATGGAAAAGCTGCTTCTGTACATTAGATTCTGCAGCATATTGGAAGTGAAGATGTTAAACACATGGTTCTTTGTTTCTTTCTTTTTTCTAGCAGAGATTTGAAAAGAGAATAATAATGCAAGCGTTAGTCACTAGTAGCTTTCACAGAGAGACTCAAAAATCTTGCACCAAAAAGAATTAAATCTTTCTATTTCAGTCCTCCATATAAACTGTTGTGGAAATATCAGTTAGCTCTACTATTTAAGGATGGCAAATGGAATGTGTGCCTCTCTGTGCTCTCTCCTCTCTCACCTGCTGATCCAAAGCCCTGACATCATGCTGTCATGTGGGGACAGCCACCCTGCAGCACACCTCACCATACACACCTTGTGTTCAATAAAAAGTCCCCACAGCAGATGTGCCTCCTAGAGCAGATAAATGCTCCATGGTTCTTTGACTGACCCCACAAGCTTTGCATATTCCTCCCCTTGCCTCCATTTTCACCCTATATTTTGTATATCATCCCATGCTTTGCATTGGCTGCAGAGAAGGAAATTCTTTGCTTTGAGCTCTAACCTCAAGTTCTCTCTTTCTCTTTGAAAACATCCTTTTAAAACAACCTCTTCAAACCAACCTTCTGGCTCTTCTTAGTGCAGAAGTTCCACCTGTTTTCTGGTTAACTGTTCCACTATTACCCTGTTTTCCTGTGGAAATGAAGCCTACATGGCCTCACTCACATTGTGTCTGTATGTGCACCACCAATAATTTCTGACCTCATTAAACAAAATGATAGAAAAGCCTGAAGCCTCATAGATAATTACATTTCAAGACAGCAGAAGACAGATCTTACAGGCACTGCCACTGCAGGAAAATAAACAAGCATAAATCTTGGAATACATGGGAAAATCCACATGGGAGAGAGCTTTTTACAGGTGCCTCAAGCACAAGAAAATCTTCAGTCATAGTTTAAACCTTGCTTAAAGCCAAAGTCAATCTACCACAAGATACGCATTCACAGGCAGAGCAATTTAATTTATTCCCAAAGTCCTGAAGTAAACTTTGGGTTCATTCTGTGTGATATCTTAATTAGGTTTGTATGTGAGCTAAAAGGCAGTAACAAAGATTGGGACAATAGATGCTGTACAAAGTTTTTGTAAATGATTTAATTTTGAATCTAGAAAGTATTTGTGATTTCTTGGTAGTTGTTTGCCTGTCTGTGTGAACCCAAATTCACATAGTAACTCTTTTTCTAAGGAGTTTGTTCCAGACATTCATTTTTCTGAAAACAGTGGACTGGACATTGCTGTCTAGTTTGCAACCTCCTATCACATTTTGCTCCTTCCTTGACTTACTCAGTTTTGTATGATGCTTTTCCCTACTCTTCTTGTCTTCTGTAAGATCAACTATAGGACTTCAGGTTGCCCAGAGAAGTTGTGGCTGCCCCATTCCTGGAAAAGTTCGAGGCCAGGTTGGATGAGGCTTGGAGCAACCTGGGACAGTGGAAGGTGTCCCTGTCCATGGCAGGGGATTGGAACTGGATGATCTTGAAGGTCTCTTCCAACCCAAACCAGTTTGATTCTATGGCTGTCAGTGCAAGCTGAAACTGGAGACTGAGAGGGCTGTGGAATCTCCATCATCAGAGATTTTAAAGAAAGTATGAGATAATTGAAAACGTGATATTTGATTGATTGATTGTGGTGTAGGTCAGAGAATTAAGACAAATAAATTGCCAGCCTTATTTGCCACTATTGTGATACGGTGTCTGTTATTTGCCTCCACTGCCCTTTGTTCTGACAACCCTTCTGTCTACATCACTCTTGCATTTCCAGGTCTTCCTGGAACAACTATTTAGCTTCAATCATTTTTTCACTGCTCATAATGACAGACAGTGCTGGTGAATTGGTGGGATGTCACATGGCATCTCATCTGCCTGGTTTCTCTTGTTACCATCTAAGATTAGTGGGCTTATTTTTAATCAATATGAAGGAAATATAACACATCTTAATTTTACTGTGTGAAACCCCCTTTTTTACAGAAACCAAGTCAAAAAATGAAAGCAAGAAGGGGAAGGAAGTACCAGCTGACTTTTGTTATCAATGTATTTGACCATCCATTATATAAGAAGAATTTTATCCTACTGTTGAGCATTTCCAATAACTCCAAAGCTCTGGTTATTCACTTACCTTTAAAGCTAACAAGATTCATGTACTAAGGTTTTAGCCAGAGGTTTATAGATTTCCACCACTCAGCCCTTACAGCCTTCATAAAGACATCTGGTAAACCTCTCCTTGGTCATGCTCTCCTAACTCTGTTTTAGCCAGCACTCTCTTTCTATTTGGCAGTAGGATGGCAGGAAAGAAAAATGCACTAAATTCTCACTGAAGCCTCCATATGAGATTACGTCTTGCTTAGGAAGCTAGAAATTACTGGAAAATGAGTTTTCTCAGGAAGTTTCACTGCACATTTTTCTGGTAGTTTAACTTTTCTGGTTCCTGGTGGTGTTGGAGCAAGGGACTGGACAAACACGTGATGTATCGATGATCATTGTATTTCATTTCTGTATTATCTGAGGATGCTTAAGGCTTTCAGTAGTGTATTCTAACAGAGATCTTGTTGGAACAAAGTCTTGGTAAATCCCAGACCTTACCTCAGGGTTTTTCCCACTGCTCAGTGCAGCAAGGCAGTCTCTAAGGTGAGCAATGGAAATGTAAGGCTTGCTGTGGTTTTGCATATGGTAAAGAGACAGGAATTGCTGAATAACACTTTTTTCCCACTTTCCTACTCATGCAATAGTTTTCATCATCATTTTGTTTGGGACTGCACTGCTGCTACACATAAATTATTGACCAGTTTCTTTGAAACAGTGCAAATTGCTGCATTTCTTTCCATTCGTTTTCTTTGGTTCAGTTTCTCTCACTAGGTTTAGGGATCAACTATTCCTTCTCCTGTTGGGATTTGCTTTTCTCATTCACAAACTACTGGCTTTATTTATGTGGTAGTGTCAAAAGTTTCACAGACACAGTGCTTGTTAAGATTTGTGTTTGTGTGTGTATGTATGTCCCTGATTTTCTTTTGGTTTTAATGATAATTATGATTATTAATGGTGCTCCCCTAGCACAGGTCTCTAATCTGGCACAGACTAGTTCAAAGTGAAGAGAAAATTACAGAGAACAAGATTAACTATGCACACCCCAACTTACAGTGACCTTTCTTTTTTCTGCAAAAACTACTAGTTTAAGAAAAATCTCCACAGTCATAAATCACCGTCACTCACCGCTGGTTGGAAAGAGCTGGATGAGTTTGGTACATTTATCATGGTTTAAGGAATTTTGACATGTTGTTCTCCTCTGAATGTTAAAGTTCTTTTCTTTGTGGTTGTTTCCTCCCACCACACGCACACATTGCATGAGGTTGCTCAGAAAAGTGACAATACCAATTGTCTTTGCACATTCAGGGGGGAGAGGAGGCACATTGTCCACGCTCCTTGAAGATGAAAACATTGGAGGAATTTGACCTTGACTGAAGGAGCTTCTGTGGAAGATTAGAAAAATAACAGTTCCCTAAACAGATGCCAGGTCATAATTACCACTGATGGCAACCTCGTGCGTCATTTGAGGCACCTCACAACAAAAAATGTTATCTTTTGACAAAGTTGTTGGCAACAACATGTGGAAAAAAATTGAGGTTTTATCCATTATTTTCTAGATTTTTTTATTGCAGACCAAGAGTTACTTAACTTGACTGTAAGTAAATAGCCCGCTGAAGACAGGCAAGTAATCCAAGAGTAAGAAAAATGTTTATATACTGGGTGACTATATATGGATAATAGGATTATATGTTGGACTCAGTGATTTCAGGTCTTTTCCAATGTAGCTGATTCTGTGATTCTGTGTGATTTATAACTAGGAGAGATTTCAAAAATGAGGTTACAGTACTGAACATTTTTTGTGGTTTTTTCTGTCTCAGTATGGATCTTAGAACACAAACAATATTTGTTAAAAAATGGAAATTGTGAAAAGTGCTATTCACAAATGCTCATTTGAATTTTTTTTATTAAAAAGAAATCTCCACTCTCAGTTATAAGCATTTTGCTTAGGTTTTTATTGATTATATTGAAACTAAATTGTTCTAACCTGTATGATTTCACCTGAACCTGTTTGCAACCTCCTTCTGTTAAACTTAGGGCTTTCACTAAAAGTCTTTAAGGAGTACTAAGTTTCAGCTCCAGCAGCCATTTAAAAATTTCTCTGGGAGCAGAGAGAAAGATATTGGTTTATTATTCTACAGAGTCATCCTGCAGACCATGTCTTGATGTGGATCTCACAGCTCTGGCAGTCAGGCTGATTTTAAACTAATTCAACTGGTGCAAAGAGAGCAGTATCACAGACTGGGATGTTGAGGGTTCTCCAAAATACTTATTCCAGGATTAGTATAAGGAATTAATGGATTTCCTCTTGTATGACCTGTGCTATAAAACAATTCACTGTAGACATACACATTTAAACAGACAGATCTGAATTTATGCATCCAAATTTAGGTATCTACATGTATGCAAGATGCTTGGCTCAATAGCCTGCCTGCAGGTGTATGAATTATGGAGTCCTGAAATGGTTTGGGTTGGAAGGGACCTTCAAGATCATCTACTTCCACCCCTCTGCCATGGGCAGGGACACTTTCCAGTAAGCTAGGTTGCTTCAGGCCCATCCAACCTGGCCTTGAACACTTCCATGGGTGGGGAATCCACAACCTCTCTGGGTAAATGAAGACATTGAGATGTTCTCAACAACTCTTTCTGGGTTCCCAAAGTTGCTGCAGAAGGACATGGTGCTCTCTACAAATCAAGCAGGTCTATATGGATGCTTTTGGCTGTCCCTGAGAGCTTGTGTGGTGCCAGATGCCTCTGTGTGTGTTACAGGGTTGAGCCTTAAGTGTCTGAACTCCTGATATAGTCAGGAAAATTCTAGCCAAGAGAGCCATTGAGATGGGTTTCAGCACCCTGAAAAATATATGGATGATCTCACAGCTCCTAAATTCAGACTGAAAGAGGCCAGTTCCAGCCTAGACCCACAGCTGGGGTACAGGCAGGATATCCTATAGCATCTCCTGTGCTGGATACTTCTGTTCAGGCAGCTCAAGCAAACCTTCCCTTCCCTGACTGTCATGGGAGCTCAGTGCACAGAGGCACTTAATTAAGTTGTTTCAATTTCAGGCTAAATCCCACACCTAGGCTGACTTCACTTGCACCAGCATTGCATCCAGTGCCATTCCTTAGGCTGTCCAAAGTGGGGAAATGGCAGGAGACCTCTGTGTGGAGGTTTTATAACCAAAGGAGATCTCCTCAGCACAGTCAAAGGTGTTTCAGGCAGGTCTGCATTTGGTCAGATGAACTGAGATATAAACACCTCTGACTCTAGTGGAAAGTGTCCTTGCTCATGGATGACCTTCACACTCCCTTTCAACCCAAGGAATTCTGTGATTCTATGATTCTGTGACCCCATTGCCAAGAGCTGTCCACAGCATCAACTCAAATACCTAAGTCCCATATAAATAATCCTCACTCTAGACACCTCAAGCTGGGGAAGATCAGTCCCTAGTAAATGTCCCAAGACATCAAAAATTAGTGACATGACCCCTGGTGCCTTCAGGAGAAACAGCTTCATTTATTTCAAAAACACCTGGGAATTCAGAAAAGTATAAATCCCAGTAAGGTTTCTTAAAATGGAGACAAGTGTTTAAAATGAAATAAGACCATCTTCTCTACTGTTGATTGTTGTCTGGACTCTGCTGTCACTATGGGACAGAAAAAGGCACGCCAAATTCATTTAACCGGAAAAAAAATCCTCCCTTTTAGTAAGGAATACCTGTTTTCAAGGATCAGCAATTTTATCATTTCTCAGTATCCAGTGAGTTCAGTTCCTGTATTGAAATAGTTTATTACATCCTCCTAGACCTGCCCCCTTTGAAAACACAAACTGTGATTTCTAGAGAAAACAGAGAACATCAGTTTTTCAGTCTTGCTTGAAATTACTCTTTTCTTTTCACATCACAATTACTTCTGATGCAAAAGCATGGATGAAGTTTGATAAATAAATGATATTTTGCTGAAATATTAAGAGTGGAGATGTGTGCCTGCCTGGCTGAGCACAGGCTCTTCAGGGGAAAACCTTAAGTTGAAATACTGTTGCACCATTGCCAACAGTGATGAAATGAGTTCTTTAAGGTCTGAAGTACATTTATGAGAGAGATCAGAGGTGGAGAAGGAGTTGGCAATGACTGAGCTGGCTCAGGAGGGTCAGGACCACAACTGGGTGCTGAGGATTGTGCCCAAATTACCTCATATCCTCAAGCTCTTTTTGTCTCTGTTCCCATTCCATTCTACCCTAGCAAAATTTCAAATGGAGTGAGATAACAAAATAAAGACATTTTTGCACTATGAAAACTACTTTTCCTCTAAAGATAACTTAGGACAGACAGATAAAGCCCAAAATTACATCAGCAGTGCAAATAAAGACTCAGAGTCACCATTTGTGTTGATCAGGAAAAACCAAGGGGTGCAGCCAAGATATTCACAATAACTGACTGCAGGAAAGAGCATGAACAAAGGATTCAGAGTAGGGATGAAGGTTCAGAATTAATAAAAATGCCTTCTTGTACTTGACACTTGAAGCCACCTTCAGTCAATGCCAGCTCAACAGACTGAAATATTTCCAAGGGCAGGCAGAGATTTGTGTGAGTATGAATATATTGACTCATTAAGGTTTGGACAAAAGAGATGCATAAGTCTGGAAATTAGTAACAGTTTGAAAGTAAAAATGATATTAAAACATCATCAGCCAAAAGCAATGTCACCAATGTAACAACAAACACTAGATGAAATAGATAATGGAACTGAGAAATCATTAAGCAGTGTGAAAACAGATTCTCTGGAAAAAAATGAAATGTTAGCATTACAGACAATAATTATTACTCTTCTCTAATGCCCCAGTGCTCTGACTTGACCTTCTTGCTGTTTTCAGGCACAAAGAAAGTCCAAGACCAAAATCCAAATGTTGATTGATTTGCCCTAGTGAGCAGAAAACATTCATATAAATGAAATAAGGTGAAATCAATGGCATGCTAAAAGCAAAGACAATAGGAGCTATCAAAATCCATGCAGTAATTTGGTTTTGAAAAGAAAAATAATTTTGGATTTGCATAATCGTGAACTAGAATGACTATAGCTTATAGAAATTGATTAAATTTGCCCGCAAATTTTCCTGTTCCCATTGTTACGATTGTGTTAAAAGGCCAAGCAAAGTATTTCTTGACTAATTCATTAAAAGGATTTAAACTTCTTGTTCATGTGTGCAAACTGTGCATTTAATAGCTTTTGAATTTTTCACATTTCTTCATGTCTCAAAGTGCTTTGATGCAAGTGTGGAATAATAGTTTCTGGCAGACTACTGAAAGTAGTAATGGCCTTGCAGTTTGTACATTTACTTATTTCATTGTGCATTTGGTCAACATAAATTATGTGACAGTGCTTATGATGCCCATGAAACTTTCAGGTTTGCTCTGCAAATATTTCCTGTCTAAATTGACACTCATACAATGTAAGACGTGCCAGAGTAGGCACAGCAGATATTGATATCTCTATGTAATCTAATTACTGTGATTGATTTATTATGTCCAAAAGTAAATATGGAAGCTTCACTCAGCTTGATGTGCTGTCCAGGATAGAGAAAACCAACAAACTGCCTTAGTGCCTACTCTAAATACAGGATGAGTGAAAATACAGTCACAAACATGATGAGAAGTGATCCCAATAAGCTGTCTGACAGCTGTACATTTTTTGTGGGTCTGGGTGAAAAAGAAAATCTTAAGGAGGACATGGAAATCAGTGCAGGGAGGTTTTGATTACTTGCCTTCATATGAGCAGAAACAGCACAGAAACTGATGAAAATTAGGCAAGGAGGGTAAAGCCATCATCAGGAGACAGCAGATTATGGACTTGCCATCTTATCTGCATGAAGAATGTGACAGGTACTGAAAGTAAGTACAAGCAGTTCCTCTTGGGCTTCCTGATTAATGTGCTCCAAAATCTCTCCTGTTTTCCCCTCATTACTCAGTGCAAGGCAGTGCAAGCATCCCAAAAGAGCATGCAGGGAGGGAAGTGTGGAGGGGCCCAAGGAATGCTCAAGAAGTCTGTTAGTGAACTAAAACCATGTCTATCAGGGCACAGGACAATGACCAAACTGCTGGACTCACTTTATTCTCCAGCTGGAAAATACCAGATATCATCTGCACCCAAGCCGGAGTGTGAGAGTACCAGTGGTCTGCAAAGGATGGCCGAACAGGAAGGTTGTGATGGAGTCACAGCATTAGGATTCATTATGACTTACATTTTTTCCTAGTATCCATAGAGGTGAGGAAGGAATTTCCCTGACTTGTCCCAATTCACTCATAAGTAGCCTGTCCTTATCGAGCTGTGAATTAGCAGGGATTAGAAAGAAGAGCAAGGTAGCTCCATGGCTGCTTTACAGAGATCTCCATCTACAGAGATGTTTGGGTGAAGTTATAAAGCTGCCCTTCAGGGAACGTAAAAATCAGACAGCAGAAGTAGCACTGACTTCATAGATTGAAGGAAAGAAGCTTCTTGATGACAGTAAGACTTGGTGGGTTTGAAACAGTCCCCACAAGTTTTGAAAATAAACAAAAGCTCATTCAGAGGCATGAGAAGAAGGCATTAGGTACCATAAAGATAATTATTTAATTGCTCCAATGTCTCGTTGGTCCCATGGGGATAAGGTTATTTTCCTCAGAGGGGTGCTGTGAGTGGGAAACACAGACACTGACAACAAGAATATGGATGTTAAGACAAAAAGTCTTCACTGAAAGTGTGGTTAAGCATTGAAACAGGTTCCTTGGGGAAGCAGTGAAGTTACCATCCTGGGAAGTGTGAAAAAAGCAAGTACACATGGCACTTTGTGATATGGATTAGTGAACATGTTGGTATTCTCTTGAAGGCTGGACTTGGTGATCTTGGAAGTCTTTTCCAAGATTAATGATTGTATTATTCTATGAAATCTTCATATTTTTCAGCATTTCACTTGGAACTCTGGTCTCCCATGCGTATTAAATCATTTAGGCTCCTTGTGGGTGGGCACTGTAAGGTGGGGGCCTTACAGCTCACAGAAGCAAAGCTCAGTTGGAGAAACACATCACCACTTGGAAGGACATATGTAAATACCAGAGGAGGAAAGCTGGGGAAGAAATTTAGAGCTGATAGTACAAGTGAGAAGGGCTGAGGATGCAGCTCTAAATGGCTCTCTAACTACAGAGCAGTTTAGTTTTCAAGCACAGAGTCCTCTTCTGCTATCACCCAGCACAGAGTATGTGAGAGAGTAAACATTCACTAAAGATTTGGCAGCCTGGCCTCTCGCAAGGAATATGACAGGGGCACAGGTTGCTTTGCTTTGGTTCAGTAACTGGCTTTTCTGAGCTCAGGGTGTTCCTTTCCGAGGTGTTTGGAACTGACACACTGGTAAGGGAAGGAGGTTAGCCATTTAAAAACAGAGATCATTACTGAGCTCATGGAAATCTGGATCTGCAGCTCACAAGGAAAGTTCAAAGACATTTCAAAACTTGCACAATTCCAAGCCTAACAGCAGCCAATCTCAGGAACACCACCAAGCTTTGCGTTTAGAGGGTTATTTTTGTTTTAATTTGTCTCCTGAGGCAACCTCATTTGAGCTGAGTTTTAAGGACAAAGCGAAGGACTTTAAAAGCATCTTTAAGCCCACAACTGCAATACCTGCTACTACCTAAATCTCAAGTATTTAATGGTTCCTAAAAAATATATTGCCTTGTTAATGCCTGCAGCAAAGCATACAGTTTATGGGGAGAGCATAGTAATGCCCCTTTAGCCATCTGGCCAGCAAGAACACAATGGGGTGTGTGATAACAGCCATTTACGTGTCTGCAGGAGATGGCTGCAATAAAAAGAACAAACAAGCATATTTAAAGGGGGCTGCAGTTGGGTGTCGAGCCAGGGTAGGAACCATAAGAAATTTAATGCAAATCTCTATGGCCCAATCACAGACAACTTCACTGCTTCCAAAGTCAAATGGAGCTTGATGTTTTCAGTTGCAAAATGTAAATGGTTATTCCACCCCAAAATGAAACTGTCTGAACAACCTTGAGGGTCCCTTACACCATCATTTTCACTTTCTAATGCAATTCTTGGGGAAAAAAAAGACACCAGAACCATGGAAATAGCACTAAAACAGCATGTATAGTGGAACTGAGCACCCCACACTTACTCCAGAATCCTACTTGTTTGGTGGAAAGGGAACATTAAATTTTGAATCAAAGACATAATCTCAAGTCAAAGTAAAGCTACTGCAGGCCATAGGGTTGAAGAAACCAGCAGATCTAGAAAGGATCTGAGCCTTCAGCATGATTAGAATAGATATTAGGAAGCAATTCTGTACTGTAAGGGTAGTGAGGCACTGAAACTGGTTGCCCAGAGAGGTTTTGGCTCCCTATCCCTGGAAGTGTTCAAGAACTGGCTGGATGAGGTCTGAGTAACCTGGTTTAGTCCAAAGTGTCCTTGCTTATGTCAGGGAGGCTGGAACTAGAGTATCTTTGAAGGTCTTTTCCAGCCCAAACCATCCTGTTACTTTATGATTCTGTGGATTCAGAGAAGGACTTCAGCACAATGATTGAGTTGGAATTTCAGAAGGATCAGCTACAACCTTTCTATTCCTTTGTGTATTATGAATGTCACATTTCTTACCCAAGCCACGTTTCATGAAACCGCTTTATTTTGAGACATACTGAACTGCTGTCTTCCTCCCTGAGCATGAAAATCACATAATATTATTTCATTCCTCTGCCTGTTTGTGCACCGGTCACACAAAGAGTTGTGAAAGTACAGCCAGGCTTTTCAGGCTTTTAAACACACAAATATAAACTGCTATTAAGGGTGCATCACATTTCCTAACTCAGTGCCTTGATCGTAAAATGTAATAGCTCCACAGTCTTTCCAGCACTGCAAGTAAAGTTTTTCCCTTAAGCCCTAAAGGGAAGGAGAAATTTATGTCACCTAATTTCAACTATCTAAAAATTAGGCATCTAATCCAAGATAGTCATCTGTGTCTTAGCTGATGCAAGGAATGAAGCATCTTCAGAGCACAACTCATGCAATCATAAACCAGGACAAGAAACAGCTCCAGGGGGAAATAGCAAAATGGAGATGTTTTCATGTGCATTGGGTTACAAAACTCTGATTTTACCTTGTGGCAGGTTTAGTTCCCCAACTATGGGAACTTACTTGTGTTCTAGGCACTATAGGGCATCCCACACAATCTTCAGAAGGGTGGGTTCTCCTCTAATTGTGTCGTATTTGCCAGCCCCTGTGTCTCCATAGGGCACCCAAATGGCACTAAATGTCTGTGTATGGGAAACTGAATAATACACCAATTTCCTGGCCAGTAGAAGAGCTTTTCCCATTTCATTAACTGCATTAACACAATGCCCACTGTTTATAATGAGAATTTAGACACGTAGTCTATTTGCCTTCACTTACATGTGGAAACCTAAACTGCAGTTATTTAATCTGCAGAATTAATCCTTCCCTTTTGTGCCTAATGCATGTGGATGGGTCTGTTGGTGGAAGCACATTTCTCTTTTTGCTGAGCATAATGAGATCCCAGACAAAGAACTTAGCCTAAGCCCCTAATTAATTAAGATCTCAATTACAGTGCATATAAATTCGAGTAGAGGTGTTCATGGTTTTGATGTTCATGTTTAGAACTAGATGAACTTTAAGGTCCTTTCCCACTCAAACTATCCTATGATTCTGTGAGGATCTTGGCTTCTTTAAACAACAGAAAAAAATACTAATATGGACAATGATGTAAAAATGATCCTGTTTTTCCAAAAGCAATCTTTTATCCATTATGTTTGTTTAGCTCTCAGTCAACAACTTCCATCTGGTAAACTCACAGCATTTCATTCATCGACTTTGATGAAAATCTTCTAAAATCTTTACACAGAAAGGCAGAAGCTTCACCATGAGCAGGATCTACTACAGGAGAGATGAGCAAGAGTCTAACATTTACGTCTTCAGATGCCGACACCATAAATCTTAGAAGCAACATAAAGAATAGAATTGGATATGCAGCTAAGTGTAACACTATGGCATCAGCATAAATCAGAACATAAATATTATGAAACAAAATATTGCTACTTTGCTGCTTGAAAAAAGTTGTGGTTTTCTCTCAGCTTATGCTTTAAACAGTGATTGCAGCAGAAATGACAAGTGTAGAAAACAGAATAAAAAAATGAATTGAAGCTCCAATTTATTTTCCCTTTTAAAATATAATTTTCTAGGAACAGAACCCGGCTGCCTGTAAAGCAACTTGGACCACCTGACTCCAGAATGAATTACATTTAGTTCAAGTTATGGGTATGTGGGAAGAATATTTGTGACTGAAAATGCTTGCCTCAAAACTGTTGTTGGGTTAACAAAAAGAAATTACTGATTTTAAGGTCAACACAATCTTTCACTCTTTAAGGTCAACACAATCTTTCTCTCGTGGACAGAATAATCCACTACTGAGTTTCAATTTTGACATACTGAGCTTGCTAGTTTGATTTATCTCCTGCTAACAAACACCAACATAGTATTTGGCCACTGATTTCTCATGTATCTGTCCCAGGGATTCCTGCAGCATCATTACAATATCTGCTGACCATTTGAAATCTAAACCCATAACTGAAGATTGTTAGGCTGCTGTTTAACAGCATGGTATTTTGCAGCTACAGTAAATAACATATTTTATCACCTTTTCCAAACAAAAGTACCTCTACAAACATTGATTTGCATCCTCCACAGTAAGGTGCAGCTTAGAAACCACCAGCTACCAATAGTTATGTTAGTTTTGAGCTCCTGGGGGACAATTTTCCTGTGCTGGGAACTATGTTTTTTATCTCTGTTGCACAGAATTGTTCAGTTTCGACATACTCTGAAACATAAAATCCAGTGTCTCCTTTAGGACAGTATTTGGAAAAGGCATCAACTTCAGCAAGTTTATGGTTTTGGATAGTCTGCCAGCCTGCTCTATTCTAGTTCTGATATCACAGCCATTATTATATCTCAGGTTATCACCTGCATGTCTCTAATATCTCTATATTTCATAGAACACAAACTTTGATTTCTGTAGTGATTGATACCACTATTTATTGCCCATTCAAGAGATGACTCTTCTCCTTGAGTTTTAGTACTGTAATCAGAATGAAGGAATGCTTCTTGTTGGAAATAGTCTGTCAATAAATGCACTTTTAGGATGGGCAAAAAGAATAAGTTTAGCAGGAGGGTAATTTACCGAAGTGGTAATAAATGGAAAATGGTAAAAAATAAAACATTTTAATTTTTGTCTGGAAACACAACTTAAGTCAACTTTCCCAGGACTTAAGACAGTATTAAATGGGGTAAGAACAAAAAACCACCATTAGACTCAGATGTTCATGTTAACAACATATTTTTATTGTTCATATTATAAAGAGAACTAACTGTCCAAATAATTTTCACCTGCTCTGTCCTTCCCATTCTTCCAGTGGCCACCCTAAGAAATCTCAGCACTAGGAGGACCTCAACCCACTGGATGGACTTGTTCTCTTGGTGGTATCAACTGCTTTTTTTCTAGAATAAGTTTTTATTCTCCATAATATTTACTAAATCTTTGATACTCCAGACCTTTACCAAGAAAGAACTCTTTCAAACACAAGTGGTTTAATAGAACACCAGATTTGTCTGGCAGTAATTTCTTGCAGGGCATTTTGGTAGATAAGAGCAGTAACACAGCGCAGAGGTGTCTGAATAGAGCAATTTGAGATCCAAATTAATAGGTCTTAATTAATAGCAGCTTAAATCTGAGAAAATTTGATCCTTTGTTCATCAGTTGTTCTTCCTTTTACTATTGTCTTACATCATGTCTCCATTAAGTACTTCTCAACTGATAAATTATTTCATCAATGCAATAGGTTCCAGCCATTACCAACAAATGTGGTCAGTTCATGGAACAGATCTTTAAGTAGCAGAGTTGGACATTTTCTACTCTGTAAACCCCTTCCAAGATGGGTGTCCCATCAGTATTTCAGAAGACTGAGAACATCTAGCTCATTAGTCGAATAATTAGCATCTTATCAGTGACATTCTGCAGCTCCATATTATTCCAGACATATATCTGTGACAATTAGACTTTGTATTTTTCAGGCATTCATGGCAGTTCTTGGACTTATATCAAATAGAGTGAGAGCTACTGGATGGTACTGAGCACACACAAACTCATTGCAGATAACAAACATGCTCTTTCACCCTAAATGAAAGGAATTTTGTGTGCAGATCACAGCATCTGAATTTGCTCCCCAGCAACACTGCGAAGCCGGGCTGTTCAAAGCACGTTGCACCACAGAATCTGCTCCTCAAAACATAGAAAATATTCATCTTTGAAGAAATCAACATTGTACACACTTTCAGGAAATGACAAATCAAACACTTAGTTCAGTAAAAGAGAGAGCCAAGACCAGATTTTACAAAAGGGAAGGAGGGATCAAAGTTCAGGTGTTTAAATGAAGGCACCTCTAGGGTTGTGATTTGGTTGCCTAAATGCAGAAATCTTGTGTCATCGTGTCCCACATGGAGCACTGTGTCAAGCTCTGGGGTCCCCAACACAAGAAAGGCATTGACTTGTTGGAGTGAGTCCAGAGGAGCCCATGAAGATTCTCAGAGGACTGGAGCACCTCTGCTCTGGTGACAGACTGGGAGAGCTGGGGATGTACAGCCTGGAGAAGAGAAGGCTCCAGGGAGAAATTAGAGCTCCTTCCAGTACCTAAAGAGGATACCAGAGAGCTGGAGAGAGACTTTTCATAGGGGCAAGTACTGATAGGACAAAGGGGAATGACCTTAAGCTGACAGAGAGTAGATTTAGATTAGATATTAGGGAAAAAAGCTTTACTAGAAGCATGCTGAGGAACAGGTTCCCCAGAGAGGTTGTATATTCCCCATCCCTGAAAGTGTTCATAGCCAGGATGGATGAGGCAACCTGGTCTAGTGGAAGGTGTCCCATGTCAGGGCAGCTGAAACAAGGTAATCTTTAAGGTCCCTTCCAACCCGAACCATTCTATGATTCTGGTTGAAGTGTGATGTCTCTAGTTGAGATGTCTTACAAGACACAGAGATCCAAGCCCACCTGGAGCATCCAAAGGCCAGAAAGGAGATAGTAAGGTAACTCAAGCAGTACTAGATGCCATCTGAACTCTACATAGAGTTAGTGAAGATCTGAAGCTGACCCAGTTGCCCATGACCAAGGGACACAACACCCATTTTGAGCTGGCAGTGAAAACACTGGATAATAGAAAAGTCATGCTCTTCTGGAAAATATCTTGCAACAGCCCAAAGAGCATTAAACACTTGAATTTAAGCAATTTAGTCCTGCTCCCAGCTTTGATTTTTCATTGCACAGGAGACAAAAACAGTTTTCCAATTCCTCAAAATAAATCCCTGTTAGAAACACAATAAACATTTCTTAAGCAAATACTGAAAAGCACCAGCCTCAGAAGTTAGCAGTGGATCCACATAAAGAGAATATTTGAATCATGGCAGAAAAATAAAACAAAGAACATTTGCCAAATTGTCATTTGTACACACAGACTAACACCACTTTGGTCCATTCCCATGTATGTCAGCACACCAAGACATGGGAAGAGATAGGGACTCCTTTCCAAAAGACTTTCACAGTAAGTCACAGATGGCTGTGACCTCAAAGAACCTGCAAAGCACCTGAGGCAGCAAGCTCTGCATCTGCAGGATTGCAGTAATGATGTTTTTACAGAGACACAATTTTAGATGCTCAAGCTGAAAACAACATAGACATTTTTCCAAAAAAACCCCCTGGTCTGGACCAGTGCCAAGAGCTGCTCTAAAACCAACTCTGTTTCATTTACTCTCATGATAAATAAGTTGGTGCAATGGAAACACTGTACACAAAACTGTAGTGCTCAGGTAATTACCTTGATTGAAACAAGTGATTTTACACTGAAAGCAAAATTCCCCTGGAGTTAAACCAAACCTCAACAAGAAGGAGACCTCTGTGGAGAAGCAGTCATATAAACAAGTACGTGTGCTAATTATTTTCCAGTGGCTCTCTTAATGAGTCACTTGCTAGAGTCCACTGGTCACAGAGACGATTACTTTAATGATGATTCATAGAAACTGGGTGTGCATTGTGAGCACCAAGTGCTGCATCAGTTGCCATGGCAGGAAAATGTGTGTGTTTTTTCCATAAATAGCAGAGTAAATAATTGCAGGACAGCTTGCTCCTCCTTCAGAGGGTCTCCCAGTGTTGGGAATGGCCTGCAGGGAGCTTGCCATGTTCAACATTTCCACCCTCTGCTTTTTCCCAAGCTTGTGGATAAAACCCTTAAACACTATTCACATGCAAAGCTCATTTTTTAGCCTTTTTTGTCCCCTGTACTAGAGACTTGGAGCTTCATTCTAGTCTCTGTCACCTTGCTGTAAATATATTTTTTTCAGGATAACAATATTACTAGAGTCTTCAGCCCGAGAAAACAGCAGATAGAAAAGCAAACATTTCACACAATGGCAATGAGAAATAAATTGGTATTTAGGACAGGTAAAAAATATTCATTTTAGCATCATTTAGGGATGCATTCTGATTAGTACTAAACCAAGATTTTTACTGAAATGCCTCCTACTCCTTACCAGCAATACTCTCTAACCCATCCTAGGATTTTTCTCAGAGAAATGGGTTAGGTTGTGTTTAGTCTGGCCCCCCTTGAAAAGCATGTGAGTATTCTAGAAAAATCTGGGTATGATTTTGGCCTGGGAATTTTCTCAAGTCTAAATTTTTGGAATTACTTTTAAACTGAAAATACTGAAATAAAACCGTCATCCCTAGAGCACCAGCAAGGAAAGAGTACCAAGTGAAAAAGAATTAAAGAAGAGAAGTCGAGTTCCTGGCAGTCGTCACTTCTCAGTAGCCTGAGACTGGCAGTGAGCAAAGGAATCCAAGAGTCCCATATAGAGCTGAAGAGTTATTTTAAAGGGGAGCATGTAAAGGAAAAAAGCAACAATGTGGGTCAGTCTGATGGAGATGGGTTTTTTCACCACCTGCAGGATTGATAAACCTGCCAGGGAAGGTAGTTCTGCTTAACAGCTCACTTCACTGAGGCTTTTAAGCATCTGCTTCATCTGAAGGGTTTTTATTCTACATAAATGATACTTCTCCATACGGCAGCTATTTGCTCACAGATTGCAATGCTCATTTCCCCACAAAGAAGCACAATAGCAAGGCTGAAAGCTAAATCGGACTTGATGCAGCTATCATTGGTATTAAGAAACTGCAGAGGGGAATACCTCTTCAGAGGGAAAAGTACATCCCCCTCCATGTGAGGGGTTTGAGCCCAGAACCAGAAATAAAAGACTGTGGGACAAGGAAGTGTAAAAATCCCTCCCCTGGAAAGAAAAGTTATGACATCTTAAACCCTTGAGGAGGTTCCCCTGAGCTATACAACCTTTTAACTGATAGTTAAGTCTTTCCATCACTCATGTTCACAGGCAATTAATCATCCTACAATAACTGGAGTGCAGCTGAGATTATCTCCTGTCTGTGTGATGCCCAGTCCTCAAGAAGGACTGTCTTACTCTGGGAAGTTCACAGCCTGGACAGCTGTTTGGGCTGAAACATGATAGTAGAGAACATGGGGTTTGAATTTATGATGAACACAGTGTTGATAACACAGAGATGTTTTAGGTTCTGCTGGGCTGAGCTTACACAGAGTCAAGGCCTTTTCTGCTCCAGCCCCACCAGCAAGGAGGCTGAGGGGGCACAAGAAATTGGGAGGAAAACAGCTGGGCCAGCTGGCCCAAGGGATATTCCAGAGCACATGGCACCATGCTTGACATACAAATCTGGATGAGAAGCAGCAGTAGGGAATGTTTGGAGTGGTGACGTTTGTCCTTCCAAGTCACTGTTCCGTGTCATGGAGCCCTGTTGTACTGGAGACAGCTGAACACCTGCCTGCCCATGGGAAGCAGTGGATTAATTCCTTGCTCTGCTTTTCTTGCATGTGCAGCTTTTACTTTACCTGTTAAACTGACTTTGTCTCAATCCGTGAGTTTTCTCAATTTTACGCTTCCCATTCTCTTCCCCATCCCACCAGCTGGCAGTGACTGGCTGTGTGGGGCTGAGTTGATGTGTGGAGTTAAACCTCAACAGTCCTTTTTGGCACCTAACATGGGGCTCAGAGGGCTCAAGACAGCAGCAAAGATGTTGATTGGCATGTGTTAGATGGATTTTATAGCTGTTATTGCTGCTCAGCTATTAATTGACAGCTCCTGTGCTTGCCATGGGACTCGTTTGTCTGACTGTGTATTAGAGCCCAGCACTTGTTAGTGGCTGCTTTTTGCTTCCACTGCTCACTGTGGTGCTGCACTGCTTGTCATCTGACTGTGCTGTGCCTGGGAATGAATTGATAACAGCAGCAGAGATGTGCCTGGGCTGGCAGGTGGCCAGGGAATCACTGCTGTCTCTGTGTTACTGTACTGGACATACTGGAACTCTGGTGTGAGTTTGAGTTGAAGTAACAGTGATCTGTGGCTGAGTTCCCATGGGAGCAGGATGCCCTGGAATGTCTGTGGCCATGAACTAGTGCAGCCAGAGCAGGTACATCTGGAAGTGTCAGTGGCTGTGGCTGCATCTGTGCTGGAGTTGTGGCTCCTCGATAAGTCTGTGATGCATCAGGTAGACCTTGAAGCATCAGTGGCTGTGCACAAGGTCATGCTGGAGGTAGCACATTAAACAAAGACAAATAGGACAAAATATGTATTGGTATCCCTGTGTTATGAGATAAAAAGGAAATACAATAGGATTCTGCATTGATTTCCCAAATAGGGATGATTAAAAGATTGGACCTTACAGGTTTTGGAGTTGTTACTGAAGCATACATGAAAATTCAGAAGTCCTCTACCAGGGTTTGCACTGAGCTTGGCAGTGAGCTCTGTATTCACAGAAAATAAGCAGTTTTCAGAGCTGCCACTGGTTTAGCATCCTAACAAACACTGGGGGAAATATGTGAGAAATTTGCTATTCCAGAATTTGGGAAAGGGACCACACCACAACAATGATGATGAAAGTAAAGAACCATCTGCTGCTATGGTTTGAGCTGCAAAGCTGTTTTCACAGATCTGAAGGGGAGGAGGGAGAGGCAGAACCCTGGTAGGAACCCAAAACACCACACTGAGAACTTAAATAGATGCAGAGAGGCAGAAGAGTCTGCAGATGTAGCAATACTTCGTTTGGCATCACCTGAGACATCATGATGAGAAATCAAAAAATGTCAGAAGCTGATGCCTGCAGTCCCAGAAAGGAAACAACAGCAGCTTGTCAGCCTGATCCAAAAAAAAGGGCTCCCCACCAGCTGAGCCAACAAGAGCCAATACAGAGAGAAACACCACTCAGATGATGCACAGAACATGGTTGATATCCACAGTCTCCCTTGGGGCAGAAGGAGCCAAAATGAAGCTCCAGCTGGCAATTGAAGCAGACAGGGATGCTCAAAACACTGCTCTCTTCATTTCTGAGCTCTTGAGCAGCCTGTGAGAGTCCATGAGACCAAAGTAAAGCAGGGAGCAGCAGCCACAAGGAGGTGAGGACAGCTACCACAAAACAGCTGTTGGGTTCAACATCTCCACAGGTTTTCAAACAGCAGCTGCTCGTAAATGTGAATGCTGATTCTTTCTCAACATGGCCACAGGAGATATTCCCTGAGAAAGAAGAGTGAAGAAGAGGTTACTCGGTCAGGGAAGAAGCCAGTTTTGTATCAAGCACACAGGCAGACACACAAAATCTGTAATTTTTTTACTGATCAGAGCAGTATAGGGTGTGTGATTTCTGGAAATAATAACAGGATAATAATATACCCTCACTATGCAGAGCATTTTCAGTTTATCCATTTATGCGAAGCTCTCACAGAGCCCACAGACCCCTGGATTTTGAATACTGAGAGAAGACAAAATCAATATTTTGATGTCTTAACTTCCCAAGGCCCTTCCAGCTTCAGGTCAGGAGGCTCCTCCACAGCAAGCAGGTTGAGTTGGACGCTTCAACCTTTCTCTTACATCTCATGGAAATAGAGAAACTCTAGCTGTAGCCCTGAGTTAGAAAAGAATTATTCAAACTTGTAGTCACCAAGCGTTACTTAGGTATGTTCTGCCATGAGTGACCACAGACAGCTTAGCTGGAAGAATTCCTAGTTTCTTAATTCTAATGAATATAGACTCATAGAATGGTTAAGGTAAGAAAATACCTCTAAGATATGAAGTCCAGCCATCAACTCACAACCACCACCATGTTCACCACTAAACCGTGTTCTCAAGTGCTGTATCCACATGTTTTTTGAACACTTTCAGGGATGGTGACTCCACTGCTTCCCTGGGCAGTGTGTTCCAATGCTTGACAACCCTTTCTGTGAAGAAACTTCTCCTAATACCCAACCTAAATCTTCTCTGCTGCAACTTGAGGCCATTTCCTCTTGCCCTGTCACTTAATTAGATGTGCAGTAAAAACAGACAGGACACACTGCTGGCAAAATCTGGGATGGACTGATAATTTAAAGTTGCCAAAGTTAAGCAGAAATTCTGTAGGGTTTTCAGGAACTAAGACTTTGAGTTGGGTGCTAAGAGTGCAAGAAATTAGTTGTCTTCTTGAGGTGTCTTTCTTTGCACCAAATGAACAGGGACACCAGACAGCTGACTTAGAAAAGGCTCTTAGCTTTTAAGCAGCTAAAATTGGATGGCATAATCCCCTCACACACTCCCCAGCCATTTTATATATGTAGTCCTGCTGACAGCTGGGTCTGTTCTGAAGCACCGCAGAAAAATGATACCACAGATCCTTGAAGAAAATAATGTTTCAGACAGTGATGGAAAGGAACACCATCTGTAACTCTGAATCTCAATTTTGTTCTCATTAGATCTTCATTATATCAGCCATCATCGTTGTGCAGAGACCTGAATCTATCCCCTCTATATTCACCTGCAAGCTATTTCCTTTAATTGCTGTGCACACAGAAAATCAAATGTATTCTAACAACGCTGATTCATTGGCTCAGCTGTTAAATGCAATTTGTGCATCTCTCTATACAGTTTATTTATGTATTTCCCATCCCTGCACCATCTGAATGCTTCCCAATCTTTTCTAAAGCTAACATCACAAATATTCCCCTAGCTCCATAGGGCAGATGTAGAAGAATAGCCAAAACCTATTCCCTGTAGCATTCTCTCCAAATGTTTAACTTCCACTGAAAACACAAGTTTACACACCAAAGTCCTAGGGATACAAAAAACAGCATGGACAAGCATCTGTCATACCAAGAGATGAACGCTTGGAATGGAAATGTCTCAAGAGGGGAGCTCTGAAGTCAAGTAAATAAACTGGAAAGTTAGTCTGAATTAGACTTTGCCTAACTTAACCACTTACGTGACTGCCCTTTTCTAAGGGGATCAAACTGTTTGGTTGCTTCATTAGAGGAGCGGAAGGAATGTAATGAACCTTTAATTGCACTGCTGGGGATGAAAAAACATATGAAAACTCCAAAACAGATATTGTTGTTAGTCACCACTGAGTATATGTTGATTTCCTGGCACGTAGGAGAGTCTTTTGCTGGGACCAGGCAGTGAATTGTGCACATTTAGCAAGAGACTTTATGTTACACAGTATGGCAATAATATCTTGTCATTATGTAGGATTATTTGTGAGATGAATTTGAAGAGCTGCTTGGTAGATTTGGGGGTATTGTATTGTTTTTCTACTACTTCGAAGATCCAATGATGTCACCTTACACAGGAGATGGCTTCCAGGTTTACCACCTTCCCTGTTCTTCTCAACACATCCTATTTTTAGGTTTCCTTAGCTATCAACTGCAGTAATGCAGCATTGCATTTCCATGTTAAATTAGAGAGATTCAGTGACACAGACTCCCAGAACTCAACATCCAGTCATCAGATTTTTCCATCCTCCCCACAAAAATCATAGAATCAGAGCTGGAAGGGACCCACAGTGATCACTGAAGTCCAACTGCTATCACAGGTTTGGCTAAATATCAGGAGACTTAAAATGAACAATAAACATACTGGATTTGTGGGGGCTGCTTCTTCTTGTTTGCCATCTCCTGTCTGACATTTTTATGTATTTAGGGTTTGATCTGCTTATGAGCAATTCTCTAAATCAGAAGTTTCATGGTGAGTTGTGTGAGCAGAGGAACCAGCAAATCACTGTATATGCAGGTTCTATTCCATGCTGCAAGGGTTGGGCTCTTCTTACAAACTTCACTTCAGGTGGGACAGTCACTGAACCTCTCTGCCCACTCTAACAGCTCAATAATGCCTCTAGTCTTCCACTTATCTAAAAAAAAATACCAGGAGATAATATATCTGAGGCCTCTGTCATTCCATCCACTGTGGCAAACAGGCACAGAAGTTACCTGGGTGAACACACAGCACAGAGCACACAGAGGAGACACCACCACAGAATTTTTTATTTCTGGGCTTTGACATAAAAAATTAATCTCTCACAACTGCAGAACCTCATGATTCTGGGAGTTAGGAATCCAGTGGCATCAAGTTTTGTTGCTAGATTTGTTTCCACAGTCTTTCTGCACCTTTGGGATTAAAATGTGAAGTGAATCTCTGGGAACTTCAGAAGTAGCTGTAAGTGTAGAACTATATAATTTTTTGAAGACATATCCCCTTAAAGGTGTGATAATAGTTTAAAAAAGCACAACCTTTTGCTTTGATGTGCAGAGCTTTCATGCTGACAAGAAGTAGAAGTTACATGTACATGAAAATATATTAACACATGGCTTAAAAGTAGCTTATTCGAGGCAGAAAAGGTGCAATGGGGAACAAATTTCCCACAGTTTCTCCCATCAGGCCAGCAAATGCATGGTAAAAATGCACCAGATGGTGGAGTTACAGTAGAAAACAAAATTACATCCCAGCTGGAGGGAACTAGACAGGATTATCAGAAAGCAGGACGATTTTCAAGAAGCAGAAGATGTAGTTTAGCTTGAAAGAGTGATCAGGGTTGGCTGTAAAAGGTGCTGAGTTGTCTGTTCCTCCACATTTTAGCACAGAAATATTCCTAGTCAAAACCAACTGTAGATGGCAGGGAATTCTTCTGATACCCTTTGCAGAATAGAATAAAGGAAATAAAAAGATATCTGATACAAGCAAAGGGAAAATAAAAGGAAGTAGTAGGAAATTAAGCTTTCTCAGACAATGAGCCACTTGCCACAGTGGAACAGGCTTTTACAAGGCACCACCTAAAGTAAGAACTGGTCAGATGCAACCCCCAGTTAAATTAATTTTTTATGGCTAAGAAAAATAGCCAAAGTTTTGAGACAAAAAAACCCAAAAATCTAAACAAAAACATTAGCAGTAATAAAAGACTTCAGGCTTCAAGCGTTAAACTAGACTCTAACTACTCAAAAAACCCCTCTGTGCCCGGCCACAGAAATCTTGTATCAACCTCCAACATGGACTGGTGTACTTCCTCTGCAGTCAGATTGACTAAAACCTACTGGAGACAGATGATGCTCCTGCTGGATCCTGTGTCTGATCCAGACTGACAACTACAAATCACTCTGATCAAATAAATCTATGATCTGCTAACTGACTCAACATCCCAGATCAGAGGAGCATTGTGGAACAAAGGCATAAACCACACCATGACTGACATACTGATTTCTCATCTAAAGTTTCACACTTTTTCTTTTCCCTGAAATATCTTAACATTAATTAAAGCTTTTTCTCTTTTCTTTTAATGGTGCAAAGCATGATCAGTTCCAATTTGCCTTGACATGATGTTGTCAGCAAAAAGAAAAGGATTTCCTTATAGGAAATGTCAGCAGAATTCTGTAGCTCTTGGAGGAATAAGATAAATGCAGGGGCAAGTCGTAGCAGAGAAGGGGCGACAGCCGCCTCTCCTGTCCCTGGTGTCCACCCAGCCTGCAAATGCCATTCTCTCTTATCTCTGTTGGTGACAGATGAAGTCAAACACTCTTCAGTGAGGTGCAGAGTCACGTGGGATGAATCCTACCATGAACAGTTCGGTTACTTTGGCTGGTGAATTTTCCTTTTCCACATAACAAAAGCAATGTGGGCACCATAGGAATGACTGAGCCTGCAAAACTCTCTAAAATATTAACTTCTAATTAAGTCAAACAAAGAATCGTAGAATAATAGAATTCCTTGGTTGAAACAGACATTCAAGATCATATTGTTCCAACCCCCCTGCCATGGGCAGGGACACCTTCCACTAGACCAGGTTGCTCCAAGCCCTGTCCAACCTGGCCTTGAACACTTCCAGGGATGGGGCAGCCACAGCTTCTCTAGGGTAGAGGTGTGGGTTACTACACAGCACCTCCCAGGGCAATGACATCTATGTTTAGGCAACAGAAAGACAACCCAGAAACTGAGAACATGAAATCATCCTTGTTGAGCAGCACATTCAAATATATCCCCTTGCTGTGGTTAGTTGTCTGATCACAAAATACAACTAGACATGGCTTCAACATAATATTTTTGGGCATAGGGGGTGTACAGCTTCCTGTGGTCCCCCAGCCTTTTAATGTCACCCCTATTGCCCCATTGTTTTCTGGGATATAGTCCTGTCATTGGATGCTGAGCACAAAGCCAGAACAGAAGAAAAAATTCCCCTTCCCTGTAAAGGCTTAAATTCTCACTAGAGGCATGACATTTTTACAAGAAATCCACTCATAAAGCCAACCCATGTGTTGGTTCTATGTTTATCAGCTTTCAGCTCCTCTTTCTTTTTAAACAGCTTCAGGCTGATTTATCAACATCTCTATCAGCCTTTTGTTCCAAATTGCCCTTTCCTCCTCCACTGGCCATAGAGGAAAACTCACTTCCTAAGGCTAAAACTAACCTTTGCCAATTAAAACTGGTTATAAAGCGAGATAGCCATGAGACAGATAAGTTAATATATTTTTAATTCATCTCTGGCCACTTCAATTAACAACTGTCAGTGTAGCACAGCACTGCCTGTGTGTTTAGGGAGCTGCACCACTGGCAGCATTCTTGTTGCTGTGTGGAGATAACAGATACTGGTTATTACTTGATTCCTTGCATTGTTCTTTGTGATTAACTTCAATATAGCAAATTCAGAAACACTAAAAGCAAATCTCTGCATCTGCAGAAGCCTTGGGTTCAAAATGTTTTAGTTTGATCAGATATTCATGAGAGCAGTGCCAGACTGGTTTATGCTCCTCCAAATCATTTGAACTCAATTTGCAGAGCATGGCTGTGTGAGAGAGAAAAGATTAGTCCAATCTTACACCATTAGCAGCATGAAAGATCTGAGAGAGCTGCATGGTGGCAGATAATTTGTCTTAGTTTTGAAATACCTGTGTGTAAGGTCTCCTCCAAGGAGATGCAATGAGGTGAGCTAAAGGTTAGGGAGGAAGGCAGAAGAAGTCAGAGGGGAGTGTGGGATGCCCCTTGCTGGGCACTGCTCCTTCTCCAGTGATATAGGATACACAACCTAAGGAAATGTGCTTAACACAAATTGGCTTCTCCTTGGTCTCTGTTGCAAAAGAGAAATTTCAGCAGAAACCACCAATTCTTTACAGGCATTAAACCTGAAATCAGAAGCATTGAAATGCAAAGAAAGTTTAGGAGACTTTTCCTTGGCATAGGAATTTAATTTTCAACCTTTCATGATCTCAGAAGTCATATCAGGGCATTATTAACAGCCAGCATCAAATACCTTTTCTAATGCTGATTAGCAGTGTGATTCCCGTGGTATGTAAGATAAAAATTAATAAGATCAATCTTTGTGTACAACAACAGCTGCATGGCTTAACAAGAAATACTTAGTATTGGAAAGAAAATTTCCTCCTAGGAATGACATGGAAAATGGTCAGTGGGATAACCATGCACCATCTCAAATGTGGCAGCAGTGAGGACAGGTCACTGCTTTGATGGACTACGACAGTCATGCTCAGAACTACCCAAAAAACAGCTTGGATCCACCTGTTTCTCCAGGAAATTCCAGCCCTGACAACATCTGACCCTTAATTTATATGAAATACACTGCTTTTCAAACTCCACTTCAAGTGCTATTTATAGCATACAATTTAAGGAGACAGAGAGTGAAGGGAGAAGGGAAAGGTAGGAAAGCCATTTGCAAATAAGTCATTCCCCAGGAATGCTTTGACAGGCTGTCAGAAGAGATCTGATAAAGACATCCAAGTTAAAATACTCCAGTGTGGCTGCAGGTGAAGAAAGACTGACATTCTGATGGTGTGCACAGGCAAACTCCACCCAGGAGATGTTCAATCTTGGTGGGAAGCTTTCAGATAGCCGAAATGACTCAAAAATCATTCTGCCTTTCAGCAAATAATGAACATACACATGAAGTACATAAAAAAGAAAAGAAAAAAAAGAAAAAAAATAAGCAAAAACTTACTTGGAATAATAAACTCCCCGGCTAGCATGTCATGCATGGTTAGTAATGAAGTGTTTCTTCCAGTACTGTCCTTCAATTTGCATTCCTATGGGGTATCGCCACGTCCTGCACTGCAGGGCTGGAGCTGCCCACTGCCTGTTGCTGCTGCCAGGATTTCTTTTACCCCATAAAGAGTAGAGAAAAGCTGTCAGACCCAGACACAGCTCCTAATACCTCCCCCTTTGGCCTTTTGTGTCATCTGATGACGTGGGTTGGTCCCAGACTGCTGAAGTTATTTGGTCTGTGGGTGAGCAGGAGTTAAACGGTGTACTTTAAATTACAGAATCAGAGAATGGTTTGGGATGAAACAAATATGACAGATCATTTTATTCCAACACCCTTGCCATGGGCAGGGACACCTTTCACTAGACCAGGTTGCTCAGAGCTCCATCCAACATGGCCTTGAACACTTCCAGGGATGGAGCACCCACAGTTTATATCTGCCATCTGTCAGTTTAAATCATTTACCCTTTGTCTTATCTCTCCATGCCCTTGTGGAAAGTCCCTCTCCAGGCTCCCAGTAAGTCCCCCTTAGGCACTGGAAGGTGCTCTATGTTCTCCCTAAAGCTTTCTCTCCTTCAGGCTGAAGAGGAAATTGAACCATTGGAGCACAACTTTTGATCAAACTCAGAGTAACCAGTCTTCTTCCTAAAACTCTGTTTGTTCTAACCAAACATATGGAGAACAGATTTAACCAGGTCCTTTTTTTTTCCTTTGCTTTTTCAGTGAAAACATACTAAAAGAGAAAAGAACAAGCTTTCTGAAAGGAAGCAGGTGTTAAACTTGAGGTCTAGAGGTTTCTGTGCACAGTCACTCTGTATAATCCTATTAGGAAGAGAGACAGGAGAGTACCTTTCTGCCAGAACTGCAGGACTCAAATTCAGGAAAATAACCCTTGTATGAAGCCTGACCTCCTCAGCATCTCTGTAGAGGTTATCTGAAGATTTTCTATTCTAATTTTTGCTGCTTTAAACCAGCTGTTTTAAGGAAATGCCAGACTGCCAGGGATGATAAAGATCTTTCGCAACATGAAATAACCTCCAGTTGCCACACCAATGGCACTGATTTATTACAAGCCTCAGGCACATCTCGCTGCCACATGTGGCTGTCTCAGACACCCTAGAGCATCTCAGCAAGAGCTGGACACCCATATTCCCATTGTTGAAGCTGAAGTTTAATGTCAACACCATAAACATACATCCAGGGTTTGTATCACCTCAAGGATGCCAGATTATGCACAAAGGCATTTAAGCAACTCACAGGAGGCACAGAGATTTTCCGTATCAACAGAGAAACAGTGATGAATTGTACCACAAGTGCAACAAACTTCAGACTATCACTCACGTTGTTAACGACTGTATAACACACACACTTATGCAGGACACATAAAAGAAATTCATCAGGCCTCCCTTGACTCTGCTGAATGGTTCAGCAACCTTGGGATGAATTTACAATCTGTCATTGCCTTTCAAAATGCCACACACAAAAGCAGGACAGAGCCTGGGGAACTGAAGTGCCTAGAGAGGAGAAAAACAAACAAACCAACAAACCAGCCAAATTTGATTACATTTCAGCCTTTTGTTTCACTGAATAATTAATTTTAATTCTCCACACTTGAGCTGGCCTAACTTAAAGGAAAATGGTCATAATGTGAAATTACTCTCAGGCTACTTGAAATGATTTGATGGATACAGAAATGCCAGGCAAAAAAGTAGGTTGCATGTATTAGTCTGCTTTCCTTGATGGGCTCAACAAAATGAATTAAAAATAATGCCAGGCTGCAGTTACACTTAACAGCACACTATTTAGGATTCAAATTATAATTGGATGTATGACCTTCCTTATAAATTACCTTCATTGTTCTTTCAGGTTGGCCTTGTTCCTGTATTTTCTTCCACTAAGCTTGTTAAAACAAAACAGACTTTCACAGAGGAAAAAGGAAGATGCTAAAGCCTACAGACAATTTCGAGCTCGTGCCCAACATTTTCTGAGCTCTACTGAAGCTGTGCTTAAAAAAATAGGGTTCATAAAGTCTTTGGTGTATTAGAAAATGCAGGACCCTGAACTAATACTGAGCCACAAAGCTTTGTGGGACCTACTATGGACCAGATGACAGGTCCCATCTCAATTTCTGGAGAAGATTCTGGAAATTTGTGGTATTACCCAAAAATCCTGACACACGACTGGGCAGAGTGACTTTGGGATTTGTAGGAGCTCGACCTGCTCTGTGTTCCCATCCACAGCCCAGATACCATCTGGAGGAAATCACTGTACACAGATCACGGAGGAATGAACTGAGCTCTGGCCAAATCTGGCTCCCAACCTCACCTGCACCCCAGAGACACTCAGTGTGTTCCTCCACTGCTCCCTCCATGTGTATTTTCCTTTCATAACAACTAAGCACTGCTTACATTTGCAGTAGCAAAGGACAAGAGAGAGACCAATTCCGAAGATCTAATTTGGAAGCGAGGTCCCTGTTCAGTGAGTTAATGTTGTTAAACTCACATACAATCTACAGAGGTCCTCACTTGTGCTGCCCATCATGAGTGGTTGTTATGCAATTCTGTAAAAATTCCTGTAAACCCTAAACCTTCTCTATCCAGGTGTCAAGGTTGTATTTTTTAGTGCCCCTCTAATTGAACTTTTGTGATTTATATTCATACCTTTGAGGCCTCTGGCATAATCCTGTGCTTTATTTTCAAGACTTCTTTGTATATTCACTACAGCCCCTTCTATATTCCCTCTTTTTAATGAGTATCAGTCACATAAGGATAGTTTTTATCCGAGAAAATACAGGATATGTATTTTTGTGATCTGTATGTGATCTGAGAGTGCTGCTGTTTGGCTGCCCATCTCCTTTGGACCCACAAGTGTTCATATATAAAAATATGCCCATATTTATAGACATACAGATTTTTCTTCCTATATATAAATATAGGAACAGAGCACAAATATGTGTGAAAATTATACATAGATTCACTTTACATACATATATTTATATATAGTGTGCAAATATACATGTATGAATATATATAAATTGGGTATATATATAAACATATAAGTGTATGAATGTAATGACTTAAATATTCTTTAATATGAGGGGGAAAAAAGAATAACTGAAGTTAAATGGGAATGGAAAATAAGAGCAAAAGGCAGGTTTGAGGTCCCTGACTTCACAGGGCTGTTGGATGAGCCCCAAGGTGCTTGGATGGGGGAAGCTAATTAGGTTAATCAGTCACCAAATTGCAAGGAGGGGTCATGAAAACACTGGAATGTGCAAAGTACTTAGAATAATATTTAAAAGTGAACTCAGTACCCTTTTTTCCCCCATTATTCACAAGATTTCTTTTTGTCTGTCCTACCTTTTCCCTTTCCTTTTAAACTCTTTTTGGCTTGTGTTGGATAAACAGGAATTATATAAATTGAATAAAGGAGGATGGGAAAGTAGCAAGGCACATCATGACATTCATCAGAATCTAATAAAATAGAGAGAATATGAAGATTAAAATTTATAGACAAATTCATTATGTAGGAGGAAGTAAACTGTAATATTCCTTTGTAATCCTGGGCCAGGAAGGAGGAAAGTTCACTGCAATATATTGCTGAAATATTAGAGGCAATACCAGGAGCTTGTGAGATTTGTGAGGTGAAAAATTATGAATCATAAGAAGCAGCTATCACCTTCTTTTGTCAGCAAGTGCCAACGTGCCTGCAATGTACTAGAAAACAGAGGCCTAGCAAAGTTCTACAGCTGTGATAATCTGTAGAAAAAACCCATGTTAATTCTGATATGAATCCAGGCTGAGTGTGAATGCTCAGGTGGAAAACACTAGAGGACGGAGGGGGGCCCAAGTGGCACATGCTGCTGACACGTAGGGTAGCAGGTCATCAAGACCCCAGCACAGAACTTCCTGAAATTCCTCATGGCAAGGAGCTCTGAAACAGGCAGTGATGAAATCCTGATGGCTCACAGAGGTCGGACAGGATAAAGGGCTTAATCACTGTCAGCTCCTCAATGGCTTAATGAGACACATCCAAAACCACCAGCATATGCCTATGAAGAAGCTATGGAACGTTGGGAGGGTCTCAAAAACTGATTTCATTGTCTTCCACATCCCTGCAAAGACCCTGGACAGACTCCCTGGAAGCAAGGCCCTTAATGCCTGAATTATGAGGCTGTTTAAAATAAAACCACTCAGTGCTTGTGAGCTTGAGAGGCTGAAATTAGTCGTGTTTTACATAAATTAATCTTTCTTCCTGTGAAAGATCTTATTAAGCTACACTGCTGCTGGAGTGTTGCAGTGTCATTTCCTACAGGACTCTCACCGAGCTTTGCATCCAACAACACGCTCTTGTGGGAGGAGAGAAGGACATGGACCACCCTGCAGTGATGCTCCAGGCCACAGGAGTTCAATGTGCTGGTGGGGATGAGCCCCAGAGGGGAATTGTTCATCCCAGGACTGTCCCAGTTGCTTTCCACTGCCAGCAGCCTGGCACAGACCCCAGTACAAGCTGTCAGGGAGAAAGGGTAGGATCTGAACTTGTTGCCATGGGAAATGTGGTCAAACATCAGATTAGTGTTGCTAAAAATTAAAATTTGGCTAAGACTGAAAACAGTTAAAAATGAATAAAAAAAAAACAGGCCATAATTTTGGAATAGGGTGCTGTATTGACTGGAACAGAGAACTAACTCTCTGGACAGCTTTCCTGATCTGATCCCTCCTTGGAGCTGAGTGATTCCTCCCCTTCCCTCACCTCACAAACTTTCTCATCCTGTCTTCACAGAGGAGGTTCTCCAGCCATTCTTCATCTTTGTGGCCTCCTCTGGAGGGCTTGACATCTTCACTCTGACTGGCAACAGGCAGTCAGAGAAGAGCTGTGTACAGATCCACTTGCCACATGTTTTTGCTCAAGGATTCATACACAGATTTCTCACTGATAGGAGAATGATATGACCACCAGGTAATTGTGTTAAGGCTCCTCCAGTCACTGCAATGCTAGAAATGTCTATAAAAATATATAAATGTGATATGGATTAATGGGGAATAATACTGGAGTTTGCCTCCTGGCAATGAGTTAGTTTTCTGAGGAGAGACAGAGGCATTAACATTGCTCTGCTATTTTTTGTCACTCTTTCATCTCACTCCATCACAGCTCATTGCTTCACCTACCACAGTATGTTGAGAAACAAATATCAAAACCAAAGGAGATAAAAGTTCTGCTCCAATCTGATCACAAAAACAGTACTGGTGGGGTACAGGTGTCATAGAGCCACCGGACAGCTCATCCCCACTGGATGAGGGTGGCAAATACGTCTGTGAAGTTTCCTCTGTCCTTCAATTTGGTTTCATTCTGCCTTCCATTCCACATTAAAAACAAACAAACTGGGAAATAGGAGACATAATTCCACCTGACAGAAGCACATCAAAACATTTTAAAACTTCCACCCAGCTTTCTCTGTTTGTACATCAAACAAACACTTTCTCCAGTCCGGAGGAGTTGTTAAATAAAACATTAATACTTGGAGTCCTTACATCTCCCCAAGTGAAAACCAGAATTAAACAGAAATAAAAAATCTCAGAAAACATGAAGCATGTCAACAAAAGTTTGCCTTTGCACTCCTTTTCCATCTCATTTTTGGCTACCTAGGAAACAGTAAGAACAGTCAACTGATAGAGTCTGACCAAAGCAGCTTTACCTATTTAAAAGGGAAGATGATGGCAGTGAACCACTCACTGGAACAGTCCCAAAAGAGAAATGTCATGAGTCTTGTATCATTTAAAATTACAAATTACTTGGCTCTAGTAACTTACCCCGTTTAATAATGAAGGCTAAAACTGAGCACAGATTGCTGGAACTTTCTCCAGTTATACCCCAGATCATCAGTCAGAAATGCATCACACAGATGGTTCTTATTTGCTTGATATAATCTCCTGTTGACCACCTCTCATTGCCTCTGTGTTTTCTTTTGGTTTACACAACACAAGCACATGGGAATGGTATGTACACGCATCCACACACACACTGAGAAAACCCCAGCACTTCTGTTTTCTTATGCTAGGAGAAAATAAATGATGATCACTAATGAATTCTTTCACAAATGCATTACAAACCCATTTGTTACTTCTCTACAGGTAATGACACTTCTGGTCCTATCTCTGTGAAATCCAAGGAATCTAGTCTGAAGCCAAGGTCAGGAGACTCTTGTTAAATACATGCTGATGTCTTCCTCAACAGAGGAGCTGGTATATGCAGATTCCATTTCTGAATTTCTTTTAGAGTTGAGTGGCTGGACTTACGAGCAGGGTCGTTGGAGAAATTGGGCAATCCATTGTCTTTTATCAACTTAGCCCCATCCAGATGTGGTCATTTCCTTCTAAGAGTGTCCCAGTTTCTTGAACTATATTTTAGGAGTAACAACAGGCCACATAGAGGGATCTCGGTGAGCCTTGCAGAGCTCTCAGCCAGACCTGCTTTCACATCCAAATCAATGCTCATGTAATAAACACCAAAAACCATCATTGTTGCCATTATTTATAGACAATACCAAACTCAGTGTGTTTTGAAGAAACAGGAGCAGGATTAATGGAGAGGATGAAGAGATTTTATTTCCTCCATGACCCATTAACTAACGCTGTTGCTTCTCCTGAATACAACTGTAAAGTGGCTACAACACTGCTGACCTTCCCTTATTCAAACAGATTTATTCACCTCTGGACTCAGAGCAATCAGGAGCACAGGGTGTGACATAGAACTGTATAAGCAACAGATTTTCCAACAAAACCAAACATAACAATACACCCAGAAGTGAGGGAGCTGATGCCTGTTGAGCATGAGCCCTGTACCCACAGCATCAGCAGATCTGCAGAGGCTTTCAGGAGAATAACACCCTGCAATCCATAGGTTTATGCTGGGAGGTGATTTCATTTCCACATCTGGCCAGGAGCATAATTTAACACTGTAAAGAGAAAGACATAGGCACGAGGGATGGGGGAAAAAACACCATTAAAATGTAAAGGACGCCAAATGTTTTTAGTTTATCATAAAACAGGAATCAAAAGTGTTTCTATTAGAGAAAAACAGAAAATTCAGGGGGGTGGGGAAAATATTAGATGTACTAGGGCTCTTCAGTTCGGAGAAGGAATGCAGACCAAAACCCAGTGAATGGAAACTAAATCCACACCATTTCCTACTAGAAATTAGTCATCATTTTTTGTAAGGCTAAAGATGATTAGACTGCAACAAATTCGCTGCAGGAAATGATGGATTCCTCATTTGTCACATCAAGCTTTGATGCCATTTTAGTCCAACACAGATAAGTGGAGTCAAACAGGGCTATGAGGGTGAATTCTAATGGTGAAAAGACTTTTCATTTGTAGATTATGCTGAGCTTGAGTCATGGTAATAATGAAATTCAATGGAAATGCTTCCCAGTTTCAGGAGTGAAGGCTAACTTTCTTTGCAGGCAATAGCCCAAGGAGCAGTTTTAAGAGGTTTACATATTACTGGTGTGTGGGCAGAGGGTATTGCTTTCTATAATGAAATGTCAGCTTCTTACAGGAGGGAGAAAAACGATTTTCTGACAATCCTTTTGTCTTATACTGACCATTCAAAAGCCAGAATATTGTGCACTGCTCCAGTGACATGCAGCAGTTCCTCTGGCCCAAAATAAAGGCATCCAGTTGCTACCCTTACAAACACAAGGCAAGCAAGTCATCCACAAGGCCAGCTGCTATGCAATTTGTTTGTCTCAGGATTTATCAAGTTAAGTGACTTGTTCTTCCTTTGTGGTTCATTCTTAGTCATCCAGTTCCCTCAGACTCTCTAACTTGACCTTCTTAAGATTTCTCACCCCTGCATGGGGGTGCAGGAACATCATTTTCCCATGGCTCATAGGACAGAGCTGAAGAATGAGAAAACTGCAGGTGATGCATAAATCTGTCAGATGGCAGCAGTAAATGTTTATAAATCTTTATGAATTTTGAATACACATTTCTTGTTCCATTAGAGAGTGACAATTTAAAGATTTCCGGATTACAATGAGAGTAGTGATGTGTATCTGGGCCCTGCTGACACACAGCTCCTATTACATGGTGTTTGACTACATGAAAAATTAACTGCTCAGTGCCAGCACTTTCTGCAACAGCTGCTGAAGGAAAACCAGTGATGGGTAAAGGACTTTTCTGTGATTTCCTTCAGAGAATTTAGGCACAGGAAGCACCCAGATTTCTTCAGTCATAGGGTGTGTATTTTTGTTCTTGTTATGCAAACACAGATAATATCATTGCAGCCCCAGCAAATATAAGAATATGCATCTCTTTTCCAGTAAGGACATCTGAGCTTCTCCAACAAAGATTTTCCAGATATCTTTAACATCGACAGAGTGCATTTTAGGCTTCCTTGGACCAAAATATTCCCAGTTAATTTCTCCTGGGAAATAATAGCAGAAGTTCATGTCAAACAACTCAGAGATTTATAGCTGGAAACCTCAAAGACCAAAATGATGTATTGGATTTCTGGGTCCACTTAGAATAACCCAAAATGACTTATATGTTGCATTATTGGAATAGCAACGTGTGTGTGTGTATATATTGCTGATATGAACGAGCAGTAGATGCACTGCATATACATCCACCTATAGGACTGAAATATATATGTCTCCATTACCACAATCGACATGAGAAATATGGTTTTGCAAGTAATGAGCACCGATAAATACTTCCAGCAAAATCTGCTGAATGAGCTCTGAAACTCTTTTTTATATATAAAAACTTATTCTGGAGTTTAAGGCACCAGATGGATTGCAACATGGGATAAATTAGGGGATGATAATTGTTGGCAAGTATTACAATAAATAGCATAAAGGAAGCTGCTGTGAAAAATTAGGTAGAAATGACAGCGCAGCAACTTGCTTTACTGTATTCCAGCTCAGCTAAACTATCAAGTTATATTAAAATACATCTGCTTAATGTTAGGCTTTTTTTCTTACTAGAAGAAAAGAGGTATCTAACATTGGAGCTCAAGGATGATCACCATGCCTGGGATTTACCTTGCAGTTTCTGCCTGTCCTTCCATAGTAATCTTGTTAGGAATATAAAAATACAGGCATCCTGACAGACTCTATTTCTGGAATAGAGCTGAGAAGTGATCCTAAAACAAAAGTCAAAGTAAAGTTGTTTGTTTCGTTTCCCAAGTCATGTTTATTTTCATTTGTTTCAGAGAAATATTTCTTAGATGATATAAATCTGACAGTGACACCACCAGAATATCAATCTCCATAGCTGCTGCTGGAAGAGCATTGGAGAGAGTCACAATTACCCATAGCTGAGGAGGGAGAGCAGGCAAAAAAATGGTCAGGTAAGGGATGGATGAGGTCTATCTGGCTGAGTTGTCACCTAAATAGAGTCAGTCCATAACAATGAAAAGAAGGATGCTTTTTGCACTATCAGCCTGCTAGTGCAGGTACCCCAGTGTTTGATTACAGTCTATAATACAGTGCACCTTTCTCAGAGATAAGAAAACTCAGACTCATAAATATGAAAAATTGGACAAAGTGAGTGACCTTCAAAGCTTTTTAGGGTCTTTTTCCTGCTGGTTTCAGGTCCTGGCAGCTTATTTTCAATTTTAGGCATCTAACTGAGGTAGTTCACAAAATCATAGAATAGTTTGGGTGAAAGGGATCCTAAAGATCATCTCATTCCAGCTTCCCTGTCATGGACATGGACACCTTGCACTAGATCAGTTTGCTCAGAGCCCCATCCAACCTGGCCTTGGACACTTCTAGGGATGGGGCAGCCACAGCTTCTCTGGGCAAACTGTGCCAGGGCCTCCCCACCCTCACAGTAAAGAGTTCCTTCCTAACATCTAAATTTTTCCACTTTTAGTAGAGAAGCTGCTCTAGGTACCCTCGGTGGGTAGGATGGAGTGGTAGACATTAAGCTGATTTGCTTAATCTTTACTTCTCTCTGGAGACCTGAGAGAACTGGAGGTGACTAAGTTAATGACAGGCTTCCATTTAACATCTAATTGATAATATATCTTAAGGCTGCAAACCCTGGCCCTTCATGAGGATGTGGAACAAAATAACCAGCTGAAGTTAGCACCAGCAGCCAGGAACAGAGCCCACATCCTGCATGGATGCTCCAACTGTTGGATCATCCCCAGTTTTCTGTATAACCAGGAGAGAAAGCCACCAGAGCCAGTCCTCACAGCCCACCAGATGCTTCCCATTCAGTGACTTTACATTTCAGCATGAACTTTTCCCACTGGCACTTTTTTATGCTGGACTTTTCTACCATGAAAAACTCTGAAGGTTGAAAAGAGACTTAAACCCAAAGCTTGTTTGCTTTGGTTCTGAATTTTCACCAGTAAAATTTTGTGCAAATTCACCTCTGAGGCTGATGGTAATTTAGGAGCACTGTGCATAACATTCTCCAGGATCCTGGTACCCACCTTGAGCTTCCCCAGGTGCTGCTAGCTCCTATGGGCAGACTGCCAGGTGCTCTGCCTTCCCCAGCTCCCTCACCACTCGCTGCTGTTTGCCCCTCAGGTTTCACTGCTCACTTTTTCCTGCATCAAGACAGAACATATTGTGACATCCATTAAATTAAAAAAAAAAAAACCAACAAAGAAACAACACCAAGGAAAGGACTCTCAGGCACTACCTGGATGATTGTTTTGCTAGTTGTGTAGTTTTATGCAGCCATCTGCTTCAAAGGTTAAGAAAGGAGAGGCATCTCTGCTAGCAGCTATTAGCAGATTTATCATCAACAGAAAGCTCCTTGTGGAGACCTCAGTGGGAGGTGATTCCAATAAATTTTTGTTGGGACACTAAAACTTCTCTTTGAAATAGGTGTAGCTGCATGCATCAGCCTTGCACAGATCCCTCTTCAAACCACACAAGAGCCTTATTCATCTGTGGGTTTTATGCAGGACACTGACAGATGGCTTTTACACCTCTTCTGTACATGAGTTTTAGGAGCAGAGGGATCATTGTCACATCAAGTCTGGAGTACAACCAAAGTGCTGTTATCAATACCACGCAGTTTCCACAAATATCATTACAAGGGTTCTGTTTATTTTCTGTCAGTGCTCTGGGTGAGGTGACTGAGGGCACCCTCAGTCAGTTTACAGCAGACATCTCTTTGGGTGGGAATGTTTATCTGCTGGAGGGCAGGAAGGCTTTGCTGAGGGATCTGGACAGGATGGATTAATGGGTCAAGGCCAAGTGCATGAGGTTAACAAGACCAAGGGCCGGGTCCTGCCTTTGGGTCACAACAGCCCCATGCAATGCTACAGCCTTAGGGATGAGTGGCTGGAAAACTGTATGTCAGAAAAGGACCTGGGGGTGCTGGTTTACAGCAGCTGAACATGAGCCAGTGTGAGCCCAGGTGGCCAAGAAGGCCAATGGCATCCTGGGCTGTATCAGTGATAGTGTGGCCAGCAGGACCAGGGCAACGATTGTCCCTCCGTGCTGGGCACTGCTGAGGCCACACCTCAAATTCTGTGTCCAGTTTTGGGTTCTTCCACCCTATGACTACAGTCAATCCATACTACCAACTCTTTGAATAGTAGCAAAGTTATCTCTTGCCTCTGTGTCATAAGTATATTGCAGATCAGAGGTAAGAGTACAATTATTTGATAAGGGGTTTTTTTAGTTTAAGTGTCAGAATTAATGTTAATTATGGAGTATTTCATATAATCAGATGATTGGATGGGGTTTACATGTTGGATTGGCATAATTTGTCTCATCTTCTGCCAAGCTTTGGTATACAAAATTATTATAAACAGTAAACATAATAAAGCCAAAACTAAAAGAATTGCAACTGGATGCAGCATCAAATTCAAAATTCCAGTTGCTGTTAGTGATCATCCAAAAACCATTTCTCAGCAATAATATTCTCCATCTTTCTTCACTCTTTCTAGGACATGGTGTATCTTCTCTGCATCTTGATGGATGGTAATCAGGTTCATTGTCTGTTGTGCTGAATTCATTTTAGCAATTAACTTGGATCATGATGATGCAACAGTTCTCTTAACAATGTGAGATTCACTCCAACAGGGGTAGGCAATAAATATAATTGGATTGTAGTAATTGGTAGGTTGTGACAGGAGCTGAGCAGTTAAAGTTACATCCCATAATTTTGATAAAAGTACATATATAGATATTCAAGTGATTATATGTCTCTACAGTGATGTTTTCTATAAAAATGGGATCACAAAAAGTTCTTATACAAATACATCATTTTCCAACATATACAAGTACAGTCTCAGAGGTTTCATCAGGATGTATTTCAAAATGACATTTTGTACAACATCAAGGCAAATGACTTGGGCCTTAGTAGTATTATTTTCACAAATAAATCCTTGCTGTTCCTATACAGTCATGCATCAACATCAATAGCTTGCCCTTTGTTCCGATTTTGGGCTCCCACTTGTATGTTCTAACTGATGTAGGACAGTTTCTTTGTGGTTAGAGCAGCACAAAAATTGGGTATTTTGTATGTACTGCAGCACTGAGTACTGGTAAAACAAAAGCTGTGGCTTTACCATCAGTGGGGTCATAGTGGCATCAACTAGATGCCACCAAGATTGGTAACCCCTTTCAAATTAAGTCTCATAATCCCAAATTACCTTTGGGATCTCAATGGTCAGGGTGCCCTCATTGCCTTCTCTTATAATTGCTGCTACAGTAAATTGCAACCACAATTAAGAAAGATATACAGTTCATGGTGCAGAATTTACTGTAGTTACCATATTGACTAGAATAAATAAAAGAAATTAGGGTCTTCACCTTGTGGGTCAGGCTCGTTAATGTGTGAATTTATTTTGGTTCTCGTTAGAAGAGAATAAACTATTCTCAAAGGAATAGCCGGGTATCCAGAGGATGCATGCTGGTATCATTCCTGATACCATAGAATCACAGAACCTTTAAGGCTGGAAAATACCTCTAAGATCTTTAAATCCAACCTTTGACCAAATACCACCTTGTCAACTAAACCACAGAACTGAGCGTCATGTCCAGTCTTACCTTGAATACTTCCAGGGATGGTGGCTTCATCACTTCCCTGGGCAGCCCCTTCCAATTCTTAACCATCCTATCAGTGAAGAAATTCTTCCTGATGTGCAATGTGAACCTCCCCTCATGCAGCTGGAGACCATTTCCATTCTGTGATTCTGATTTTTCAGGTGAAACCTGTGAAACTAAGAGTTTCGCATCCTGAGACTGCCTGTAAAAGTTCAGTAAGGGCAGCATGAATAATTGTGGGTGAATGTTTATATCCCTGTGGAAGTCTGTGGAAGGTCCATTTTAAACCTTCCTGAGTAAAAGCAAATTTCTCTTTATCCTTTTTCTGCGGAGGGACCATAAAGAACATATCTCTGACATCTAGCAGTGCCATCCATGGATGTGAGGCTACTTATGGCTACTTGTAGTACTACCACACTACAAATGAATTGCAATATTGGGCACTGCAGCCTTTAGTGGAGCTGTGTTGGCATGTAGGTGCCAGTAATCAATTGGCAAATGCCACCTCCCCATTCAACCTTTGGACAGGCCAGTGGGTTCTGGAAATAATGTTCCATTTTCCCAACTCTGGTGTTACATCTGAAATTCCCTGCAGTATGTTGGTACTTTTGGAATCAGGGAGCACAGGGAGCTTCATGGAGAACACACACTGTAGCCCCCCAGTTTTCACTGGGGTTAGGGTCAGTATTTGTATAGAAGGACCACACACTGATATCTGTCAAATACAAGTTTCATCTGGTCAAAACATCAAAATCCAAAATGTTTTCACTGTGCTTCTTAATCACAAAGATAGTAGATGAATGTATTTCTTGCTTGGGTGGCATAAATTATCTTTCATGGTTTGGTGAACAGCACTTGTTCCATTTACTCTGGTGATTTTGACTCTTCACCACCCAGATCACATATTCAGCTTCTCAGCATCCTATTATGTTAGTACTGAAAACTGGGCTCCTATTTCTATTAGAAGTTTCAGCACATATTGTTGAGGACCAATTGAAATCAGATTCAATCTAATCTATTGATGGGTACGGTCTCATATTCAGTGTAATCTGAGGGAAGTGACGGGTCATCATTTCCCTCATCACGATCATCAGGGTCACCCAACATATTGCCATCTCAGTCCTCAGGGGACGCTACTAGTTTCTCAATTGGCATGGGGTTAGGGGAATATGGGGCCCACATGAGCATCATCTAGATCTTTTCTTCCAATTTTTGTGTTTTCTTCTTTTCTTCCTGTAACTGCTCCTGCAGCTATTCAATTTCCTGGAAAAGTAATAACTCAGCTGCTTTCCTGTCTTCTGTTTCCTCCCTTAAATATTCTTTGTCTCTATCATGCATTTTCCTACCCAGACAGGTGGCTTACAGGCAACTGTCTAATGTCTTACAAATAATTCCTTTTTTTTTACCATTTTTAATATTTCCTCTTGTGTCGAAGGTTAACGGGCTTGCGAAGAATGCAGACGATTCAATATGAATTACAGCAAACTCCACTTTATTAAAGAAACTTCAATACTTATAGTATTTCTGACAATACGTGCATTAAAGCTATTGGTGCAACACACACATAACAGTCACTCATTGGCTACATGCTACAGGCTGCGTTCTCTGTACTGAAACTGTCGGTTCTCACAGCTCCTGCAGGTGTTCATTTTAATGAGTACACAAGGCCTCAGCCAAGGCCAACTCCCTTTTCTCTCTCGCATGAGAAATCTACAGAGATAGTAGATTCCCACAAAGGCCAAAACTCCCTTTTTCTCTCACGAGAAACTTACAGGGCCAGGTGGTTCCCAACACTCTTGCTAATTTTAGTTGTTTTTCAATAGCGCTCAAGTCATGACAGTGGTCATGAACCCATTCTTCTGAGAATTTGGTACTCAGACATTCCATGCTTCCATAAGCAGTCAGTGATGCTACTAACCATCCTGCCAGCTACACCAGTCTATTGTGAATGGGTGATTTAGATCATTTAAAGAACCATTGTCAAAGGCACTAGTAAAGGTGGGTTTAGTACAATATTGTAAAAGAGTGATTTAACAAAGTTTGATGGCAAGGTTCACTCTATCATTCTAAACAAATTTTTCTGAACTACCAAGACACATATCAAAGTTGTCATAGTACAATTTTGTGCATATTATCAACTAATTACCAAAGATCTGCCCTGGATAAAAGGTTTCTCTGCCTTGAGAAGCAACCTTGAGGATCATTCCAGCCCCAGGGGAGACAACCATCACACAGCCATGTTGCTTATCTTGAAGAGGTCAAAGAAGGCTCACTTAACCTGTCCTCTTTATGGAATAAGGCAGCTGACTCATAGTCAAATCACATGTGATGGGAAAGCTATGATGCTCCTTGTACCCACAACTCCCTTTTTTCCTTTATAAATGAGTCTTGAAAAAGCCATTCATTCCAAGCTCATATGCATTGATGCTTATGATGTCACTCTGCTCCTCTGTGGATTTTCAGAGCCTGTACAAAACTTCTGCTGGTTTAATTAAGGGGTCAGTGGCATGTGCTACACAAGGTGCCCAGGGATTTTGTTGAGTCACCATTCCTGGAGGTATTTTAAAGGTACATTGATGTAGCATTTAGGGACATGGGTTGGTGGTAGCCTTGGCAGTGCTTGGTTAGCAGTAGGACTTGATGACTTTAAAGGTCTTTTCCAATCTATTCTATTCTAGGATGGTCATCTAGGCTGATATTCATTATCTGATAGTCTTTAGCAAATGTAACATCCTACATGGCACTGACAAAATTTGTTTGTTATGCAAAAGCCCTGAGCAGAAAAGCAGCCCAGATTTCCCCATTCACTTTCTGGCATAGCAAGTTACCCAACCATTGCCAAAATGCAAGGCAGAGGCAAACCCTCCTCTGCTACCTCTTAGAGACGATTTATTATGAGTTATATGAAAGAAATATCCCAGTGCCATGGAACAGTTCACTGAACATGTTAACAGATGGGCATCAGACTCTCCTTCAGTTTTCAGACAGACGCTTTCATCTATCAGACAGATACCTTTTTGTAAACAGCTGCTTTCTGCTTTTCCTCTGTTACCTCTCTTTATTTCTTTCTTGACTATATAGATCTCATGTACAGTGTTCACTTGAAGTCTCTTAGAGTACTGGAGAGAGTACATAGAGACTGTCTCCCCTGCATTTCTCACAGATTTGCTTGACATAGTAAAACTTTTTTTACAGTAATTACATTCATATTTTTCTGAAAACTGCAGGGAAAAAAAAATCTTTCCTTATTGTATATGGATATTCTCCCCCACTGCTATAAAATCTTTCCCATGGCCCATACCATAGTGAGAGGTGGTGTTAATGACACACTTCTGGCTGTGAAACACTCAAAAATTGCCTCTGGTAACCCCCACGGTCCAATTTGAATTGTTTCCTTTTTGCTCCCATTGTTTTATAGGTTTTCTTATATTGGGATGAGAGGTGGGGGGTTTCAGTCCAGCAGTGAAAATCCTTTAGTGAACTTTCACAAACATTTTTAGAGTTAAAATGTTCTTCTGAGTTTCATGGGAAAGGGCTTCTGCATGGGATGACTGACAGTGGGATTCCTTGACAGCTCAGGCACAAGTTTATCTGTAACTCCCTTCAACCCCTGAGGCAGAGTTATCTGCTGCAAAGGTGTCTCCAGCAAGCACCAAAAGGGTAATCAATGCCTTGCACAAGTAGAAAAAGCAAAGCTGTCATGGTACTACTGTGAAACTAATTCTCAGTGGCTCTGAGATCAGAGAAACACAAACTCCAGTTTGCCAAGCTCTTTTGCCTGTAGGACCCTCTGTAGTGCTGCTGACTTCAGCTATCATGGTACTGATGCTCAATATTAAGTATTTACGACACCACAGACTTTGTCAAACACAATGAAACCCTGCCCAAAAGGTCCTTTGAAGTATAAGCAGATCAGACCAAGGTTTCCAATACATGAACTTCATGAACATATGAACAGCGTTTCCAGCACTGAAAGCTTCCTGCCATGAGGTCTCATTGTTTTAAGCTTTGTCCTGTAAATTACTCAAGTAATTGCAGCACGTAGTGGCACTTAGGTGAGAAAAATGGGGAGAAAGATGAGAGAGGAACATGAGTCTGCATCAGAGGATGCAGTGCTGGGTTAGAGAGCCTTGAACCAGCTCTGAACATGCTGACATGACTCTGGACAAAGCTCCACGCTGTAAATAAAAGTCAGGTGAGACTCAGAAAACTGGATAACTGTGCCAATTTTCATCTCTGCTTAATTATTCCTGCAGTTAACTAGCCTCAGTGTAGTATTTGTCCTGGTGGGACAGATGACTCTGGTTCTGGAGTCAGCAGGTTTGGCACTGGATTGCCATAACGTTTTCGACTGAACAGCTGAGATCCAAACCATATTTTTACTGTACTTTCTATAATCTATGGCCCCTATAGAGCAGAACAAAATAATCTAGCCAGAATAGGGTCCACCAGGGTAATGGGGCCCTTATAACTCCAATCACAAGGGATTGTGATGACTTCAGTCACCAAAGGATGAAGAACTTGTCTGAACACTTTATCTCAAGATATTAAGCTTGCATAAGTCCAGTTTCCCTCAGTTTTCATTGGATATTTGATTTAGGCTTCCTCTTCTCATTGCCATGACCTTTTTCCTGCTTCAAGGGCTACAGCAAGTGTCAGGTAGCATCAGGGCAGTCTGAAAAATTCCAGTAATATGCAGCACATTAAAGGGAAAATTGAAAGGAAAAAGAAAAGAAACATATGAATTTTCTGAGAAAAACATAAAGGTTTTGTGTTCTTGGAAGAGTTTTCAACAAGGAAGGCTCAACCCCTGACCTCAGCATGGATAGCCTGAATTGAAAGATCCAGTATTGTCATGGAAACCTCTTATTAATAGGGAAGAAGGGACAGGTTGCCCAGAGAGGTGGCAGACACCCTAGCCCTGGAAACATTCAGTTTTGGATGAGGCTCTGAACAACCTGGTTTAGTCAAAGATGTCCCTGCCCTTGCCAGGAGGGTTAAACTACATGATCTTTAATGGTCTCTTCCAACCCAAACCATTCTATGATTCTATGCCAATGTGCAGAAGGAATATAAATTCAGTCCTTATCCTGGGCTGGAGGCCTTGGACTCTGTTCTGTTCCACTCTTTCTTATGCCCTGAAAGATCTTAGGTAGATTCAGGTCCTCAAGAAACACTTCGGTGAGCCCTGATCCCTTGTTATTATACACATAATAATCCTCTTTATTGGGTGTCCTAAGCAAATTCCGTATAAACATAGAGAGAGGCATCAGAGTCTGCTCCAACTGACTGCCCACCATCTGTCAACTCCTCTATCAACTGGGAACTCTTCACCATCTCAACCACACCACCCTTTATCCCAGGCATCAATTCTCAGCTCACACCAGCGAAAAAGGCCAGGAACACAAAGGAAGGGGCTTTCTTCAGCCACTGCCTCCTCTCTACTCCCTCTCCTTCACCTCAGCTAACACCTGACATTCCCACTGTCTGCCAGACACAGCTGATGTGGCCGGGATTAGGAACATAAAGAAGGAAAATTAGTTACAGCTGGAGCAATTGTCAGGCAGGAAGATAATTGAAAGCCAGCAAAACGATCAACCATTTAATTGCTTACATTAAAGAAATGAATTGACAGCAATCAAGCCAACCTATAAAAAGTACTGAAAAAAATTACATGTGAGAAAATAGATTAATTTTCATAAGGCACAAGTAAAAACAAACTCAGAAAAAAAAATAGAAAACCCAAGCTTGTGGTGTTTATAAGCCTTAATCAATTTAAAACTCGTTTTCAATGTATTAAACTTTACTATTTAATGTCTCCCAATGAATTCTGCCTGTGGCATTGTTCAGCAGCCTTGCTGAAGACTCGTGCAGTTAAAAAAGATTATTCACCAGCATTACCTCTGCCAAGTGTGCTTAAATCAGGAAGCAGTCCCCAAAACCATAAGGAGGGGGGCACTGTGAGAATTTTTAGAGGGAATTTTTCCCACCTGGGGGGCTGTTGTTTCCCTGGGAAGATTTTTTTAGAGAGAAAACTGCAGACCTCTTAGAATCTGTGTTTTCAAACCTTTTACTTCAGTCTTAGTATTGACTGTTTGCATAGAAGCAAAGGCAAAATGGGGGTAAGGTGGGAAGGGTCTTTGTTTTCAGTCATACAGTGCAGTAACATTTCACATCTCTTTTGGTTCACATTTTTTTCCCCAATAATGTGCCTGAAAAGTCCTTTAGAAGACCAGTGAAGCTTTGCTTTGTCCCTAAGAGCAGGACCACATCTATTGGCATGGGGAAAACAAATTTCAGGTAAGCTGCATTCCTGCTGTTACAGATGTGCTGCCTCCAGCCCACCACACCACCTGGAGCCATCAGCCTTTGCTCTAATGCTTCTCTAACACAAAATCTTTCCCACTCACAGTAACCCCTCCTGAAATCTTTAGACCCAAACCTGAGGTCAGCAGGGCTATGAATTCTCTTTCACCAATGTATAATAATTTTTAGAAGATTTGCAATGGTGAAGGAATGAAAAGACAACTACTCTAGAATGGACCCTTGATATTTCAAACTTTGTTTTTACAAAAAAAAATAAAAAATATGAAGGTGGGGTTTTTCCACAGTTATATAAATCCATTGAAATATTTTCAGAGCAGAAGATAGATTGTATACCACCCATTTTTCTCCCTATCATTAATTTTTCATTTCAGGGTAAAAATCTAATTTTGTAAGTGTGGCATTCAAAAAAATTTAAAAAAAAAAAAAAAGAAAGAAAAGATCTGAATCCAAGGGCTCAGTTACTGGCTGCCATCCAACCTCACCATCCAGCAGACTGAGCACAGGCAGAGTTAAACAACGTCCACCCAATCATTCCCCTATCATTGTTGACCTTCAACTGAGTTATGAAAGTCCTATACAAAATCAATATTTTTTAAGCTTTTTGATCTTTTATGTTTTCCCTCATGTTTTCATCCTTGCAATCTTCTCACTGATAGCTCATTGTCCAGATATTCAGTTTTTGTGTTGCAAATCAGTCACTCCTGGGTTGAGTTAAGCAATGTCCCACCACAGGCTCAGTGAGATCTCCAAGGGCTCAGCAGGGATGGAGAAGCAACTGCCTTTCTGCGAACACAATACAAATGTGAAACCTAAACCAACTTCATTTTCTAGTGTTATACATTACCTGATAAACCAGAAATACTAAAGTAAGAAACAAAAGGTGTTTCAAAATGGAAAAAAAAAATCAAATTTTCACTTCTGTAAAAATCAGCATTTCTGATTACTCCACTAAAATTCTGGGAACGTAGGACTGGGAGGAACTGTGTGTACCTACAGCTGCAGGTACCAGATGGCAGAGGTTAAATAAAGGGGTACAGATTGCATTCTGTCATGCCATAGGATGATACCTTCCTCCCCAGACCAACCCCAGGAGTCTTATTACCTACAACCAAACACCCAAGACACAGCAATCGGCCACAGCAGAACAGACCAAGGGTATCCCATGCAAATTCCCATTTTTCTTTCCATTTTCTGGACCCTCACATTAGAAGCAGAAGCATCCAGCATTTCCCCAGTGAGTGATTTGTGCAGAAAAGTCAACAAATCCAGGACTTGCCAGAGTCACTGCGCATTGGGATAGGCAGGTTGCTGGGCTTCACTTTCTAGATATTTGAAATATTTTCTGGGTTTAGCTCTTCTGATCAAGGCGCCAGATGGCAAGAAAGATTACAAAAATGGTTTACCCCTCTCTTTTCCTGCCAGGGCAAAATTCTGGGTGCAAAAATATACTATCTTCTTTAAAACACGAGTCTAGAGTATCCCAGCCTAATCCTCACTGTAAAGAAAGACATAAAGGTCACAAAAAAATCAATTTTATTTGCCAATTACAGCCAGAGGGAATTATTTTCTGAATTCAACCTTGTATATTTTATTGACAGCAATAGTTATGATCCTTATAATGGTCTTATAATTCCCTGCCTTGCTCTAAGACATAGTATATAGTGAAAGAAACTAATGAAGCAAAAGACACTCAATATCATCCTTCAAATGAGCTGTTTATGAAATCCTTTTCAAAGGAAAAATAAAACAGCCATTTTAATAAATTAGAAGCCCTGATGCACAGCTTGCTGGATGGCAGGTCGAATCAAGAGGGTTGACATGTCACACTGTAACTACTTCCCAGTGAATGATGACATAATTTGCAGATTTGCCCTTCTTACTGGCATTGATGCATTCAGGCAAAGCAATATATCAATCAGTTTTTAGGACCTAAATGCCTGTTATGAGTCAATCTTCTGAGGCTCTCAGCATCCCACATCTCTTAAGAGTCTCAACAGTGATTTGTAGCCTTTTGAGTTGCTCCTGATGCTTCATATCTCTCAAATTGGTTAGAACCTGACACCAGAGTTCTTGCTCTGTTTCACAACAACCACCGTATTTGAATAGGACAGGTGTGTATTGCTCCATATTCTTCTTACCACAATGTTAATGCCAGATTCTAAGAATTAAAAGTGGATGGAATCCACTGTTATAACCCACTTTTGGAAAGGTTTATAGCCTGGTTTTTCCCTGGTTCATTTTCACAGCCTGTGTAACTCCTCAGCAGAGCTGCTCCTGAACAGAATTGCATCCATGGACGAAGGAAGAGCTGCTGATGTCATCAACCTGGAATTCTGTGAGGCCTTTGATTTGGTCCCCCGCAACATTCTGACCTCTAAATTGAAGAGACATGGTTTTGATGGATGGACTGTTAGATGGGTAAGGAATTGGCTGGAAGGCCACATCCAAATAGTTCTAGTCAATGGCTCAATGTGCAAGTGAAAACCACTAAAAGTATCATTCCTGCAGGGTCCATTCTGAGACTAGCATTATCAAATATCTTCACCAATGACATAGACAGTGGGATTTTTGACACTGACAGTTTTCAGATGACACCAAAATGAGCGGTGCAGATGATAGACTCAAGGAAAAAAGTGCCATCCAGAGGGGTCTTGATAGGCTTGGGGCATCAGTCCACGAGAACCTCATGAAGTTTAGCAATGCCAAGTGAGAGGTGCTGCATCTGAATTAAAACAGTCCTCAGTCTCAATGAGAGTTGAGATTGTGAGTTGGAGAAGAGAAAACTCCAGGGAGACTTTTTGAAGCCTTTCTATGTATAACGGGAGGTGGGGGGCATAAGAAAATAGAGGGGTTTTACCCACGCCTGTAGTGACAGGATAAGAGGCAATGGTTTTAAACTGACTGAGCATAGGTTTTAGACTTGGTATGAGGATGAAATTTGTAAAGATGAGAGTGGTGAGACACAGGTTGCCCAGATGTAGATGCCTCATCCCTGTAAGTGTTCAAGGCTGGGTTGGATGTGGCTTGGAACAACCTGGTCTAGTGCAAGATGTTCTTGCCCATAGCAGGGGGGTTGCACTGCTGTAGATGTTCTCTTTAACCCCAAACAATTCCATGTTCTATGATTCTGTAATATCATATCAAAGTATGAATGGAACACAGAGAAAGTGAAGACAGATGGCTATATGATCTATTATGTATTATACAAAAGATTTATATATGAAATACCTGTAATCTGTTGCTGGATGATATATTTGAGATAAGTGCTGACCACACAACTCACATGCTATCTCAAGCAAAACAGCAGAGGATGTCAAGTAAATCCTGCATTCTTCCTAAGGAATAGATCACTTAAAGAAAACAGTCTTTTAAAGGTTTTGAAGTAGTGACAGTCAAAAAGAAATGTATGACTCTCCCAAACGTTCACTTTTCATATTTCATGATGCCTGAAAAAGCTTGTCATTTTTATGAACCTTTGCTTCTTTTCAACAGGTTATTGGAACGATAATAATATTGTAGGAGGGGATACTCATGTAAGAACCAATTCGCTGCACCTCAAACTTCAGGACACAAGTTTGAAATCACATGAAAACGTCTTAAAGATCTGAAAAGACATTGTATGGGTTGTAAATTACAACCATTCACTGACTTTTCCTCATGTTGAAGTGTTTTGGGTTTGGACCAAGGTGTTTTGAGATAAAACCCACCCCAAGACCTACTAAACAAATAGTTTGTAATCTTTTCAAGTTTTTTTTTCTATTTTGTTTTTCTTCTCCTTCCAACTGTCCCCCTCCCAAAAAAAAAGAAAAAAGAAACAAAAAAAAGATTTTGTGGGAAGAAAGACTTTTAAATATAATCTGACTGCAGTAAAAACCTCCATGGTTAATAAAGAAGATCGGAATATTTTATCATGATGAGGTGGTCTTACAAAGAAATAAACTAGCAGTCTCAAATGAGACCTTTCAGAACCCCATTATACCTAATTAAAATCTTTTTCTTTAGGCTTAATAGAAGTTCTGGGTGTGGATAACTTTTCCTAAGCAGATTCACAAATCTGACTGCAGTAAATTACAGCTGAGACCTCCCAGGAGCAGAACAAACCCCATCAAGACCCTCATAAACAAAATGCCAGCATCTGGAGCCAGAGAGAAAAGCACAGACAGCACAGAGGGAAGAATTACAGACCTGGGATTAGCCTATACATCAACACCATGTAAGGTGAAAAAAATGTCTTTATTTATTGCTTAGCAGCCTTCAGGGTGTGAGTGTCACTCAGCATTAGCATTCACCTTTATAACTGTGCCGTGATTTACAGGTCCACCCCAGCACAGAGGAAGGAGCCAATTACATGTCTAGGGGAACATGTAGGCATTGAGTACATCCCAGCTGCTTTCTCCTTCCTCTTGTACAGGATGCTTACATTGAGATTTTCTTGGTCTGAGCCTGAAATAGAACTGTGAGAGATGGGATCTGATCTGCATTATTGGACGAGTGCTAAAAGAATATCATGTCATATAGAAAGTCATGTTCTTGCAGTTTAACCTGTAATAGGAAATTTAGGAGATATTAAACACAGAGGGCATGTTTCACATTACTCAAAGCTACTCAGCTTCTTTGGCCAGGAGCAAACAGCTAAAACATACCAAGACTAGGGAGGTAACAAACCCTCTGTATTCCAGTGTTCATAGTTAACATGTCTATGACTACTTAGATATGTCCATCAGACCAAATCCCATGCTTTATGTCACACCTGGGTGATTCCACCCCTCAGCTCTAACCAGATCTTCTCCCCTGCTCCCCTGCCCCCCTGCCCTCCTTCTGGTGTTCTCTATAATTTCTTGATATTTACTTCTCTTGGTTTGTTCCACACAGGCACCCTAAGGTCAGCTGGGGATCCTGAACCCCTCTCAGATCCAGCCTTCAAATAAGGCTGGATGCTCAGGCATCACTAATGGTAGTAGTTGGCTCTTGACTGCTCAGAAGTTCAATTAATGCCCCAGAATCCCATAATGTCAAGGCCTTTTCAGTGCTGATGATAGAATCATAACACATGGAATGGTTTGAGTTGGAAGGGTCCTTTAAAGACCATCCAGTTCCAATTCCTCTGCCATGGGCAGGGACACCTTCCACTAGACCAGGTTGCTCATAGCCCCATCCAACCTGGCCTTGGACACTTTCAGAGATAGGGCATCCACAACTTTTCTGGGCAACCTATTCCTGGACCTCACCACCCTCACAGCAAAGATTTCTTTCCTAATATCTAATCTAAACATGTCCTCTGTCAGTGTGAAGCCATTACCTCTTGTCCTGTCACTCCATGCCCTTGGCAAAGGTCCCTCTCTAGCTCTTTTGGACTTTCTTTAGGCACTGGAAGAGACTCAAAGGTCTTCATGGAGCTTCTCTTCTCCAGGCTAAACAACCCCAACTCTCTGAGCCTTTCTTTGTGGGAGAAATGCTCCAGTGTACTCCTGAACCCATTTTTATATGCTATGTTTGCAAACAAGTGCTCTTTATAGACTCACAGGTTTCCACATCACAGGTCCACATCATCACTGGTGACAGATGGATGCTACATATGGTACTCTGACTTTTGCTCTCTGAATTCAAAAGAGCACCCACGTCCAAGACCAGCCATCCCACCCACCTCTGAATACACAAAGGGCTTTTAGAGGCTCACTACAGATGGTTCCTGAAGATCTGTTTTTCTGGCTGCCAGATCACAAGTGAGAATGACACCAAGGAGATTTTTCAAGGTTTATTTATTTATTTCAGCATTACATTTATTTTCTTCATAACAGCAGAGACTGTAATGTTTCACTTTCACCATTAGACAAACAAGGAGTCCCAGTCAGGCTTCTTTTTCTAGAAAAATTGAAGGTGAGGTTCCACAAATTCAGATAAATGTTATAGGCAAGATTTTTCCTTTGGTTTCCAATAACATTAAGCTAATGATCAGGGGATGCATCTTTTACAGGTACTCATTAGATTTGAGAGTTTTGATCCAATCCATTTTTCCTCCCACGTTCCCCTAAATAGGCAGTGCCCAAGCACTCCAGAAACTCCCATGCACAACAGCCCATGCATTGCACCAACATTAAGAGTCTCACAACAGCACAAACTTTATCCCTCCCTAAGGAGAAATGAAATTACTAATTTTTTTTCCTTAAAGGTGACTCAGAGGACAGACTGTAGCAAAGGCTTCGTGCATGGAGGGAGAATTACTGCTAAGATTTTATTAGCACATAAACAGTATGACGTTTTTGATGCCTCAGGCTATAGGAGCACAATCATTACAGTGAAGACCATATTTCTTTCCATCTTTCCACTGGTCCTGTAACACACTGAGCAATCCATCTTGCTCACATGCTCTACATAGTCATATATATATTTTTTTATTTGTTTCTCACAATTAGTGTTGGACCTTTTGAACACTGCAAGTGGTCTGAGGTGTGAGAGCACCCACTCTGCAGTTTGTGCCTTCCAGCATAACCCCCAGATCATGAACAGGTAGAGGACAACCATGGTACTATCAGGTACCAAATTTGTGAAAACTGCTGCATGGGACTCTGTTGATGCCAGAAATAACCCCTTTCACCAAAGCAGCACAGTGAGGATGGTTGAGATGAGTGGCAGAACATTGACAGGGGCTATGGACTAAACTATTCAGAGGTCGCAAATATGGGTTTGCTCACAGACAAAGCAATGTTGATATCTTTGTCATCTGAATGTCATTCAGATAAGACACATACCACTAATTCATGGAATCACAGAATCATAGAATGGTTTGGGTTAGAAGGGACCTTCTAGATCATCTAGTTCCAATTCCTCTGTAAATTATTATCTTAGAGTAAACTCATAATCTAAAGACTTAGCAGCACAAGCAGAAAAAAAAACCAAAACCATTCTGGGTTGCTGAGGGTTCAAAGCACATTTAAGAAATAAGGAGATAATCTTTACTGGATATAAGCATAATAATTATCATGCTTCTTTTTTAGATTGTACAGAAAAAAAGCAATTTTCTGAAATTTTATTTCAGTTTTTAAATGAATAGCAAATACTTCTGCACACAATACCTTTAAAGAAAAGTGCAAAACTGAATCCACTCTCAACCTCCATTTGGTTGACTCAGTCATGTAATGCAGTTTCTCTTTAATTGAATGATTTATATAACTGTGAAGCCCTCTGTGAATTTTACAATTGAATATATCATTGATGATTTTCTGCAATGAGGCTTGAAGCTGAGAATTAAAAAGTTATTAGTATTTTCATTAGGAAAGTTCAAGAGCTCAGATACTGAAGACCAAATCCCAGAATCCCTAGCAGGCTTGTACTGAATTTTTTCCTGCAATTGTTCAGAATTTGCTCTTCGTTATGAATTATTTAAATGAAACCCTTCCACAGACAAAAAAAATTCAATGCCAGAGGAGACCTTTGTGATCATTCAACCTGATCTACTTTGTAATGCATATCACAGTCATCCCTTTATCTTCTCACTGATCTCTCCAATTAGGCCATTTGGTGTGTCCTAAACTCCTGTCCTCTGCAATAACTTCCCTGTCCTAATTCTCAGCACATCCCGAAGCCTACAGCAATGCCCTGATTTACTGTGTCATCTCAGATGAGGTGCTTTGTGTCTACCTGCTGTTTTATCCTTTGGGATATTTCTTTACACTTCTCAGCCCTGCTTTGCACCTTTATTTTCCCCAATCAGACAAGCCAGCTTGTCAGAGAAGGACTATGCAGCTGCAGTGAACCAATAAATATGACTCATTTTTAACTGCTACTAATATTCAATAAATAATCATTAATTGCAAAAAGGCCCTCTGAGGCTATTTCCTTAGAATAAATTAGTACTGCTTGCTTTCAAGTAACGCCTCTAATGGAATCACAGAATCACAGTGTGGTTTGGGTTGGAAAAGACCAGAAAGATCATCTTGTTCCAAGACTTCTGCCATGAAACCTTTCACTAAATCAGGTTGCTCTGAGCTCCATCCAACCCAGCCTTGGATGGGGTATCCATCATTATTCCAGTGCCTCACCACCCTCACATGAAGAAAACTACAGGTAAAGGCTGATCCATGAAATATTTACTGTCTTCCAGCAAAATCCCTGAATACAGTGAGAAAAGGAATGTAAAATTTCATCCATACAGAGGAATTTGCCTTAATGATCAGCTTAGAGAGTGTGTGGCTGTACAACACAGAAGTGAAGCTGTTTTCCAGCATGCTCAGGGTACCAAAAGCTCAGCCTAAGACCATGCCTGGGGCAGGGGTGGAGGGTGGAGTGAACCACTCATTCATTGTGACATGGTCATGCTCTAATGTCTTTCTGTCACACAGTCACCCCTCTTCACAACAGAAGAAAAGATGACAAAATCTATTCAAGTTCTCATGTATTAATCACAAAAGGTATCCACTCCTGGCTAGAGCAGACAGTCTTGATGTCCATAAGGTGTACATATATGGGAGCTTTTGTCCTCAGGACATAAATCCACTGTGAACAAAATCAGATTGATTACATTTAGAACTGGAGTTTAAACGGTGTTTAAATATCATAGAATCATAAAATGGTTTGGGTTGGAAAGGATTTAAAACATCATCTCATTCCAAACCCCCTGCAATGGGCAGGGATACCTTGCTCAGACTAGAAACCACTTACATGAGAGCAGCACCACATCATCACATGTAAGGTTAATGATGGTCTAACATTGCTTCAGCAAGGGTGCAAGTCCTGGTTTTCCCATCCTAGAGATTTACTACAATTATCAATGGTCTTTGCTGTTGAAGAACTGTTGGATTTTTTTTGCTCCTTCAACGACAACCATGTAACTCCATCATACAGCTCAAGATTTTCCAGGAGAAAATTTTATCAAAACTCCTTTGTTTTTTATTTTTTAGGGGTTTCCACAACCACTACAAAACTCCACATTTTGCTGAATCATTTTCAACATGAAAAAAAAAGAAAAATATAAGAAAAATATTCATTGTTAAAAAGTCTTGAGTCTTTCTAATGGTATCCCCTTGGACCTTAGAGGCTAAGAAGGTCCTGGCTAAAGCACAGAGAACAGTAATCTAAATTGTAAAAACTATAGTAACTAACCCAAAGCCAGGCATGAATAGATAAACAGCAATTTTGCTCTTCTTTCCTTATTGAAATATTCATGCTGCTTGTTTTATTGATTTGCAGCGCACTGAGAAGCCTTCAAAGCCATGAAAATGAAGGTTCAGCTTCTCCTCTGGTCTTCAGTGATATTTCTATTTTACCTCTAAGGTTATGGTCTCTATTCTGCTTTTTGCTCTTTGTTGTTTAATCTTGAGGGATCCACAAATGTCTGACAGAATGCATTCTGTCCCCACCGCTTTGCAAACAATGATGATTTATTGGAATGTCCTGAGCCAACAGAGTTCAATATTAGGAAACACAGCATTTTCACTTCATCATTCATGTCATTGACAGATAATTACAGAATAAATAAGTCCAGAGAATACTTTGGATGTGACAAATATAAAACACCACAGCACTGTCTCCATTTTAACACTTTCTTTCCAGTTGGGAACAGAAGCCTGTGCTGGTAAACAGATGGCAGGAGATCAGCTCTGCTTTGGAAAGTGTGATGGGAAATGTAGTCTGGCAGGATATCACAGACATAAAATAGAAAAAGAACACGAGATCCTAGTGCAGCACAACAGCTGTAGCTGAACTTCAGATGGAAATCTTTCAGCTTCATCTACCTCTCTTCTTCTTTAGCCCCATCTTCTTTATTCCCTCCTTTATCTTCACAATTATTGATCCCTCCTACATTTATCACTGTGTTGAAAATGCCTGTGCAAGTTTTTAGAGCTTAAAAATCATTTAAAGAGAACTTCAAATTGTAGGAGTTCTTTTCAACAAAGAGAACAAATCAGTTTACAAAGAATCCTCAAAAGCTGAAGGAACTGGGTTCTCCCCAGCTAGAAATTAACGCAAACCTTTCTATAATTTACTCTCAGTAAATATTTCTAGGTAGGTAATTAAAGCAACATATCTCTCCTTTACTGACAGACTTGGTTTACAATCTAGTCATTATTAGTTAGAATTGTTATTTATACTGTTCTTCTGATTTTTCTCCATGCACAAAAATACCGCCTTTTTTTCCACTTAGCACAGGGCCTGTCATGTCCTGACCCCACAACTATTTTCTGAGCTCAGCAGGCCATTATTAGGAGTCTGTTATGAAACCCTGAGGTAAGGACCAATATGGGTGATTTTAAAATTCCTTCCAATCCCTGCGCTCTGCATATTAAAAAGATCCTCAAAGGCACAGAAGTTACTCATTTTCCTAGGAAGACCTGGGTGTACTTTCCAAGATGTATTCTTGGATTTCAGGCTTTTACATGTGTCTAGTGACCACTTTCCTACAGCAAGCAGGAAGGAAATTGCAGAAGAAACACTATCCACACATTCCAGAAAACAGCTTAAACTCTTCCCAAAATCCAAAAAGGAAGAGTTTTTCCAAACCCCAGTTCACTGCAGAACTCTGATACTCTCAAGTATATGTCACTACATGGGTAATTATAAGGAGAACATTGGAAATTATTTATTTCTCTTTATCTTGTCTTATGTTTGAATTCCATTAGGATGCAACTGCCTGTCCTGAAAATAACAAATAATGTCATTAGAGAGGCACTGAGATTTAATCCCTTTCCCTCAGAGCGAAATTAAGCTTTTGGCACAGCAGAGGTGGTTTCTTCTGCATTCCCAGGTGATTAATATTCATTGGAAGAGGCACTGGAGATGATCCCTTATAAGGCAGGCCAATTAAGGCTGTGAGGAATTAAATAAATAAAAGTTGTGTCCCAAACAGAGCACTGTGTGCACTGTCATTATTTTTATAGTCTTGGCACCCAGGTATTCGTGTCACAGTTTGAAAGACTGAAAACCTGCCTGCATAGGACAATGTTTCTTACTCCATTGATATAACGATACCAGTTTACTTGTGTAACTGCCTGACCAGCTTTTTCATCAGTTTTATTTAGACCATTTAGAAAGTAAAGCAAACCAGAACGAGTAATGCTGTTCTGAATCAGGATATGAGTATCTGTGTGGGAAGGAGTATGAATGAGATTATTCTGCTTACTAATCACTCCTTACATCAAACCAGTATAATTGCATAGACATTTTTTTGGATCACTTCAGTCCACCTCCCCAACATGCCTAATTTAAGTCAAAATGCAGATCTTTGTTGAATTCTGTCCAGTTCTCAATGCAGTCTTACCCTTGCCAGCAGTTGGAAGCAGTACTGGGACTGTCAAGGTGTGGTTGTACATTTTGTTCTGCCACCTCTGATGGGACAAGCTTAGGATAGACCTTAAGAAAGACCTGAAGTTGAGAAAGACACCCAAGGATGGCAAGGTTTTAAAGAAATGGAGTGAAATACACCCAAATTTATCCATCAGAACTTCAGAACAAGGTAAAAAGAAAAGAACAGCTTCCAATATGCTTTTTATAAACAGCTGAGCAGTGACATAGAAGGTACTTTGTCACCTGCCAAGGAGTTAATGGCTTCATAACCCTTCACTCAGGATAGGAAAGTCTGGTGAAAAATGAGATGTCCCTTCATATACTGCAAAAGCTCATGTAGGATTGATTCTTGGAACTTCTCAGGACTTCTGATGGATGAGTGACTTCTAAACTGGAGACTGGCAAGACTCAGTAGGAGACTGGACAGTCAAAACTCAAGAGGCTTAGCTAAACCTCAGTAACTTTGGGCTGAGACAATACCAGCAGAGAAGGGACTTTTCTTTTATTTTTACAAATTGAACGAGGCAGGCAGTTGAAACAGCAAATATATTTGATCAAGCACATTTTAAATAGTTACCATTGACAGGGATAAACTGTTCAGAAAAAAAAAAATCCCTTGTTGTGAACAAAGCCATGGATGTAGGGATGAAGTGTCCATGGACCTGATCTTACTCCTCAGAAGTCAATAGAAAAGTTCCAGTGCCATGCAAGGTATAGGACTGAACATTTCCTTAGTACTGAAGTATTCAGATATTGCCCTATCCACATCAATTACAGATACGTTTTTATATGCAAAACATTTTTCTTCTTTCAGTGGAGGAAGAAATGAAAAAACTATTCTTGGTACTGTAGGAATGTCCTCTTGCAAGAAAGTTCCATATTTACAGCCTTTTATAGATTGAATTACTATTATTGCTGTGGAAAATTGGAAATGGGTATCTAAACTCCAGAGGATTTTTTTTTTATTTATGCACTGCCTATTAAAATATATCCCACCCACAGAACAGGGCAGGATATTGAGTTTTCAGAATAGGAAAGGTCACAAAATACAGATGATCTAGGGGAAAAATTTTAATTTACGAGTTCTACCCAGTTCTCTCCAATTCCAGTCTTTGTATCTTAATTTAATGGGTAACATTGTCTTGTTCTTGGTGAAGTCACCCAGAGCACACACAGTACAACTGAATGCTTGCTATTTGTTGCTAAAAAGGAAAAAAGTGCTGCTACCCACACCTGTTAAAAATGAGACAAATGTGTGAAGTGTAACAGAACTGATACCCAAAACGAGAACAGCTTTGACTGCCTACTTTGAACCTAAATAATGGAGAGAAAGGGATTAGCAGATGCCCCTAATCCATCCCTTTATATAGATGGTGAAGGAAATACAGCCACATGGTATAGTTTTAATTGGATTTTCTCAGACTGTGTTCCAATCAATAATTTTGGTGGGAGGAGAGGAAATCATCTCCTTAATGCTTTCCTCAGCATTAATCACAGCTCATTTGTTTCTGCAGAGGCCAAAGACAAAAGAACTGGAAAGAAAGTAGAGGCACCAGCAGCTTTTGGGTTCAAGGAACAAATACCCTGGGGTTCTCCTTGTGTCACTGAACCTTTCTCCAAGTTTTTGAGGAGGAGTAGAAAATAAGAAAGCAGAAAAGTGCACAACTACCACGGTGTATTCAAAAGCATCTCACCAGTACTGAGAAACAGTAATTCCTAAAGACAAAACATCTGATATCTTGAAATTCTCAAAGGTATCTTTGATCACAAAACACCCAGTACACTTCCCCTCTATAAACCACACTACTTTGATTCATTGCTTCTGGAGAAATCACATATTTTTAGGTTTCACCCAAGATTCCCTTTTTAACACATGAGACATGGGCAACGAGAGCAAGGTTCTAAGGCTCAGGACCTTCCCCTTCTTTTTCTGTCCCCACACTGTTAATTGCTGAGGTCACAGCATTGCATCTCATGCACTGGTAGATCTCCATGCCAACTGGTTTGCAACCCTAGAGGAACTGTTTAAATACAGTTTAAATACAGAGCACAGAGATGGTTGTCAGAAGCAGCATGTTCCCTAAAGACAAAAATGAAATGTCATTTAGAGACTAAGAGGAAACTGCAGCAAAATGAGATGGTTCTGTTGTTATGTAACATTCATCAAAGGTATCAGTATACTTAATTGCTGGTATGAGAACTCCTTTATTATATCATCTTCTATTCTGTGCTGGAAAACACATAACAATTTAGGAAGCAAGCTCTATTCACTTCAGAAGCAGAAAACATGCACAGTTTTGCATTATATTCAATCACCATCTTCATTCTGCCATTTATGGATAGGCAGAGCTACTGTTCCCCTTACAGAGGGTCTGCCTAAATATCCCAGCCCGTCTGACAGAGTTGTCTGCTCTCAGAATCCACAGCCATCTAAAACAGCTCAATATCTGAATCACCTTCTGCAGGAACCTTGTTCTCTTTACTGATTCTCAGGGAAGTATGGGGCAAACATGCATCCTCTGCAGATACCTCAGTTAAGTGGTTCATTTCTTCCTCTCCACATGTCCACTAGTTTAGACAGAACAGGGTTGAATATCCAAACTCCAAGTCTAGAGGAAAACTTCTCCCTGAACATGAAGCCTTGGGTGCCTGGAAAATACCTAAAACTTCCTCATATTTACAATAAAATATATGCATCCTCAGGCTCCTCATAGCATTAGCCAATTAAATAATTTCTATCAATTCACTTTGATAAGTATTATACTGTAGGAAGGGAACAGCTTGATAATAAATTAACGTTCAGTATTTGAAAGGATCTGGGGGAAAAAAAGGAGAGAGAATAAAGGGTTCTCATGACAGGTGAATTTCTTCCTGAAGCATGGAAAAAGCCATCTTTAGTTTATGAGGCCATGTCTCATGTTAAGGGTTCTGAGGAGGATGTCCTTTCTTTTTCATCTTTGTTTTATATAGTCTTTAACAAGGCAAATTAGTGTTAATGTTCCATTATTTACACCTCACTAAACATGTTTGGGTTAGGGTGTTAGTTTTTTCACTTCTTGCTTCCCTACATTTAAGAACAATGCCCTCACAGTCCTCTGGGAAATTATATAGTCACTTTGAAATTCTCAGTTTTTTAAATCACCTTTTCAAGCGTATTTTTTTTCATTTTTGCAATCTGTATGGTGGAGGTTTTGATTTCTACCTCTTCGTTTTGGGTTCCCATGTCCTCTTGTATTTGTTGCCCAGATGCAAGAAGACAGACAAAGCGGCCTTTTTATTCTTTCCAGTCCTCCCATCTTGTGCCTGTGAGCCCATGATATTTGTGAGAGGTCACTTGTCAAAATAGCTCACATAGAAATGGCATTTATTTTAAAAAGAAGGTGTTTGTCCCTTTGGTGAAAGGAAATGAGCTTGCTAAATGCCACATTAAATTGCATAAGTTAGTAGGTAGCTTTAGGCCATAATACATCTTCTGCCCTACTAACTCTATGGAAAAACAAATGGCGGGACAAAAGAAATTGTCCCTCTGAGCTATGGAGAATTTCCTGGGATTTATGAGTCTTTTTCCACCACTAAAAGGACTTTATCTGGTGTTAAATGCATATATCTGCCTATCCAGAGCCAAAAGAGAGAGCACAAATGAATAGCACTACATGAATCTTTAATGTGTATTGGCTTTGTCTCTTTAATGTATTTATGGTTGCTTCACTTGCAGCATTTTTCATGGAGTTTTGTAGGCAATTATCTTTAGGGGTCCTTCCATCTTTCGGTGCCTGTACAGTCTTGCTCTCTCATTTCACCCCATCAGCTCTTGCCGAAGCCCTAAGGCAGTTTAAACCACATTTGATAGCGATGTAAATGTTTCAAAGTCACAATAATCCTATAACATTTGTGGAATTTCACATCTGGCCAAAAGTACTTACTAATTAGTAACATGCTCTCTTTTGGGACCTGATTCATCTGACCTATTTTATATATCTATTGAGATATTTAAAATCCATCAGATGTGTCTGACCCTAGAGTTCTTATTTCTTGCTGGTTAGTACAAAATGAGTCTAGACACTTAGAGGACACATAAACATCTTCACAGAAGATATCTAAAGATACCTGAATCCCACCCTTTTAACTTGAGCCCTTTCCAGGGTGAAAACAAGCAGGAAAAGGTAGCACAAGTGACCTGGGTTTCATAAGGTTTATGCCTGGATCCCTCCTCTCCTCACTGGACCACTGGGCTTTGCTGCTTTCTGTTCTTTTGGTGAGACAAATCATCCCAAATATCCAGTGACTTCATTGACTAGATCTTTATTAACTGTGGTGGGAACTGAGGTAGCCACATTTATGTGCCAGTCCTAGACTGAATCACAGCACTGGGACTCCAGTTAGTTGCCCAAAATGGGGCTTTTTAGTGACACTTCAGACATTCTAATGTATTGAGACACCTTCAGTTGGTATGCCAGTCTGATGTGATAGAGAAGGTGCAACAAACCGAGTCCTGCTCAAACAGCATGAGGAGGGAATCCCAGGAAGTATTAAAAAGTATCCAAGTCCCACATTTAGACAAACCATTCTGTGAGCAGCGTAAGGAAATCACTCATGACCATATGCCTTCACTTGTTTCCTTTTGCCTTTTAGATTCTCTTCCTTCCCTGATACTTATCAGCTGGTGCTGAGGCCCTGGCACAGGTTGCCCAGATTTGTGAATGTCCCATCCCAGGAAGTGTTCAAGGCCAGATTGGATGAGGTTTGTAGCAACTTGGTCTAGTGGAAGGTGTCCTTGCCCACATCAGGGGCTTGGAACTAGATGGTCTTTAAGGTTCCTTCCAACCCAAACCATTCTATCATTTTATGTATCTAAGATTCTCTGATTCTATGGTTCTATGTTGTCCCTTGCTATTGTTTTATTCTTCTGCTTTGCCTCAGGAATGGATCTCCTGAGGAGAACAGAAGTGCTATTGGTCTCCCTTTGCTCCACCTACTTCAAGATCTACCCATGATTTCATGAAGGAGCCTCTAAAAAGAATGTCCATGTTTCCTCATCCTTTTAGCCTCATTCAAAATGAAATATTAAAATGATTCACTCATATCCACCTCTAAAAATCTTTAATTCAGTTTTATATGTCCAGTCAGGAAATTAAAAAACCCTCCATTTAGCTCTGTTGAACAGTCACGCATTGGTGGTCAATGTCCAGGAGCAGATGCATATGAAATCTGTTGGCATGAAATATTCATAAAATTTTTCTGCATATAGATTAAAAATAATAATAATTTTTAAAGTGCCCTTTTTGAGCAGAAATAAAAGGCAAGATTAATTAAATACATGGAACAAAACAAACTGTTTATTCTGTGTCAGATGACAGAAACAAGGAACAGCTTTTGAAGTTGGCACAAGCACAGCAGTGAGAGCAACAGACCCTTGAAATCTTGTGGGAAGGACATTCCCCTGATAGTCAGACCTGCACATGTCAAACCTCGTTTCTCCTACAGAAAAAAGCTTTTCACAACACCATCTTGGCAGGATAACCACCAAATCTAGCACGGTAGGTGTCAAGAAGTGAGACCAGCTAGGAAAAATCTGTGAAGTGGGAGCAAGGGAACTGGAATTGATTTATCAGCATTGCCACCAGGGAATTCGGCAGTCTGAGACACCAGCTGATGCAGCCCACTGATGCCTCTGGAACTTTATATCAGGAGCTGGATTTCAATAATATCTGTTGGTCCCTTCCAGCTCACGCTCTTCTATGGTTCTGATGCCTAAAATCCTGCAAAAGACTTTCAAGACAACAGGGAGATAGATAAAGTAGCCCTTTATTAGAAGATTCTAAGGTGCACAACAAAAGCACATGCACCCACATCAGCCACATGTTACAGTTTTTATAACTTTCAGTAATTAACATATTTGATGTCTACAACCAACCTGTGATGCCACTTGCCCCTGGTGCCCACACTAGGAACCCCGCAGAACTCTCCATTGGAGCCCCTCCAAGGGCTCTGGGTTTACACTCCTGTTTTGACTCCAGGTTATCTTATGGTTTCAGTTGGAGTCCTTGCAGGTGTTCTTCAAAATAGCATGTCCTTGGTAATGTGTGTCTGACAGAATTTCAGAAATGTGTGAGAAAGTGCTCAGCAACTTTTAAATACCACCTAAAATGTGAGAAACTTAGGAAAACTTATTCAACTTGTATAACTCTATGAAAATCTATAAAATACACATTAAAATCCCTAGGCATCAGTTCCATGCTCTGAAGGTCCATGACAAATTACGCTCATGGCCTGGGTCCTTTGACTTGTGTTTTCAGGCAGAATGAAGATGACACTTGACAGAAAACACAAAACTTTTTAAGAATTGACAAAATGACATCTTTGCCTTCTACTGAGGAGTTCAGCCTTCCTTCATCAGCCTACAAAGAAGCTGAAAGGTCTTGTTCAACCACCCAAGGCTAGAACAGTTCCCCATAATCAGCTTTCCAAAAGCCTTTTGCTTTTAGCTTTAAAATGTGTTGTTTCCCATCCACCCAAACACAGACTTGGCTATAGTGGACCATGTGTTTCTAAGCTTCAGGCTGGAACACCCAGGTTTGCCATATCTGAAGCTGAATGTGAATATGATGTAAAAACTCCATCTGGTACCTGTTGCAACAGCACAATGTTCCATGGCTCAGCCTGTGCTTGTATCTTGTAGTTGGCTTTTCACTGGCTCCTGGTGCCAGCAAAAGGTCTGCGTTCTGATTTTCAAATGATTTGATGATGCATATCCTGTAGACACATCAGAAATTGAATTCTGCAAAGAACTCAAGCAGCAGCTGTGGTCCTCTGGGGCAAAATGAATCACTGAGCATAGGGCTGAGCATAAAGCATTCTTAGTTAACAGAATCAGCTTTGGGGCAATCTTTTAGAGGAGATTAAGCGATTTGGCACTCCCTAAGACTGCATTTGGCACTCTCTACAAAGCACCCTTTAAGTTTTGTCTTCAAAAATTACTTCCCTTCAAAAACAAGGTGCAGGCGATGAGAGCTTTATGTCCTTTCCTAGTGTTTCCTGACCAAGTGGGTGTGTGAGCTTCGCCAAACTGAGTAATAAGCTTAGAAGTTGTTAATGGAGCCTCCCAAACAATTTTGTACTTCAGTTTGCTTAAGCAAAAGGACAATCAGCACCTCAGGCTGTTCTGCTTCATGCACAGGAGTATGGCCACTCTCCAAGTCATCCTCTCCTTCGAGTTTACCCTTGCATGGCCACCACCTTCTGTTTAAAGAAGATTGCAGTGGGTATCTTGAGAAAGGAGCCAGTTTAACTCATGATGAAGCTGTTATTCTCAAGAGAAGCTCAACTTACTGCCAACATGGTACGTGCTGGTTATGCCAACAAAGTCCTGAGAAAATGGCCATCACAAACTGTATTTGAGCACCCCCTGTGGTAATACTCAGCTGAGCCATCTGCAGCAGCACTTTCTAGAATCACAGAATCATCGAGGTTGGAAAAGAACTCCAAGACCATCGAGCTTAACCTTTACCATGTCTCTTTCCAGGTGCCTCCTTATGATGAGGCCAAACGTTTCTGTGGCAAAACACAGAAGTGCCATCTGCTCGCTGCACAGAGCCTGAGGACAAAGCAGCACAATTTGATTACGCAGGAGATTACTGATCCTACAGTAAAACAACTGCAGAGCTCTGCTGTCATTGCCAATTTTCAAGGGAATATGCACGAGAACAACAGACTGGGGGTTTTTTTACCAGTTATACTAAAAAGTCATCCACTTTGACTGCCAAACCAAAACTAAATACTCTGCCCCATCCAGTGCCCAGCTTCTAGGACACAGGTGCCAAAAATTATCCACACAGGTTTCTATAATCTCATTAGGACTTGACTCCCAACTGACATTCGTCACCTTCATCTAAGTCATTTGAAACATTAGCTGTTCAAAGAATTCTGGGGAAGAAAAAAGAGTTGAAGAATATTCTGCCCCAGATCTCTAACACTGATGGAAAGGCCTAACAGGTAAAGGACCAGTTCACCAATGAGGAGTTCCATGTTTGACTCTAGCTTATGGCGACCAATGAATTTGTCTGGTGACCTCCCCTTTGCTGCTCTTCCCACTTCAAATCCTTTCCTCCTTTGTACAAATATAGTCTTTTGGACATGGAAGGCTCTTCTTGTCTAATTGTGTATCTGCTTAATACAGGAGTTTACAAGAGGCATGACTACTTTACACAGTGATCCCTGTCTAGTCATTGGGCCTCATCTGATGTGATTCATCCTATTTCTTCTAGACATATTAGGGTAAAAATTCCACCAAAAAAAGGTAAACTAATATAGGCTAAATGTCAACTCTAGCAGGAATATTCAGGAATCCCTCTGAGCCAAATTAAAATCAGAAATAGTAATTGATAAAAAGCAGACCCTGGGCTGTCAGTGTGGGAAGAGGATTTCCAAGCCTCATAGATTTAGGTGGTTAAACCTTTTGTTTAGGTGGTTAAAACTGTTTCATGGTCCAAGCCCCCTGTTCTTCCTCCCTTGTCCTCTTGACGTCCACACCTCAAACTCAGGCCTATGGCAAAAAAATGAGGTTTATGTTCCTTTTCTGCCAGCTCAGGGTATTTTCAGAGGGAAGGGAAGGATGCAGCCATCCATCAGACAAGTTGTCTATCTGTACATCAGTGTGACAGCCACTTTGTTATATTGATAGATTCTAACATGGGCTGGGAGTAGACTTACTTACTGATACGATTCATTACACTTTAACATATGATGCTCTCTCATTGCTGTCTAGAAACATTGACTAAGTAGAAGTCCAGCATACTGATTTATTGGGGCTGGCAACTTGAGCCCAATGAAGAATCCAGTCCAGGGAACTTTTTGCCAATACACAGTAACTTTGTTTGATCAATGGAGGATGTATCCATCTTTCAGCTGACATTGATTGCTCTTACATCTTTTTTCTATGTGTCCAGGCTGTAAAGGGAAAAAAAGGATCCCATCATGGAAAGTGATTTGTTTGGGCAGAGTAAAAAATGTTAAACCTCTATGCAGATAAACCAAACAAGATGAGAAAAAAAAAACAACAAACAATTGTCCTCTTCTGTAGCATAAAATTTTAATTTGAAACACATCTCAGACAGCTGATTATTTCCTGACTTACAATAAAAATATTCATTTAGACACAAGCAAAATGCCTTGATTTTTCTGCCCTGAAAGGCCTTGAGTGTTGTAATGGAGGGAGGTGGGGAATGGAAACAACAATCATGTACTGGCACACAAGTTGTCAAGGTATTTGTGGGAGAGGATATGAGAAATCCATGGAAGACTTCATCATTCACGCAGACACACATGAACACCTACCAGCCAGCTGTGGTAGGATGAAGGAGTCAAGCTTGAGGAACACCTAGTCTGGCATTGGACAGAGGGTTTGTACTCTTACATGACAGAGAGGTAGGTAACTGGGAAGTGCCAAAACCTTTTTTCTATGTATTGACCATGGAAATATAGAATGGTTTGGATTGTAAGGAACCTTAAAGATCGTCTAGTTCCAAAGCCCTGCCAAGGGCAGGGACACCTTTTGCAGCTTGCTCAGAGCCCCATCCAACCTGGCCTTGAGCTCTTCCAAGGTTGAGGAGTACACAACCCCTCTGGGCACCTGCCCTAGTGCCTCACTGATCTTTATTTCAGATCAGGACTGCCCACATTCCGCACCTTAAAAACCTTGAATGACACACAAGAAATGTTTTATTAACAAGTTCAGCTATTCCTCTGCCATACGCACAAATGAAAACCAGGGATCTTTAGAAAGTAATTTGGAGACTGTCAGGAAATTTGAAACTTCAACAAAAAGTAGGAAAATGTTCTGTGATAACCTCTGTAATTGGTTGAAATTGGCCAAATGCCAATTTCAAAAGGGGCCCACGACAGAGACCCCAAGACCCCTCCCGACCACAGGGTGGNACTGAACGTTCCTGAATGACTATAGGACTCTACATCTCTAAAGCCTGAAGTGTTAGAGAGACAGTAAATAACAAACCCAACAATGGAGGAGGCTTGATCGGGAGATGGGTGTTACCTGCTCAACAACTGCTTGAGGTGACACATTCAGGTGACAGTGGTAACTTGAGCAGGGTTTTCATTTTCCAGAAGAACAGAGCAAATTCTTGCTGCCCAGATTTCCTGAAAACTGGGTCATTTGTTTGCATCTATAAATGGAAGGTTAAATGTGAAGGCTGGAGAGTCATTCAAGTACCAATTGACTAGACAAAGAAGAATAGGGAATAAAACTTGGCAAATGGTTTTTTTGATCATTATTTTCAGCCATAATTAAGATAAGTTTACCATTCTATCTTCATGTTTTTGACATTTTATGCAATTTTTCTAAAAAACCCATAGAAAATAGAAAACGTTCTGGAATAAACTTAGTTGACGTGGTCCTGAGGGTCCTGGTGTGCAATAAGATGAACAAGTCAGCAGTGCAGCACTGCAGCAATAAAGGCAAATCAGATCCATTACTGCATCCACCAGAGCATTGCTAGCAGAGATGGAGAGAGAAATTCTCTTCCTTTCCTCATCTAGGCATGTAGTGACAAGGGGAAGGGGAAGGGCTTTAAACTGAAAGATGCCAGGTTTAGATTGGATATTAGGAAGAAATTCTTCCCTGTGAGGGTGGGGAGACCCTAGCACAGGTTGCCCAGAGAAGCTGTGGCTGCCCCATCCCTGGAAATGTTCAAGGCCAGGTTGGAACAAGGCTTGGAGCAACCTGGGATAGTGGAGAGTGGAAGAGGGATGGAACTAGAATTACTCAGAATTTTACACCCTAAGCTGGGCTGATGCAAATGAAGCTATTCAGAAAATTTTCTAGTGCTTATCTGCAAATTCTGCAGTTTGAAAAGTCTAAGTCTCATTTGTTTGTTAGTTCAAAAACCACCAAAAGGACAACTTTGTTGTCCTGACTCATCAGGGAAATTAGCCATGAGTAGATATACAGGGTGCAAAAAGAGAGATTTGCGCCTTGCCCACATGTCCTTACAATGCTCTCCCTCCATGAAACACTGAGAGTTCAAGGGTTTAACTCTCTCCTCCATTTGTTCCCACAATCGGGTTGGGAACATGGAGATGACACCTCCAGAAATGGACAATCACCATAAAAAAACCAGAATCTTCAAGCTGATGTTCTGCTGTATTTTTCCACATGGAGCAGCAAAGTTCTGTCTTCAGGCTTGGTGGCAGACAGAAGATGAAGGAAAAAAGTTGATTGTGTAGACAACTGCCAACCAGGGGAGTGTTCAGTGCAAAATGTGTCAACAAAAATACAGAGTACAACAGAGTCCTTGTGGTTTCTAATAAACCAGATTAAAGTAGCATCATAATTCTGGATAAAGGATTCTTCAGCTCCTACAAATATTTTGCTAATTTTTCTCTCTGCAGGTGAAAAACCCTCTCCAGGAACAAAGCAAAAAGAATCTTTTGGCATTCAACAAACCTTTAGAAACAGTAAATGCATGCTGCACATTGCGCTTTCGACACAGCACCCCTCCCACACAGACAGCAATGAACACTTAGTGCCTCAGGAGTGCAAGGAGGCAATTCCAGGTAAATGTTAAGTGCTGCCTGTTGCTGCCTTCCAAATGTCATCTCAAACAGTTGTGATTGAACACAAGTTGTGTTGCATCCTTCCCCCACCATCTTTTCCACAACCTGACATGTCTCTCTGAATTCATATCCTTGTGTAAACATGCTGCATTTCTGACAGTTCTGCGCCAAATGGGGAGTTCGTATGCTTGGAAAAGTGCAGGGAAATTTCACCTGATTTTGTTATGTGGCAGTCAGACTCCCTAAGGCTGTGTTCTAAAACACATATGGTGAACGGTGCCTGGAAGCCGATTTCCCCCCCCCTCCCCCCCCGCATGTACAGACAGTATAAGCAACCAGCTCAATGTTAGGCATCAACACTGTACAAACCTGTCTAAACTGCCCCAATATTGCAGGTGAGGCCGCTCCAGTGCAGAGCAGAGCAGGACAATCCCCTCCCTCACCCAACTGGTGGTATTTTGCCTGATGCCCCCAGGACAGAGTTGTCCCTCCTGACTGCTGGGGCACTGCTGACTCAAGTGATGTATGAGCCAAATTTTGAAATTTTAGGGGGAACTTCCTTAGACAAACAGAATCACAGAATGGTTTGTGTTGAGAGGAACTTCCAAGATCTACTATTTGCAACCCTCCTGCCATGGACAGGGGCACCTTCCACTAGACCAGGCTGCTCAGAACCCCATCCAGCCTGGCCTTGAACACGAGACACCTACATCTTCATTGGGCAACCTGTTCCAGTGTCTCACCACCCTCACAGTAAAGATTGTCTTCTAATATCAAACCCAAACCTGCCATTCTGGGCAGACCAGTGACCCATGCAATCTGGTACTTGTCTCACAAAACACGTGCAACACAGAAAGGAGTTTCTTGTCATTCATTGGGGTGTTTATTATCGAACAATGACCACCAGAATTCTTGATTGTCTTTAAAAATCCATAGAACTGTATTCACTTCATTCCTTGTCTAAAAGGCTGTTGGGTTTTTTTATGAGAAATTAATCATAAAGTTAAAATTGAAAAGTAAGAAGGGAACAGCCATTAAAATAGATTTAAAGGAGTTTAATTTGCCAGTTCTTCAGACATTTTTAATTGGCATGGTTCCATTACAGTCCATTGAACTATAGTGATTTTCAACAGTCGAGGGTGTAGGAAACATGTAAAAGAGAAAAGGAAGGCCATGAGATGCTACGTATTTATAAATCCTACAAAAACAGTGGAACCAGAAGGACTATTTAGGAGGGGTGAAGAGGGCTACAGGAGGGTGATCACTAGAACAAGAGAGTTTGGAATGTGAATGGGTTTTAGCTGTCATTGTACAACTCAGAATAACACTCTTAAGCCAGTATGCATGGAATTCCACAGTGTGGTGCTGACAGGAAAGTCAACTGGAGTTATTGTATTAATATTTCAGTGGTATGTAAACCTCCAAGCAGTCTGAAGAGGTACAAGAAGGCTGGATGAAGATACAATGAATTTGCTCTTTGACAAATATCATTTATTACAATCTGCACCCTAAGTTCTTTTCTGAGAACTGATCCTGGACTAGGATTCTCCTCCTCATCCCAAAGATTAGTTTAAATAAAAGAACAAACTTTACAATAACAGCAGCTCTTGAACGAAGCTCATACTCAGTGGAGACAATAAACAATCTTAAACACCAAACCAAACTGTACCAAAAAACTCCAAGCTCTTTTTGTGAAATGAACTCTTCTTTTTTTACTTTAACTGCAGATCTCAGCAGGTACTGTGATATAACACCCTGTGAGATGCTTGATAATAAACTCAAGCAGCCTCATTTTCATTGCTTTACACATTAAATATATTATCACAATTGGAATGAAGGAGAACAATTTTCAGCATAGGATGGTTCATTATCAATTTGTTCCATCCTGGGTAGATTTCCTCTGGGGTGGGGGTTAAGTTGTTATGAAATTAGGTGATTGCCATTTTGACCAGTGCTTGCTGTTCTCAGAAAGCTAATTCTAGTCAGGAATGGTGTGAATTTGCATTTTAATGCCCTGTGGGTTCCTGCAAGATCCCGGTCGGAGAGCATGAAGTTGTATTTAGTGAAAAGCTCATTAAAGATTAATCCAACAAAGACCAGCCATAAACATTTAGCACTGTAATGCCATAAAAGTTAATGGGATCAGTAAACAGGATGCTGGAACAAGCCAGGCTCCACAAGTCATGGAGGGGAGGAAACAATCCCAGACTGGAGTAGCAGCTTTCATGTCGCATTTGAAAAGTGGGAATTGATCCCAGTGGGAAAGGCTGAAGTGGATTTTCTCTATTTTGATTTGCTTAGGAAAATTATTGTCTACCCTATCTGTTGTTAGGGAATGTTCCCTGCAGAGAGAGATCTAGTGCTGGTCCTTGGGAGGAGTACAAGGCCCAGCCAGGCCAGAGAACAGCTTTGCTATGAATTCATGATGGTTGGTGTCTTTCTCCAAGCAGCCATACCTGAAGAGGGAAAATGGATCCATCTGCATTAATCCATTCAAATGTAGTTGGAAAAGGCAGAGAACTCAGCTGGTTAGAACATGGTGCCAATAACACCAAGGTTGTGGGCCTTTCCCTTAAGTGGACTTGAGATTTGGATTGATAGTCCCTGTGGGTCCCTTCCAACCCAGAACGTGGTTCTGTGAACTGTAAACTAGAAAACTGCCCAAATAATGATATTTGATGGCAAGAATTTTCTTCCTGAACAGCATCCCTTGTTGAATTCCCGTTGAAATTGTTGCTGTCCCATTCATAAATAGCATTTGTCTTTCTGCTGCTGCTGCTGTTGATAATTCTTTGCATACTATTTATTATGTGCTAACATTACATACACAATGGGATAAAAAGTCATATTTTCCCTTAGAAAAGCAGTCTGAAGTGCAGACAATGCCATTATACATATTCATGCCTACAGGCTGAATGCCAGAGCTTTTCCAATGCTTTATTAATCAAGAAAGGACTTCATAATCTCTTAATGCAACAGTTATATTCTATTCAACTGTCCTATTAAACAAATCAAAGCTGGGAATGGTAAATAATTATCTAATCCGTCAAGACTCTGAACATAATGAGCATTGACTGTTGTTTTATTTTGGGATGTTTCAAAGAAATTCCCAACTCTTACTCCTCCTACCCCATGACATTGAGTATAGAGGTAATAAAGGAAAACATCTTCCATTAACTTGCTAACATGTTAAAAGGCAACAAAAAAGGCTAAAATACACTGGGAAAGTTCAGAACAGTAATTATTTTAGAGTAATACCACAAAAAAAAAAAAACTGCTACATATCAGAAAAAACAAAGCAGCATGAATTATGTACTTATATAAATAAAGCTAATAGGTGATAACATTAATTAATGGCATAAAACTTCTGCTCATCATTCTGCTGATAGCAGGTATTCGTTTGTGAGGATTAATTTATATTTTAATTAGAAATTTACATATTTAGCAGCCTTGCTACGAACAATTAGCAACCCCAGTACATTTAAGGATTTTCAATCTAGACTAAACATAGTGACTTTCAAAGGGTCATTTTGGAGCAATTTGTCTCGTTTCAGAGCAAAGGGGACTTACAGGTTCCCTTCATACCCACCTGTTACCTTTGGATAAAAACTCCTGAGAAGTAGTTTGCAATGCCTAAAACATGTTTTCGTCTCTTCTAATTTATTTCTCATAAAACATTTATGTTAAAAATTAATTGGTAGGGAAGGTCTCTATGGAGGCTGAGGAAGATAAAATTATTTGAGATATAATGAGTTCAGAGCAACCATAAATCAGCCTTATGTGTGCTGGGTGAGTGGGAAAGTGGCAGCAGTGGTTGGTTCCATGTATAATTAAGTTTTAGGTAAGATTAGTGAATCAGAGGTTAAATAAATTTCAAATAATTCTATAATGTGCTGGCAGTATATATGGCATGAGGTTTGATCTATATAGAAGTAATGAGAAGAGAAATCTGAGTTGGATGGCTTGCATGATTTATTCCAGAGGAACAGATGGAAAGATTCGAGCTCTGCTCCCCATAACATCAATGTGAAGGCAGCAGAACTGCACCATAGACAGAGTATGAGATGCCTCTTAACCCATCAGAAGTTTTCACATCATGACATCCATCAAACCCTGGCCTAAAAAAAACTCACTTCAGGGGTGTTTCATTGCAAAAAGTGGAAGAATCTTTCATTTCTGAGCAACCAGGTTAAACTCAGTTCAGAACAGCAGTGGCCTGCGTTATATTCCCAGCTGACTTGTGCTCATTCCTCATCCTGCATCCCTGGGCTAGAGGATTATACTTGGGAAGCCCAGAGCAGCATACCAGCACCTAAAATCTCCCTCAGTGCTGGTGGGGTGAGGAAATACAGCCCTCACCTGCAGCCTTCACTTGCCACCATGCAAATAACGTTGCAAGTGAAATATGAGGAGGAGGAGACTGACTGATGGAGCTGCCCAAATAATATTTGATGGCAGGGAATTTCTTCCTGAACAGCATCCGTTGTTGAATTTCAATTGAAATTGTTGTGGTCCCATTCATAAATAACACTTGCCCTTCCTTTTTGTTGCCACTGCTGTTGATCATTCATTATATACTACTTATTATATGGTCATATTACATACACAATGGAACAAAAAGTCATCTTTTCCTTTAGCAAACCAGCCTGGCTTGCAGATTCAGGAGTAGGAGGAGTCTGACTGATACACAATGATGACTGGACCCCAAGTTTGGCTAGGACTGATGTTTCTGATAAAGTATTTTTTAATCAAGTAAAAATTTCCACCAGGACATGGTCATTTCCCTCTCTTGGACTGCTGCTTTGGGAACTACCATGTACCAGGATCAGGGGACAGTGGTTCAGTCCCACCAGCTCCTGCATGAGGACAAGGGTATGGTCTTCACCCCAACCCACACAGTGTCTTGTATGATCCAAGGCAAGATGAACCTGGGTCATTGAAACACTCCTTCATTCACTTTTTCTAACTGGTTAATAAAATTGAATTCCCATTAAAATTACCAAGATATATTTATTTGAAAATTAGTAGTGAAAATTATTACCAATGTACCCTACAGGATTTCCCTGAGGCATAAGGAATACAACCAGAAGCACCCTTAGATGGGAGGCTGTCTAGTACTGACATCAGCTATAGTGCTGGTTGTTAATTTTTTCCCCATGCACAGTTCTGTTCATTTTCTCAGTACAGCTATGCCATACAAAGCAGGGCTTCACTAATCTCTGTGTGCAAAGCTCTCTGATACAGCTTAGAGAAATTAAGGACAGGGGACACCTCAGAGATATTCTACTTCACAACTGCTGATACCTTCCCCTTTGTCAATATTTCCTTTCCCACAGAAATAGTATCCTGAAAGTGGGGTTTGAGAAGTGTCTGTAATAGCTGTAGCTGGAAACATCCCTCCTTTGAGAAAGTGAGGTTTTGCCAGCAGTTGGGTAGCCAGCAGTTTGCTGGCTCACTGCCTTGCCATGAAGGATGGTGTAGTTTTCACCTAATATTACCTTTCTCAACATTTCACAAACACCTCTGAATCCTTGTGGTACCTCCTCTGCCCTTCTCTGCTAATTTAAGAAGCACTGGCCATCCTCCTGCACTTAGAGTTCATCTGAGAGACCAATATTTCACTGACCAGCCAGAAGGTATTAAAATAAAAGTTAACTCTTGGCAGCTGGTGCACAGCCCTATTCTGCTCTCAAGGCACTACTGATACCTTTATTATTTCTCAAGTTATTTGATAACCTGTGGCTTAAAATGGGCAGTGATGGATAGAGCAAGTATCACTTCCACTGGTATTTACTTCCCAATAGATTTTTTTTTTTGCTGAAGACTGAATGAAATGTTTATGTCCTTTCAGAGTGTAGAGACCTGTCCTCCCTTTCATAATTGAACCAATCCCATTATTACAGTCTGTCCTCCTCAGTCATGGTTTTCTTTACCTCCATTCATTTGGCTGTTTAGCCAAACATCTGTCTTTTTCCTTCATTTCCTATGCTACAGCAAGAGCTTGAAGCCCTGGCCAAGGCTAGTGATGGATTACACTGGATGCTCCATGTTTGCAATTACATGCACACAAGCACATGTATTGTGGGAAAAGTCCCTGTGCCCAAGCCTTGGATTTAATGCAGGAGGGATAAAAGGCCAGTGGACTCTCAGGAGGAGATAAACATCACCCAGAATCTGTGCTACACATGAACAATGACGTCAGGTTTTGGAGAGTCAGAATCACACACAACGTGTCCATTCACTTCCATTGAGGGATTTAAAGAAAAGCATCTCGCAGACAGTGGCAAAGAACCCAGGCAGAAAGGGGGGAGAGGGGAGAGCCCTGCAATGCAGATGAATTTCTCTCATGTCAAATGCTTTATTTTCAAAAGAGCTACAGAACAAAAAATGCCATTAATATCCTGTGAATCCCTGCCAGTCTTTCACAAAAGCTCTTCTAGCCAGGAGTATCCCGAAGCCTTGCAATTATTGGTCATGATTCTGTCATATATTTGCCTTGGAAGATGCCAGATGTAGGTCCATACAAATTATACTTGGGTTTTTCCTCCACAGTTATGATACTACCATTTCCCTGCCCTGGAAGCTACCACTACTGTCCTACATCCATTTTTCATTTAAGCAAAATTAAAATCTCCCAGAATCTGGCCCTGTGTCAGAAGTTTTTTTCAGAATATGCCAATTTCCAGAAGAACATAGGAAAATTCCTAGTAAGAAAATATTACTATTAAAAAAAACATGGATAAAGACTCAAAGGTACCTTTTGACCTGCACCTATTAACCATCCCCTTCAGCACTGGATATGTTAATATCTTCATACTTTTCAGACAAAGCAGCAAAATCTGCTTCATTTAAACCATCTTTCTAAGAAAGCAAATGATTACTCCCTTCATTCAGTGTATCTGTCAGGTATGCTAACCTTATGCTAAATATTCCACATGGGGGAAAGTTCTGGAGGTTTAAGTAACAAGCAGCACTTTGATGTTATTAACTCTCACACCCACCTTGGTAATTAGGTATCAATGCCAGTAGTGGTATCAGACCAGGTGAGCACATCATGTCAATGGCAGTGAGACACCAACCACCTGCAAGGGCTTGGGTTTCGATATCTGCCTCCTGCTTGGTGACATTCTATGACATCAAGCACAGGATGACCATGGGGGCAAGAAGGAGGATGTCTTGTCATCTGTGGGAAGCATCTGTAGGAAACTTGTGTGTTCTGGGGTGCTTACGGTTATTAAAATTTTTTCATAAGGACATGTAAAGAAGAGACAAGGGCAATTTAGGAAAGGTTTGACAAGCAGGATATAGGAGCAGAAGTCAGGAGAGACACCAGGAAAAAAATCTTGGTTCCACTGAAGCCTGGAAAATTATATCTTTTTTCATTGGGACTATAGTTTCACTTCTAGACACTCTCAGTTTAGCTGTTGACTCATTGTGTGACTTTGGACCAACATCTCTGAGTCTCAGATCCCATATCTGTAAAAGAAAATAACACTTTCAGGTAAGTATTTATATTGAATTTACATAGGATTTAGTTTAACGTCACACAGCACCATTCTGCCGTTGTTTCTCTCATGTTCTCCTACTTCTTGACATATATTCACACCCAACTTCCCACAAAACTGTTACCTCTTCCCTGCATTTTACATGCAGCTGTGTGGTGACTCACAGCCTTAACCTAACTTTTCATGTTTACTTCCAGATGTTGTCTCTGCTGTCCATTCACTTTACTGCATATCCTATAATCTATGCTATTATCCAATTCACAACATTTTTCTCCACAGTCTGCTGCTGGGACATTTACTCACAGATTTCAATGGGACAATAAAGAAAATCCACCAGAAAGGAAACAAACTTGCCAGACATCTGTAGAACAGCCTTGACTTTTTGCAACTCTGAGTTGAAATTATTTGGATTGACATCAGGAAAAGAACCTCACAGCAAAAAAAGCATTCAATTATTCTCAACAGATCTTGGTTTTGTTGTCACTTAGAACTGCTTTCATCGTATACAATTAGTGCTTTGAATGGAACAGTTTTAGCAGCATCACACAGTGCCACAAAGCTCTTCTGCTATCTGACATTGCTGGATGCCAGGATGCACTTAATGCATTTACTTACACTTCTGGAGATCTTCCCCCCTGCCAGGTTATGCTGCCTGGAAACAGAGGCTGTTCACTGCCATCATGGTTAGACATTCACGTGGCATCTACTGGCCAACCACATTAAGAACCACCATGCAAAGCGTAATATAAGCATTTGCATTTTACTAAGGTGAGGCAATTTGTGATTGAATCAATTTTAGAAGGATCATATTCATACAATTCTTATAGGTGTTACTACAAACTGGAAACCCAACCAACAGTACCACCTTCTAACCTTCAACGTGAAGTGAATTCAATATAAGAGCAAAATTTGCTTCCCTCTGAAGTTATACTCCAGGCACCACCTTTTTGGATGAGATTCCAGCTGAGACTAAGACATGCAAAAGCACCTGACTCCACGTGCAGTCAGGATCTAACCTCCCACTGGTGTCAGTGGCACTGCTCAGCTTCCCTTCAGCCAGAGGCCAAAAACTCAGTTTGGTTGTCCATGTGTAGGTAAGTTTGCAATGTCCTAGAAGGCATCCACCTGGCCTCCAGCTGATTCCCCTGAAGAGTATGGAGCATGGATCCTGAGTCACATCTTCCAAATAAGTTTGAATACCTTGAAATATTTTAGAATTACTCAAACCACACGGACTGCCTATCTGTGGGCAACTCAATTGAATCAATCAATTAAATTGTTCCATGGGAGTTTCCACTGACTAGAAGACTTAAGCTTCCAGGCCACTTAGGCTTCCAGGTGTAGTTTCCTTAATCTCAAACTAAATACCACTTTTCCACATACTGCTTTTCTAGCAAGCAGATATTAAATATTTCTTGTCTCAACATATAGTCAAATAATGCAGAAATATTAGTCAATAGCTTTAACAAGCTTCCTCTCTTGCTCAGTTTACTCCTTTACATTTCAGCAGTAGAAGGTGCAACTGAAGGTATGAGACCAAATGGTGTTTATCTTCCTGATGTCTACTTTTCCCACCTTCAGAAGTTTAAAGATATGATAAACCCAACATGGGCATTCACACTCTAGTTAGCTCTTTGAACAGACAGCAAATTTGCAATACATTTGAGAATGAAGTAAGAACTGAGGGAGTTTTCTGTATTTTGAAGGCAAAGACTCTTCACTGGAGCTACCCTTACAGACAGCATGGCTACTTCTATAGCGATAAATTAAACACACAGCAGACCTTTCTCTGTCGCCATGTTCATAAGAAGCTGGTTTACTCTCTGACACAGTGTGACCATATCCAGCTGCCTATTACAGGCAATCATTAGCCTTGCTAACCTTTAAACTGTCTCTGAAACAATTTGAGAGGTGACTCCATAACCCCGGCCAAAGAAAGTGCCTGTATTTGAGAACATTTACTTGCACTGGTTCCTTTACTGATGTGGAAGAAGTTTAGATACTTCAGTATGTCCTATAATGTATTAACCAATTTGTTCTATATCTTGTTCACACACTGCAAATGCACCTATGCACAGACATAAGCTTTTAGGCCTGTCATGAACAAAATCATTAGCCCTACAAATATTGTTACACTTTGTGCTCTTTGGGACTATTTGAGAACAGGATCACTACTCAGATTATGTGCCATGGCAAAAACTGGACTTGGGCAAGGGAAATGTCCAAGCATGCAATTCCTTGTTTTTCTTGCCTTTGCCTACAACCACCCTTAGTGTCCAGCTTCGACACAACCACATGCCTCCTTTTTCCCATTAGTCATCAGGGCAGGACAGATGAAATAGGGCAGTGGAACTAGATTATCTATAAGGTCCCTTCCAACCTAAACCATGCTGTGATTCTGTGAAATTATAGATTCTCTGGGTGTGCTGGTTCTCTAGTCCCTTTGCAGTCAACACAGAGAGATGGCTCTCTCTCTAGAGTGCCCATCATCTCATCCTGAGGTAGGTATCTGACCTACTTCAGATGAATTTCCATCTGGACACACTTGTTTGTCTTCACCAAGTCAAAAGAGGTGAGCTGGTTGAAGAGCTGTACACTGAAAATATCTGAAAAGAGGCATGAGGCACAGCTAAACCTGCAGCAGATACTAATTCAGCGTCCTGGAGGGAATGCAAGGTCATGCAGCAAGAGGATAAAAACTGAGTTAGCACTGGCAACATTCTTCTCCTGGAGGTGAACACCACGTAGGGTGGGCTATTGGAAAATGGTACATGTTCCCATCTCCACAACCAAGTTTCCCAGTCCTACACACCAGCAGTGAAGATGGACTGACAGTGGCATGTCTGATAGCGACTGATGAAGGTGTGGATGCATTTTTGATGAAGTTTGCTCCAGGCAATTCCAGAGCCTGTCTTTCTGTTCATGTCAGACCTGCACAGTCTCTTTGTGCCAGCCCAATGGGCAGCAGTGAGATCACACTGCTTTCTGACTCACTTTTTTTGTTGTTTTTTTTTCCACAGTGTTGACCAGACTATTTTTTTCCAGATCTTTCACACACAACAAAACTAGACCTCAACCACAGAGTCTTTTCCATCGCTTGTGCAGCTTCATTATGTGAATATTTGCTTCCATTCCTCCATTTGTCCTATTCAATGACAAGCTTTCAGAGTATATCCAAGGGCTGATTTCCAGTGTTTGAGTTTTGGAAAAATTTCTATTGCAGATGCTGCTTATTAAGTAGTTTACCAAGTCATTACCCCTTAGGATGTATCTTCTTGCTTACACTGGAACGGCTAGGGAGTAGAAGGGATCTCTCAGAATTTGGTTAATTAATCCAGCTGCAAACAATAATTAGATTTTATCATAATCAACTAATTAATTCTTCCAACTCAGTAGTCAATGTAATGAGCAGAGGAAACACAACCAGCCCTTCCAAAATATGAACCTCGCCTAAGAAAATAAAGGAGCAAAGGCCATTTAAACTAATTAAAGGAGAGTACACATACTGAGCTACTCAGAGGGAAAGTGGTTGTGGGATACATGACACAGTTAATCTGGTATTTTTCCTTTCCAACATTGCTTTGGAACTGATTTCTAACCACAGTCAAATGTCTTCCACGCTTTTCCAGTTATGTGCTGAACCTGTCTTGTCCCCTCTCCCTCAACTCCTCTTGAATAACTATCTTGGAAGTTGGATTTTATTTTCTTTAATTCTCAAAATAATTATATTAATCCTGCCCTTAGGAGGCAGAAGATGTTGTATTGTGAATACATCAGTGCCTTCTCCTCGCATAAGAGCTTTTCTGGAATGTCAGCAGGAGCACAGTGTTTTACTGATGCATTGACCAGCACACTGCCAGGCAGACACCAAACTGTCCCACTGGCCAGCTCCAGTGCTGGTGACAGGACAAAATGACATCAGCATCCCTGAGACCAGGCTGGGTACGGCCATGCAATAGCTTGTTTGAAAATTTATACTTGTTTTCTTAGGGCTAATTGAGGCATTTTACGGTGTGGGCACATCTAAAAAGAGTGAAAAAAATCAATCCCATCAGCGTGGAAGGTCACACTAAGCAGAAGAATAATAGCAGCTGTGGCTGTATTAGCATTTGTATGTAGATTCATACAACCAGAACCACAATTCACAGTGCTCATGGCACCTCTCCAAATGTGGCTATATGAACACTGTGCAGGAAAAGCAAGCTCCCCCTCTCTGCACATGACATGTTTGGGAACTATCAAAATTGGGCTTTTAAGTGTACAGGACAGGGAAAGTTGCTGAATGTAAATAGACTAGCAGGGCTCTTAACACAGTCTCCCATAAAATCCTCATGGACAAAGGGATGATGTATGGGCTAGATAAGTGGACACTGAGGTAGACTGAAAAGTAAGTGCAGTGCTGGGCACAAAGGTTGTGATCAGTGGCATGGAATCCAGCTGGAAGCCAGTCAACATTGTATGCCAGGGATCAATACTGGGAAAAATACACTTTAACATGTCTGTTAGTGACGTGGGTGGTGGGGCAGAGTGGACACCCAGCAAGTTTGCAGATGATACAGAACTGGTAGGAGTGGTTGTTACACCACATGGGTGTGCTGCTATTGACAGGGAGCTCGACAACCTGTAGGAATGGACCAACACAAACCTAAGGAATTTTTTGCACATTGGAGGATTAACCCCATGCACCAGTAGAGGCTAAGGGGCAACCTCCAGAAAATAACTGTAGAGAATGATCTGGCAGACAACAAGTTGACCACAGTCCTTACAACATCAGGCCCTTGTAGCAATGATGATCAACAGCAAAGTGAGCTGTGGTAGGAAGAACACTATCGGTAGTCTAAGGGAAAAGATTTTGACCCTCTACAGGACATTCAACCTAAAAAAAAAGAAGAGGTAAGGATTAATAAGACTACAAGCCATTGCTCTTCCCACCAGCGTCATCCAGTGTGCCACACATCCTCCAGTCCATGCCATATGCTCTCTAACTCCCACAGCCCAGGTCCAGATTGTGGAATCCAGGGAGCATTGCTGATGCAACTGCCATGAGAACTATTTAAGGGTAAGCCAATCCCAAAGGTTTCTGGAGAAAAGTGGTGTTCCAGGCCAATAACATCAATTGAAAAGATACTCCTCTAAGACGCGGGGAAAATGTTTGGTAGCTGTTAGAGATAAAACTTTTTACTCTGCAGTCACTGCACGTCAGACTCATGCATTTAGTCATTAACAGTGCTCAGCTGAAGAGAAATAACTTGTTAAGCTGATGTGACTGAAGTTCTTGCACATGTCCACACAGTGCCCAGCTACCTCCACACTAATAGCATTCTACCCTGGGTAGTGACACGGCTGTTATTAAAAAGTATTTCATCCTTGTGAGACAGAAAATCTATTAAAATATTTCCACACAGTACTCATTTACCCACTGTGTCCTTGAACGCCCTTTAATTAACTCAGTGTATTTCTGAGCAACATCAAACCCTACCCACTTGTCTTGTCCTCTCTGAGGTCTGTCTCAGCCTCCTGGTCATCTCTAGATGTCTTTGAGGTCTGCACATCTGCAGGTCTTCAGCTCTGTGCTATGATTTCCTAACCTATTGCCCTGTGTGTGCAGCTGCTGTTTGTCAAGGATGGGTTCAAAAGGAGTCCAAAGGAAAAACACACTCTTCCTGCTCTTGACAGTCCATCTGACAGGCTATTTTCAAAAAACACAATGAGCTCAGACATATAAAACTGACATTGTCTATTACAGTACACTAAAGAAAACACTGCTGTCTCTGTCTCTCCAAGCATCAACTCAAATTTCCCTGCCTCTGAGACCTCTGCTAAGTTTTTGCTGAAATACTGTATGGCATTACTGTCTTCAAGGACATCAACATATGAAAAATCCAGGGGATCACTATCTGTGATGAAGCCAGCAAACAGTGTCTTGTGCCCTGACCTTCTTATGTTTCAAGCATAGATGACACTCGGCTAAACTCCCTTCCTCCCTACTAGATGCTCCTGCTGCTCACCTGAGCAGCACCACCAGGCCACAGATACATCAGTCCAAGCCAGGTTTATCGTGTCTCTGCACCTTTTTGGACACTTTTGTGACACTTGATATCTGCATCCTTCTGTATCCTCCCATTCTGGTAGTGTGATGGCCCCTGGCAGCACGCGGTTGCATCTCACATCACCGCAGCAAGATTTATCTCCACGTGTCTGTCAGAGACCTAAATCATCTGGCAGCTTTGCTGGTGGCTAAAGGGACAGAAGCACAAAAGCAATAAAGAACTAGCTTCCCATAATTCTTAACTCTTTTACATTTGAGAGAATGGCTGAGTTTTGCTCTCCCTCTGGGGAAGGGCTGTAAGTCAGCCAGTGATGCTGTGCAGGAGAAAATAGAAGTGTTATCCCAAACCGCAGCACTGCTGTGAATATTGGTAACTAATGGAACTATTCAGCAGGCACCATGTAAGTCTGTGCAGGGCAGAGAGGAGACAGAGCAGGTTATAAGGGATATGTAATCATGCATGATGTTTATAGATGAGGGACATTTAGATAGTTCTAGTGGTGATGGATGAATTCCAAAAGAAGGGAGCGAGGGAGAAAGAGTGGTGTGCATTACAAAACAGCAGAAGAACTTTAAATAGTAAAAAATTGGCACCAAGAAATCATAAGAAGGTAGAAAGGGGGTTAGGAATAAGAGAGTCACTTGTAATCTCCTCTGTCTGTCTGTGTAGGCATTGCTAGTGATAATTTCACACTTAATTATCAAAAATTAGGCCTGGCAGGACACCAAGAAATCATGTAGTAGCCTAATTCCCTGTCCCAAGGTCATTCTCTCCAGATGTTCACCCACCCCAGTTATAAAACTTTCTGGGACAGTGTCCACATTTAACTCAGGCAATTTATTCCAGCATTTTTCAACTATTACTCTCAGAACTTTCTTTTCTAGTATCTTATCTATTAACTCCTCTGTCACATAAGCACTATTTACTTCATGACCTGCTCATGAGGGACATAAGAGCAGCTCATGAGAGCAAGAGAATAATTATTGCCTCCCTTCTTTCAACTTTGTACTGCAGCATAGAATGGTTTGAGTTTGAAAGGACTTAAAAATCATCTTGTTCCAACCCCTTAGAATGGTCAAGGACACCTTCCACTAGACCAGGTTTCTCAAAGTACCATCCAGCCTGGCCTTGAACACTTCCAGGGATTGGGCAGCTACAGCTTCTCTGGGCAACCTGTGCCAGGGCCTCACCACCCTCACAGGGAACAATTTCTTCTTAATATCTAGTCTAAACCTGTCTTCCTTCAGCTGAAGACCATTTCCCCTTTTCCTGTCACTACATGCTGTGATGAAAAGTCCCTCTCCATTCCTCATATAAGTCCTCTTTAGGTGCTGGAATGGTGCTATAAAGTCTCCTATATACAGTTATTGTATTTTTCCTAGGCTAGATCGTCCCTCTTCTCTCGCTCTTTTATCCTAAATCATGGTGAAGAATCCTCTTGTTTAACATCATGGTAAGTGACCCCATCCTTCACATAGCTTTTCTTTTAATGTTGGAATTCCTGAGGACTTCCTGTGGACTGTACTCACTGCCACTCACTAAAGCCTTTGTCATTTTTACTACCTGGGTATTCTGCTCAATTTTAGGCTTTATTGTGCTTCAGTTTCTGTCTGCAGAATGCAGGCAGTGATTATTCATGTCCTATCAGTGCTTGCCCTTGGAAAATGTTCTTCTCCAGCCTTCCTGTAAAGCCTCCTTTAGGTACTGGAAGGTGCTATAAGGACTCCCTGGAACCTTCACTTCTCCAGGACGAACAAGCCCAACTCTCAGCCTGTCTCCACAGCAAAGGTGCACCAGCCCTCTGAGCATCTTCATGACCTCCTCTGGACCTGTTCAAACAGTTCCATGTCTTTCTTGTGGTGGCCCTTGCAGTACAACACCACAAGGTTTAGGCCAACTTCCCCACAGCTCTCTGCACATAAAAATGGATCCTTTCTCCCTGCAGTGCTCACAGTGCATAATTCTTTTGCACTGGTGTGTCATGGGACAAAGGCTTATGCTTTACCATATGTATGTGAGACACCTGGCACAGTGGGGTTAAATTTGGCAGAGGCACATCCAGAGAGCAAATGGCTGTTACCAAAATATCTCCCTCCTAGACAAGCTCATTTGCTGCTCTGCACTGAAGCGCATTCATCAGTTTGTAGTTTGGGTCCCAATTCCCCTCCCTCTTGACTTTCTCCTTCATTTTAGTATTTTATTCTTTGCTTGATAAATCAGAAGACTTGCCCATTGCATTGCACTCAGCCCTTATCAAGAGGCTTTATAAATAATAGTAATGACCACACAAAAGATGCAATTCAGTTAACAGTGTAATGACTACAGGGATTAGCACTGCTGTGTATTTTTTATGAGCGTAATATGTCGTTTTCGTTCTGTTGCTGTAATGAAAATAACAAATTAACAGAAGCATTATGCAAATTGTACATTAAAAATGTCATGTTTATTAATCTGTCTTGGCAAAAGAGAAGCTATAGTAACAGCAGTGTTAACTGCTTAATAACCATGTTATAAAATAGAGAACAAGCCCAATTCAGCACAGTCTGGCTTGGCATTGGGGTCATTTTCAGTGACTTCAGTGACAGTATTTGCATGCTCAGGACAAAATATATGCTTAAATACATTTCTGGAAAACAAGATTTTAGTAGCAGTTTCAGTTCAAGGGTATTTGTCTCAATTAACTATCTCTGGAAAAAATTCCCCTCAAAACATCCTACACTTTGCAACTGCAAAATAGTTCTGTGACTGCTTTACTTTAAAGTCTTGCTGCTAATTCAGAAGCTGCTACGAATATTTATCCAAGCATCAACTCTATTATGTTTTCTGCAGAAGACAGTTCTGCCTTGTTCTCTTTGACACTAAGGGACATTGGGAATTTCTTTTCCAGCATGTTCCGTACTTAATTTTGCCACTAACCTTGAGGCAGTTTATTGAAAATCCAGAGGTGATTGTTTTCTTACAGCCTTCAGTGATTAACACTTAGTGGTAAGAATTTCTTTGTCCTTGTAAATCAGGAGATTTACACTTGGCTTTTGTTAGTAACTCAGTAATATAATACGGTTATGACAGTTCCATAATTTTCCATATTATTCATCAGAATCTAAAGACACAAGGAAATTAATTTTCTGAATGAGATTCAGATTGAAACAATGATAGTGCTGGGAGCAGTATATTTTTTTGCAAGACAAACAATCTCTTCAGTTTGGATTTACATTTAAAGGGCAGAGAGATGCAGGGAAACCACAGTCCTAGAATGATTAAAGGGGCAGTGTCTTGTCCAAAATGGTGAAGTCAGGATAAGTATCCACATTTCAAGGCTTTCACATCCCTACCTCACTGCCTGAATCACATCACATTTATACACTCATGGCTGTGTAAATTCCAGATCTGCAGGAGTCTCCTTGTGGTGTCAGTGGGGACCTACGAGTTGTCTGTACACACCCAAGGGGAGCAGATGCTCTGAGCTCAAAGTCTAATTAAAAAACCCAATAATAAATATAATTAAAAAGAAAAAGGGAGAGAAGAAAACAGTCATCAGACAAGTTCAAGCACAAGCCAGACTAATCCAAACTTGAAAGAGAAGTGTTTATTTCATAGTTACGGTATTGGAATAAACATGTGAAGTCATTTTCACAGGAGTTTAAAACCCAATAACAATAAATGTGAAGCTCATAGAGACTTGAGAATTCCATTCTGTGAAAATTATGACATCTTCAGAATAGATTTGTTATACTGAAATGAAACAAAACCAATTTTTGACATTTCTCACAAAATTTAATTGCCTGAAACATTCCTTAATTGTTTCAGCTCAGGCAAGGCATTTCATTTTGTTTTGATGCATTGGAATATTTCTATCTCATTTCACTACTGAAACTCAACCTATATATAGAAAAACCCTCTTTTTAAAATCAGGGTTTGGTTATGTTTCTTAAATTAAAAATGTAAAGTGGAATGAACCTCCATTGACTATTCTAAACAGGCAATTGGCATTCCAACTGTACGGGTAATTAGAAGTTAGACTGGTTATCACTGGGAGTCTGATCTCTCAGTGACCAGCAACTGGTAATTACAGAACACGAGCAACATCTCCTTATCAGAAATCTGTGTGGGCACTTTATCTTGATGATTAGTTTCAGATCATGCAATGTAGTCAGGAGGCCACATTTGGATCAGAAACCCAAGTCTCACGTAGGTCTCAGCCTGTTCAGGAAATAGTTCCATGTAATATGAGTCTGTTAAAGCCATGAACTAATAAGACGAGTCATACAGGACTGGGTGAGACAATAACCAGGAATAGCAATGCTCAAGCTTTTCTAAAAAGAGAAACTGAGCCGTTGAATTATTACTAAGATGATCAATTTTTCATGCCTTAAGAAAAAAATATTGTCAAAATCACTATTTTTCAAAAAACTTTGACATTTTACAGCAAAAGTTGCAACTAGAAGAATATTCCATGTGCAAATTTTAAACACTTTTCTTGTCCAAGAGTGAGATTCCTCCATATATCAGTACTTAAATTACACTGGACCAGTGGGGTCCATGTGCACCAGTGGCAAACAGCAAAGGAGACATGTAAGCAATTAAATTCTTCCTGAAATGTATGCATGTGATCATAAGATCATAGAATAGTTGGAGTGGAAGGGACCTTTAAAGGTCATCTAGTCAATGATGAGAGCCATGAGGATGGGGTACCCTCTATATATACTTGCCAGGTGACTAGAACAATGGTTCCTTCTTTTTCAAGTACCTTTCAAAATATACAAACAACATTATGGATTGAGTCCCCAGTGGAATCCCCTTGATCTCTTATGGACACTGGTTTTGAAGCTCCCAAAGATAAAATTTCTTTTGAGTATGTCTGCAAGCCAGGACCAATAAATGGGGTGGAAGGTGTACCAAACCTCTTACTACTTATCACTGGTCTTAAGTTGAAGATTTTAAAAAAGGGAAGGGAGAGAGAGGGGAAAAAGTAGTGATGAGTCATAGTGCTTTGGGAAACCTGGAATGCAAGGGAGGAAAATGGGAACTGATCTTCTTTATCAAAGAAAGAAAAATTAAGGAGACATCACTCTGCGCTCTGAAGTGGAAAACATGGTTTTGAACTGAAATAAAGGAGTTTAGGCTTGGAATTGGGGAAAAAAAAATAAACAAACCAAAAATCCACCTCCCAAAAAAGCCACCTTTCTAACAGGAGCACAAAGGAAGTCTGGGATGGACAGCATAGGGATGAGACATTCTCCATGTCCAAAAATGTTGCATGTTCTCCAAAACAGTGCAAATATCCATCATGGAATTACACGGAGTAGTTGGTCCTGTGCATTCTCTGAGTCCCCAGCTCTGTTTTCTCTCTGGCTGGAAGACATAGGAATGCAAGGGCATGAATTCAGAACAAGCTTGTTTTACAGAGGCTACTCTTGATTAAGAATCAAACAGGTAAAGATCTTTCCTAGAAGGATCCTTATCCATGTTCCATTGGATACTCTGATTCCCTGGGTGGCTCATTACATCCCTGGGATTTTTCACAACAGATCCTGGGAGTGATGTGGGAAGAGCCATTCATTCCTTCCAGCCTTTTTGTGTTATCAGTTCCTCCCACAAAGATTCATTTCGTGAACCCTGGGAAGAGGGGAGAAGAAAGAAATCCAATCCTGGTGAGTCTCAGTTTGCCAAGTTTTTGCTGAACCAATGCATTATTCATGTGTTTGTGACAGAGAGGAGTGAGTTTAATGTTCAGAAATGAGCTTGGAGAACTGTGGGGTTATTGCTGGGAATGGGACATGCTATGCTGTGGCTGTGCAGCAATTTGTGCTGGTTGTTGCTGCTGTGCCAATGCTCCTATGCAAAATGCAGTCCCACCATGTAAAGACTATGAGTGCCTCTTACTTGCATTGTTTTTTGGATTGCAGATCCTGTTATCACTTCACATTTGTGGTATTTACCAGTTTCTATTGGAAAATCTTAGGGAGCTGAAAAAACCTTAACCAATCTCACTGCAAAATCCCCAGCTAAAGAAAATATAAAATCATAGAATTATTTGAGTGGGAAGGGACTTAAAGATAATTTCATTCCAACCAGCCTGCCATGGGCAGGGACACCTGCAAATAGACCACCTCCTGCTCAGACCCCCAACCAGACTGGCCTTGAACACTTCCAGGGGTGGGGCAGCAACAGCTTCTCTGGCAATATTCCACATTGCCCCTTAAGTTGTTAGAATCCTGATGCCTGAGTCACAATGGGCTGAAGTATTTCATTTTAACTGACACTGAAAAGAAAGACATATATTTCTGATACCTCTTTTTCTTCTTCAAGCAGTCAGCTGGACATCAAGAGAAGGACTTTAGGAAACATCCTTCCCATCTTTCAATCTCCAGGAATACAAGGGTTGAAAGGAACCCCTTCAAGAAGAGCCTGAGGTTCGTTCACAGGGGGATGCACCTGAAATCATTCTCACCTTGTGATGACCTTATAGATTAGGAAGTTGGTTTGAACGGCTTGTGTTGGCTGTGTCCAATTAGCTGGCTGTTCACAAATACTAAATCAAAACTGGGAACTTACAAAGACTCCACCAAGTGTGGCCAGTCTATGCTTTTTCAATAATGATATAATGCATCAGCCTAAACCCAGTGATACGTGCAGCATTAATGCTCCAGACCAGTGACAGCAATTGTGGCTTTTCAGTAAACATTGAACTGCAGCAGAAAGGAACATGTGAAACAATCCTGGACTTGTCCTGCTTGCCATACTTTACTGTTATCTATACCAGTTGTCTGGCAGTTTTGGAAAAGACAGTCATCAGCAACATGAAAGTAATGATGGGAGCAACCTCGTGAACCCACCCATTATTTCACTGCATTTAGTGTTGACTGAGAAGCTTTAATATTTTCCAGATGGACCTCATATCCTAAATGACATTGAAAAACACCTGGAAAGACCTCCAAGGACTACTCTGAGCTTTGTCCAAACTCTGTACCTCTGTTACAAAAAGATGTGCTGAGAGATAAACTATGCAGTGAATCTTCAAGTTAAAAGGAGAAATCAAGTCTTCCCATCATCATTTCTGTACTGCCTTTCATCATATCTGCCAGAGTGCAAACAAAATAAAAGCCCATTTATACTATTTTTCCTTATATAAACATAAAGGTAATATATTTTCATCCAGCATAACTCTGACCTACTGCATTGACTTCCACTAAGACTGTTTGAAGACCTCTATAATTCATAAGAGTAGAGCCCGAAGATGCTGCCATTGTTTTACAGGATATTTTCTTATCCTACATGTCGTGCCACTGAAGTCATTTATTTCCTGTGGAATAAGTGATGTTTAGTCTAACTTTCAATTCTCCCCAATATATTTCTCCGTGCTGTAGTTGCAAAGGCTAATAAGAACTTTGATTGTGCAAATCAGAATATATTAAGGTGGTATGTTGAGATTATTTTCCTTTCTTTTAGTTCCAATGGCCCTAGTACAAGAAGGAGCATTGCAAATCATACAAAGTTCACAATAGGATATAATGATATGAAATGAGCCTTTGCAGGAAAAACAGAAAGGGCTCAGTCTCTTCAGTAAAAAGAAAGTTAAAGAGTCTATAATGAGATTATAAATTTCTATGAAGGAAAATGATATTCTATAGCAGGGGCTTTCAGTTTAGCAGAACACTTTGTGAGAATTTAAAAATGCTTGTACCAGGTACCCAAAGGATCCTTTGGTTTCCTGCATGTTGGAAAAGCATCTATCAAATAATTAGGAGGTTAATGTTGGCAAGTGCAGAGGGAAATGAAGTTAAGACTTAAATTGCAAGGATAGTGAAGCACCAAAAACTTACTAAACTTGCAGTGGATTCTCCATTGCTGAGCTGGGGGGAAGAGGTTTCTTTAAATTTTAAGGTATTGTTCGAATTGTAATGAATTCTAGGAAAAGCCCTGTTTTCTCTTCTGTGGGAAATTAAAAGAAGCAATTTCAGTCATTCCTCTGGCTGTGTCCTGTGTGAATTTGTTGCTGGTGTAAATTCCAGATGGGTCAGGATCTTTCAGCCTTTGCACTGCTGTGTCTTCCATCCAGCTTGCAAGAAGGGAGGGAGAAAAACTGATATGAGATGTTTGGATATTGCTGAACAAACACAGTTTTTCCTTCCTCCAGAGACTAGCAAATGAAAACAAATGAACCAAAACAGATGGCACAGAATCATTAAGACTGAAAAAGACCTCCAAGATCATCCAGTCCAAGCATTAACCCAGCATTGCCAAGCCCATCACTAAATCACCACATCTACATGTTTTTTGAACATTTCATGTTATAACACTTATAACTAGGACTGCTAAAACTGAGAAAACAAATGCAAGCAGAGAACTCATGTTCCCAAAACTGGAAGAACCACCTGCTTTATCTCCTGCCCATGTAGGATCACTCTCAAGAGCATAGTACTTGACTTATTCAGAGGTGGTATATTTATTGCCAAGCACCTTTTATCCTATGCAGAGATTTCACTCAACCCAAAAATGAATATAATCATTTCGAATCACAACTGCCTAATACCCATTAATTTGTTCAGTAATTGTCATAATAACATTAATCCTGATGAGCTAATGTATAGCATTAAGATGATCACCATTTTTATGCTGTTCTTTTTTCTGTTCAGTGCTTGGTAAACTCAACCTTTGCTATCAAAGGATGTTTGCAAATAAACAATCCCATGCTTATAAGGCTATTTAAACACCACACCAAGCATTAAATTATGTTGTTACTAATTTGGGTTCCAAAAATTCTGGTGATGATGCTGAGACTCTCCAGACTGCAGCAAGATGAAAGCAGAAGAATTTAATAAATGTTATTTTGCTTTAGCTAACAAGTGGTACAGATCAACTGGCTTTGACACAGTGAACCCAATATTATTATACCCACAAAAGTGACAGCAAAAACAAGCCCACTGAGTATTGCTGATCTGCTCAGAAGTACAGGAAAGTCACTCATAATCATTATCCCTACACACATCCAGCCTTCAGAGAATGCCGTAACTGCCCCAACACCACATCCCTCTAGGAAACAGGCGATTAACATCCTCATCAGAAAGATGGAGAAGGAGTGGAAGTTGGAAAGTGAATGACTTGGAAGGTGAATGGAAGTGTGACAGAGCTGCTGATGGTGCCAAGGCCCTCTAGAGATTGTCTAATCCCACCACCTGCTCCAAGCAGGGGCAGCTAGAGAAGGGTGCTCAGGACCATGGCCTGATACTACATTTGAATGTCATATAAATGAAGACTCCAGAACTACCTGGGTAATGAACATCAGTGTTTGCACCTTCCCTATGAATAAGGTTTTTCCTCATATTTATGGTAATTTCCTGTATTCCTCTTTATGCCTGTTTCATCTGTTTATGGTCACAGGACACCAATGAGCAGAGTCTGACTACATTTCCTTCACTCCCCCACACTGGGTTTTTATACACACTGATAAGATGTTGGCCTTCTCTGTGGCCAGGACACATTGATGGTTCACCTGTTTTCTACCAGGACCCCCAGGTCTTTGCCAGCTGCTTTCCATCCAGCCCCCAGCTCATGCTGGTGTGGCAGGTTGTTCCTCCTCCCTGGGTACAACCTTCTGCCACTTCTCTTCTCTTCCTGAATGTGAGGATGGACAATTCCTGACCTAGGAGGAGGTGATCCTTGAAAGCCATTCAGTGGCTAGTCCATTCATTTGCAATCAGTAGGTATGTCCACAATGGAAAGGGTAAACACAACACTATGCATGCATGGGGAGGTGACCTAAAGGAAGGCTGGACACATCCAAAGATGTCCTTTTGCATTATCACCACAATACATCTGATAGGACATGTCAATCATTTTATTAACCAAGGCTGCTCGTTTCTGGCCAGCTCAGAGCTCAGAGGAATAAGATGGGGTGTCTTGACATCTGTGGTGTGGTTTTCTGTAGTCAAAATGAGGATCTAGGTGTTTTCTCCCTATATTCAAACTACACCAGATTCTGCAAGGTGGTGTACCCTCTCTGTTACTCTAAAAGGTAAAGGTGGTGTCTAAGAAAAGAATCCTTCATTCTGAGCTACTACATTTATCCCATTTCTAGAGCAGCTACTGGGTCTGGACAAACAGTCTTCAAACCAGAAAAAGTGAGAAAAAGTTCATTAGAAGTGCTTCTAACATGGATTTTACTGTTCTTCAAGCTTGAAAATCAGACCATTAACTTTTATCCAGGTCATGACATCAATCCTTGCTCAAGTCCTAGTATCAAGAGTCAAGTTGTGTCCCACCAAAAATTCTCCAGGTCCAGTCTTAGATCCTAAAATTCAAAATAATTGGCAATCTTGCAGATCTTGCTGCTTCACAGGACCAGGCATAGGCAGCAAACTCTCCTTTCACCAGTCCAGCTAAAGGAACCCACATTGCAAATCCTATAGAGGCAGATCTCCCAAAACCTTACAGATGTTAAGACGTTCCCATCACTGCAAGATAAAATGAGTATGAAAATCATGGCTTTTTCTTCATGCTCTCAGGACCTAACATTAACTCAGTTCTGTCCTTAAACCAATTGCTTCCTGCTTGACATTTATCTGTAGCTTTGGCTCTGAAAGTCTATTTGCACCGTCTGTTCTGTTTTCCTGAAGGGAAATTGCCATCTGTATTTGCCATTGTTTAATGATTAGCTACAAGTAGTATCACAGGCTGCTTTTTCAGGTGTTTGCTCTGGAGAAAGATTCACCTGTTTTAGTGGTTTGACTTATTATAGATTTTAATTTTAATTTTAATTTTAATTAATCCAAAACTTTCTGTTCTAAAGAGCCTGTTTTCTCCCACTGGCAATGGTTTCCAGCCATGCTATTATACAGTTATGGGGTATCACTATCAGGAATGACTGAAAAACATGTTGAGGTCCACTGAGCTGGCAAAAGCCAAAGCCCAGACCACAACTCCCTGTTTGCAAAAGATACGGTTTATTATTTGCCTCATATTTGTTAACTGCTCTTGGCAATACAAAAACATCAAAAACATATATGAAAAGAAACTAGAGGATATTTCCATGCTGAGAAAACAGTATTTCAAAACCATATTTCACTGTAACACTCACACGACTGGTTTTAGTGTCTCTGCAGAAGAAGGGGAAACCAAGACATGCTTGCTGAAAGAAGACCCTGCTCTAGAGAAATGGTTTGGAAAACTAACTAAAAAAAATTGAAAACACCAAAATAATACTGGTTCTGATTTTTCTGTTCCTTGTCTGGCACAATACCTCTGACTATTAAGGTATTCTTTTTGGATCAAGCTCTTCTAATGTGATTTAACACCCTTTTTCCACAGAAGGCACAAGAAATTGCTGGCCAAGTTCTCCCTTCAAATACTGAGAATTCTGTACTGGTGGCACAGGAAAAGAAAAAGGTGGAAAACAACTTTGTTAAATGTACAAGAAACTGGCTTACTGAGGGTGTAACAAGAACTTTAGTGCTTATTAACACGTTTTGTAAATTCTGCACTTCCCACCCATGGACTAAACATTAGGGCAACCTCATCAGCTCATCACATGAACAGCAAGACTCAAATCCAAGAGCAGATTTAGACTGGGCTCCAGAGGTTTTTTTTTCAGAGGAAAACAGAGATTATTTACAAGAGACTATAGTGACAGGATAAGGGGGAACGGCTTCAAACTGAAAGAGAATAGGTTTAGTTTAGATATTAGGAAGAAATTGTTCTCTGTGAGGGTGGTGAGATCCTGACACAGGTTGCCCAGAGAAGCTGTGGCTGCCCCATCCCTGGAAGTGTTCAAGCAAGGTTGGACAGGGTTTTGAGCAACCTGGGATAGTGAAGAGTGTCCCTGCCCACAGCAGGGGAGTTGGAACAAGATGGTCCTGAGGGTCCTGTTCAACCTAAAACATTCTGTGATTCTGTGAAGAACTGTCTTCACCCCAGTGGTTTGACAGTGTAGGCAGCTGGTCCTCCACATCAGTTATGAGGGCTACAGGGATTTTTTTTGTGTATGCAGCCACTGTTGTTTCTCTTCTCCTATTGTTTGCTTCTCCTCCTTCCCAGGGTCAAGAAACCAGCTCAGTAGTACACCTGCCATTTGCATATTCATTACTCAGGTGAATAGAAATGTGATGTATTGATGCTTAGGCAGGAACAGACAGTTTTGTGTTGACACTCAGCAGCCCAAAGACCACAGCACCCTTTAAACACAGCACCCACCTTTCTGAATCATTATTCTGCATTTGCTGGTAGGTGCCTCATTTATTAATGTGCTGCATTCACCATGCAGGTAGCCCATGCAGGTAGCAGCCTGCAAATTGCCTCTGCAATTTGTTTGCAAAGTAGGAGCCTCCTGGATGTGCTAAGTATGATCTTCAGCAAATACTGTTTGTATCTTCCCTCTGCCCATTTCACTCCAACCCTTTGTGCCATTTGAGACACTTTGGCGTGTAAGACACCTGCACAGGGCTGACCTCTGGGGGAGGAAACCTACTGGTGATGCAAAACCTTCTGCAGAAGCAGCTGAAGGCCACAAGGCATACTCATAAACACCTCCAATGATGTGGGACAGCTTTATATGGAGTCTGTGATAATAATTTACAGTCAACCAGGCATAGTCTTCATGGAAAAATGGAACTGTCTTGATCATATATGTATTAATAGAGAAAGCATGGGCTTTGAGTTTACCTTGTATTTTTTTCTAGGTTTGCATGCCCCCTACAAACAGAAAGCACATGAGTTAAAAATAATCAGAGGCATCAGAAACCCCCACCTTCACAGCAAAAACTCACAGTGTGTTCGAGCAGAGCTTGTCAAGACTGTTCCTGTTACAACACTTCTCTGTACAGAAAATAGAGCGCAGCAAGACCAAATGAAAATAATAAATAAGTATATTTAAAAAAAATAAGGCAACTACATGAGTTTTTATGTGACCTAATTCTTTTCTTAATACCTAAATCTTGTCTGCCTAGGCAAGAACATGTCACTGCCATGGTTTCCATTTCTCTAAGAGAAGTTATTAATCTGTTCAAACTACTCCAGACTGTAATTATCACTCTTTAGTGTGAAACAAAAGCTTGAAATTTTCTGATCTTTGGTATTATTTACTGAAGCTGTCCCTGACTCAATAGCAATCTCATAATAAAAACTGTAATCAATATCTTATTATGGGAATTTTATTTCTTTTTGAGATAAAATGGTTTTTATGCCACAGAAACCTGACATTTTCTTGGTTTAGAGAGCCTTTTCTCTCTGGATATCTACTCCCTTTTCATTTAATCTCAAATCAAAAACCACATCCAATGATTTATTTTTAAAGGAAGCAAAACAAGTGGAATTTTTTAGAAGAAGAATGTCTGTACAGTGGGACCCAAGAGACCTGAATGCTCTTGTCTGGCTGTAACATGAGAGATCTGACACTGAAGGCATTTCAAGCTGTAGTCGCCCCTTTCCCTTCAGCAATGGCTCTACTGTGTCTTCTACTGAAATAAAATGGGTTAGTTTTGTTACAGCTCAACTATAACTCAGAAAAGAGCAGGTACAAGAAACAAATTGTGGAGCAATACTGAATTTTTGTGTATGTTGATTACTGTAAACAATACTCCAGACAGGGAAAGCTCACAGCCCCTGTGAAAAACCCTTATAAAGTCTGAAAAATTTAAAATTCAGAGCAGATCTTTTGCTATCAACCTGGCTTTCCTTAGTCATTACCCTCAATTAGCATTAAAAAAATAAATAATCCTTTTTTCTTCCTTATTCTGTACAATTTCTAAAGAAAGAACTGAACCATGCAACCAAAATGAATGACCAATATATAGGAGTGAACCTGCAGCGAAAGTCAATAAGTTTTATAAGTGTACTATACAAGTATTATAATTGATGGGCAGTAAGGTCACAGTAAGGATACTTTAAAACCTTTAAAGAAGTCTTTATCACAACCTTCATTAAACAAAAAAAATATGTACAGCTCGAACGAGTCAACAAATTATGTTCAGACTATTATGTAACGTGTTAAAATAATAGAAATTAAATTGGGAAGCTTCCAGCAGCAATATAAAACTGAATTGAAGCATGATGGATGGGTTCTGAGATATAAAACTCATTGGAATAAATGAGGTAAAAGGACGAAATGACAAGAAACTGTTTAGAACCATGAACATGCTTGATGGGAAAAGGAAATGGGAAAAGGAGCAGACTGAAATTGCAGAGCAGGAGGCACCTTTGCTGCCATGTTGCTGCTCTCTCAATTTGATGCTCAAGTTCACACAGTCTGTGAGTCACTGTGTGCTGCAGGTCTTCTCTGCAGTACATGTGTTTGGCCAGAGAAATTAAAAGCAAAGAAATCAAAAGCAAAGAAAAAAAAAGCAAAGAAATCAGTGTTCATATTGTGTACCCCATGTCTTTTTTCTATGAACAAGACTGAGCTCGTTTCCACCAGTCTCCTGTCTCTAACTCACTACAGAGCTCAGTGCACCCACGAGCACTGAGGAAGCCAAATTCACTATGGCACAGTTCTCATGGGTCTTATGGCACAAGCTCATCTTGATCCTGAGTCAAAATTTCCTTTCTCTACAGAGGTTTTCCCAAGGTTTTCCACATCACCAACTGAGCAGAATGGTAAATCCAGCACCCCTCTTTCATTTCTTATTCCACTGCCAAGATGAAGGAGTCAGAGGCAAAACCCTTCCCTGCTATTCCCTCTCCAAACCCACAACTCAACCACTTATCGCTGTAAGGGGTTTACAATCTGCATAAGACTTTTATAAATCTTTTCTTTTTCACAGGGATAGATGATATTTATGGTGTGCTTAGGAGCTGTGGGGGAAAAAGGATTGAAAATTTATTTTAATCTTCCCATCCTGCAGTGTCCAGGACATTTTCAGTGCCTAGAAATGCTCAGTACTTTGGAGGAAGGCACTCTGAAGGGATCTCAGTGCACCAGACAACATTTGCTTCACGTTCTGTTAATATTTAAACAACAAATCTGTCAACAGATTAATTAGCACTGTCACTTTCCAGCAGTTTTATGGGTACTTTAAACCACTAGCAGTCAATTCCTAAAAGGAAGCATCTAGCATTTAAATATGTGTGCATACAAGATAATAGCAATATTAAGCATCCTGAAGAAAAGGCAGAATTGTTATCATGCTGTTCTTGTGCTGAATTCCCAATATTTCCTGCTTTCTCTAGAAGGGTGTTGACAGAAAGAGGTCATCAAAAATATTTAGAAGTTACTTGGGCACTTTTTCCCATGGCAGAGATGACATTGATATCAAGGACTAAACATGAACTGGAAGAAGCAAGGCAGGAGAGAAGATTTTAAGCAATGTAAGAAGGTATTACATAGAATCATTGAATTATGAAGGTTGGAAAATACCCCTGAGATAATCGAGTCCAACTGTTCATCCTGCACTGCCAAGGCCACCACTAAACCATGTCCCCAAGTGCCACATCCACATGTCCTTTGAACACTTCCAGGGACAGTGATTCCACCACTTCCCTGAGCAGCCTGTTCCAATGCTTAACCATCCTTTCTGTAAAGGAATTTTTCCTAATATCTAACTGAATATCCCTCTGGCACAACTTGAGGTCATTTCCTCTTGTCCTATAACTTGTTACCTGGGAAAAGAGACTGACCTGGCTGCACCCTCCTTTCAGGGAGTTGTAAAGGGCAATAATGTCCCCCCTGAGCCTCCTTTTCTCCAGGCTGAGCCCCTCCAGCTCCCTCAACTGTTACTCATTGTGCTCCAGACCTTTCCCCAGCTTGCTGTCCTTCTCTGGACAAGCTCCAGCCCCTCAATGTCTTTCTTGTCATGGGGGCCCAGAACTGGACACAGGATTCGAGGTGTGGCCTCACCAATGCACAGAGGGACAATCACTACCCTGGTCCTGCTGGCCACAATATCTCTGACACAGCCCAGGATTCCATTGGCCTCCTTGGCCACGCTGCCTCATGTTCAACAGCTGTTGACCAACATCTAGAATACATGTGAGCTGCATGAAATTACAAGAAATTAATCTTAGTACTTTACCCTCTCTCTGTCACCATCACTTGAAGAGGGATTAATTTCAACTAATTTACCATCCCAAGCTTGGACATCTCTTGTAATCAGTTGATCAGGTTCATTCAGGAGCCAGTGGTGACAAAAAAAAGTAACCAAAAAAAAGGCATTTCTTTGATTCCTATTTTATGATGCAGTGGATCATTCTCTGGAGACTCTCCTACCCCTTTTCCACTCACTGTTGAGGGAACCTCAACACTTAGATTTCAACTGATGCTTAAAAGCTGAAGTTTGGTGGGGGAAATCTCACCTCTGATATATGGCACCACTCAAACCCCATTTACTTAAATACAGGATGACTTTCCCAACTCTGTTTTGACAGGCACGTCACAGTTAATTATGGGAAGAATTCAGTGAAATGGGCATAGATTAATGCACAGCCTTGCTGACATATGGGATCTGTGCCAATAGATCTGGGAAAATTTTGCAAGAGTGATAAACACTACAGTACATAATCCCATTGCTCCACTTCACTAACCAAGCATGTACCAGTTTCAGGAGCAGTGATACAACTTCATTTGCTCTGCAGAGAGATAAAATCCACAAACAAGTGGGAAAGAGAGGAAAATGGGCACAGAGAAAGAGACTGCAGCCCTCAATTGATCCTCATAAAATGTATTTACTTTGTTCTCATTCCCTGGTGAATTAATCAGCTCACACTTAGCACCATTCTTTGGTCAAATGCTCAGGGAGGAAATAAATTGAAGCAATCCATTCTAGAACTCGTAAAATATTGTCGTATTTCCACCTTTTGAATATACAACCCATGATAGCAAATCTACACTTTGAAAGAGAAATAGTTCCCTTCCTGGCCTCTAGAGGTTTTTTAGAAGAAACTCACACAAATATGTGTGTGGGTGTGTGTGTGCACAAGCACGGCAATGTAAGGGACATAATTTCATTGTGTCACTACTTCACTAGAAACAGCTTAAGGACAAAATAAAATCATGACAATCAAAGTTTTCTGCCAACCCTTTGAACTTTTTTGCCGGAGCCTTTCTCATTGGCACTGCAAATTGGATGGGTTTAATCAAGCCCTCTTTTGCTCCATCGCATTTCCTTCCTCAGCCAACGGGTGAGTAAATGTGATATAACTACATTTCGTGTTTATAAAGCCACACATCTCTTAATTTCACTTTTAATTTTAAGCAATCAAGTAATGTTTGTGCTCATTCAGCAGCTGTTCGGTGCCTCTTTGGTAAAGTAGGTACCTGCCCATTTGGGAGCCAAGACCATATTTCTGCAACATATAAACAAAAAGGGGTTTGATATTTACCACTGAGGAAACTTTCTAAAGTTTACCTAGTTACCCTACCAAGCCATCATTCCTTATTTAATGAGTGTTTTCTGGCTGCATCTCAGGTCACTGTGGATTTCTGTAATTAACACTTCACTTAAAGCTCAACGAGATTATTTGGCATTACACCTGATACCTGAAGTGAAAAATTATTTTATAAAAAAAAGAAGTAAAGACATATTTTAAGATATTTGCTGCTTACTTTTATTTCCCTTGCTGGTCTGTAAACACACTCCTGTTTCCTGTAGTACAATGTTCCAAATGCCAATAGCATTAGTTAAATGTTTGAACTTCAGAAATGGGAAATTTCTGAACTTCCAGAAGAGTCTTTGATCCTCTAGGAGCTCATTAAAGTTCCTCCTGAATACAACATTATATTTCTGCAATCACTTTGCCAATTAATGCTAATGTCACTTGTTAGTAAATGTGTGAGATGCCATGACCTGGGTATTTAGAATAGCAAGCTATTACTGGTTTTGACAAAGGAGCTACTTCAATAGAGCTTTGATAAGTATCTGCTGTCTCGCTGCAAATAAACTGGCTCATGTGTAAATTATTTAGTGACAAAAGAGACAAATTTTCTTCTAGAGCCCCACTTGGCTAGAAAGTTGGCATCATTCTCCCTTAGTCAGAGCCTTTCCAATGGAAGAGAGGAGCATTATTTCCAGGTGATACTGATGGTGGTGGTGGTGGTTACCATTAAACCACACTTTTCTTACATTTTTTATTTCACTCTGCACAGGGAACGAGAACATCACTGATTTGGGTATTTCTGTCTTCAAAGAAAAGATAGCAATGTTGATGAAGAGATACAATCCCAAGGATAAACCAGACATAGTTATAATTAACACCTCCAGTATGTCCATTCTCATTTCCTTCTAAACTGCTTTATTACAGCTTTAAGTATTAGCAGAGCTCAGCTGTGAATTTACAGCTTCAAGGCTCAAATAGACACAGCTTCTCCTAAATTGTATCAGAGCTCAAAATGCAATTATAAATTATGTATTTAATTACATTGCAATCTCTTTGTATACACAGAACATTTCAGTTTGCATAATCAATAGGATAGATAGAGAAAGCATAAGTGTGAACTCTGAAATCTGAAATAAAACAGTTAATTTACCCAACACAGGCAGTTAAGCCAAAACAGCACTCCTCAAATTTCAGCTACAGCAATGAACTTCTGGAGAAGCATTTTACCTCCAAATATTTTATTATATTTATTATATTCCACTCAAATTTTGAAAGTAGTAGATAAGAAAGAAATGTGAGAAAATGCTCTGTTTGTAGGATTTATGAAGAAGGATGAGGTGAAATGACAGCCTTAGCTCTAAACTTAGAATGAGACCCTGTTTTTTGCTGTGCTCTGCAAGCACAAGGCAAAGTGATTTTTTTCCCTAGGGACCTTTCAGGATTCCCTAAGAGACTGTGGAGTCTCTATCCATGGAGATGTTTGAAACCCAGCTGGACACAGTCCTTTGCATTCTGCTTTCACTGGACCTGCTTGAGGGGGTTGTACTGGTTGATCTCCAGAGGTCCATTCCCATATCAGCCATTCTGTGATTCTGTGACATTATGAATAGCTACCCCAGCACAACACAGGAAAAAAACTATCAGTATAAAATAATTTGATGGGTTATATCTGTAAGACCAAATTTCATTTCACCACAGCAGATCTGATGGCATCCCTCACCCACCTTGTTGATGGACTAGATCTGTTCCATTAAAACACACTCGGAGCTGATGTCTCCATGGGTGGTCAGAATCACAGAACCATAGAGTGGTTTTGGTTGGAAGAGAATGTAACAATCATGCCATTCCAAACCCTTTGCTATGGGAAGGGACACCTCCCACTAGACCAGGTTGCTCAAAGCCCTGTCCAACCTGGCCTTGAAATCTTCCAGGGGTGGAGCAGCCACAGCTTCTCTGGGCAACCTGTTCCAGGGCCTCACCACCCTCTGGGTAAAGAATTTCTTCTTAATATCTAATCTAAAGCTGCCCTCCTTCAGCTCAAAGCCATTAGCAGCAGTAGCTGTAGAGCTGTTGTACAACACAAGCTTGTTCATGCCTAGAACTCAGAGTTTAGTTCAGAAAGAGCTGATTAAGATGAATTCAGTCAGGAACTCCAGTGCCCATATCTGAGGAGATCATGTATAGGGGAGCACAGATCATGTGCCTTGTGCTCCAACAGCACCTCTCTTGCACTGACATCCAAGATAAAAAACAGGAATCACGTTCTAACAGAATCAGACCAAGAAATCAATCTCAAATACCCTTAGGAAGACTTTTAGACAAGATCAGGCATATGCTTGGAAGTGATTTTTAGGCTTTGGAGGTAACTCTAAAGAGATCTTCAAAGGGAAATGTAGCAGAACTGGATGGAGACTTTCAGAGTATTGCTTTACTAGGAAAGCAGTCACTCAAGTACAAACAGGTAGGATGAAGCGAGACCAAGAAATAAAAGTTAAATAACAAAAGAATTAACCTTAATTTACTCTAATTAACCTAGAGATAAATTGGTCTCTGCCACTAAATTCTGCCACTACATCTTAGTTTTTATAAGTTATTTTTATGGGCCAATCCATCTTCACTTCGACTTTCTTTCTGAAGTCCTCATTACTATTCCATAGCTCAATAGCTTTTTTTTTTTCCACTGGACATGTTAAATGGCGGAAAAATAAAATGGATCAATACAGCAACTCAATTAATTCCTCATCTTAAATTCTAATAAAATCAATTTGGAGAAGTGTCGTATCGTTAAGCTTACATCATAATGCAGTAATTAGAAACAACTTTCATCTTGCTTATTCCTTTGAAGATTTTAATGGCAATCAATTAAACATGCCTTGCTTCTCCATTAAAGACTTTCAAAACTGAAATTGGATGAGAAGTTAAAGATAAGGTGCTGATTACACAATCATTCCTCCCACCCCCTCTTCAAATATTCCCCCCAAAATGTGCAAACTCACCATTAAAAAGTTAGCATGAGATAAGTCCCATTTTCATAGTAACCAGCAGTAAGTTTTCAGTTGATAGATCATGTTTTAACAGACTGGTACAGTGCTTTGTGATTTGCATATTTACCAAGCAGAAACTTTGGCTCACTGAGCTCAAATCTTTTTTAGTTTTACACCTTTAGGAGTTTCGGTACTTTTTATTAAAAGGATGCATTTCAAGAATCACTGTGTACTACTAAATCAAAATTTCTCTCCAGGTCTTAGAGAGAAATGATTTTATATTCTGTTTCCTTAATAGTAATAATAAAAAAAATAGCAATTACAAATAAATTGAAAAAGACAACACCAAGTTCAAATTTTCTACAGTCTAGGCATAAACCACCAGGTGCCTCTATTATTTGTTCTCCTGATACAAATTTATGCCAGAAGGAATTTGCATTCAGAAAGAAGATATGCACACCCAGTCAGTGGCTGAATATCTAATTAGCTTCCCTGGCTCTCCTCTGCTTCTCTCTGAAATCAGGGAAATTCTACTTCTTTGATTGTTTGTCTTTCACCTTATTAAATTCCAGCACCATCTTTCCAACGCTGGGATGTCAGCCCTGCCCATGCTGTTCCTGGAGGTGTCCCAGCAGGGATAGATGGACCACCCCACAACACCTGAAACAGCACTTGGGGCTTTTTTACAGCTTTGCTAAATTGTTCAGATCTTGTATATTAATATTTACCCAACAAATTACAGAATCATAGGATCATAGAATGGTTTGGATTGAAAGGAACCTTAAAGGCCATCTTGTTCCAATTCCCTGTCCCTGGAAGGGACACTTTCCACTAGACCTGGTTTCTCAGAGCCCCATCAAACCTGGCTTTGGACACTTCCAGGGATGGGGCAGCCACGGCTTCCCTGGGCAACCTGTGCCAGGGCCTCTCCACCCTCACAGTAAAGAATTTTTTTCCTGATTTCCAACCTAAACCTACACTGTTTCAGTTTGAAGCCATTCCCCCTCATCCTGTCACTCCGTGCTCCTGTAAAAAGTCCTTCTCCATCTTTCTTGTAGAGTCTCCTCATCAAAGGCAGATCAGAGATATTGCCATTGAGATAATCATAGCACAATGCATGTTTTGGATCAATTCCAAACCCTGAATACCATTTATTCTCCAGGTCTCTACATTGTCTCTTGTTATTTTTATTCATTCATTTAACTATACGGCCTTTCTACAGTCAAAGAAAAGAAATGAGTAACATTTAAGTAAAAGACTCTTCCAAGAATTGAACAACTTGTTCTTTAGTCAATGTCATCAGAATTTTATAGATAAAACTATTTCTGGATGTGTCAGTAAAAGAGACCTCATTGTGCCAACATTTGCAGTCAGCCTGAGTATTGATGAAAATATGAAGTGGTATAATTAGAGTTCACTGTTATAATTAGAGTTCATCACTCTTTAGTTCATTAAAAGTTAGCTTTTGGTTGAAAATATAAAATCAACTTTTGTCTAAAAACTTTAAAAATTCTTTCTTGAACATCTTGAGAAATATTAGTATGTGAAAGAAATTCTATGCTTAAGTTTTCCTGAACTTTCTTACACTTTGAACAGATAGTAAAGAAGAAGTTAGGAAACTCTTTTAAGAGGGATATAATGCAGTCATAGCAGAAGAAAAAAAATCAAAAAGGAGGAACAAGAGCCAAAGAAAAAAGAACAAAACTAAAAATGGAAAGAAGGAAAAATTTCTTTTTTGAAAAAGTGCCACCCTCACAGAAAACAGATTAAAAATTGTTGATTTACAACATTTCTGAATAAAATTATATTGTTCAGTCAAACGCTTGTGTGATTTGTGTTCAATTCATCAGAACGTCTAAAGGTCTACACCTTTATGTGTAAAAACACATTTTCCTTCATGGGAAAAAACAATTCATCACAGGGTATAATTCAGATGTTAAAATCGGTGAGATGGATAATGTTTGCTCCTTTGCAGTGCCTGCAAGCTGAATCTGGTGTTCCCAACACTGAGCAATGCAGGCACCACCTGAGGCTGGTGAAATTAATCCACCTCTGGGTTCTCAGCCCTGTCAGGGTCAGGGGAAAACTCACTCAGGGACAAAAGAGGTGCAGGATCAAACACCCAAGATTTTGGCAGAACAGCAGCAGGTGGAAGTTGTGACAGGGTGAGACAGTGGAGTTGTTGGCTTTGGGAAATCACAGAATCATAGAATGGTTTGGGTTGGAAGGGACCTTAAAGCACATCTTGTTCAAATCTCCCTGCCATGGGCAAGGACACATTCCACTAGATCAGGTTGCTCCAAAGCCCATCCAGGCTGGCCTTGGACACGTCCAGGGATGGGGTATCAGCAATTTCTCTGGGAAATGCAAAGGTTTTCATGGTTGTGTGAGAGTAGAACTGGAACGATCTTCAGGTCATTTTTCAGGTACTTGTATGAGCAATAACTTAACCTGGACTTCATGTTGGTTTTATCCATGCCCCCACTTTTCACATCAAAAGATCAAATGGTAGAAAAATCCCCTTTTACATTTGCTTAAGTGGTCTCAGGAAAATATTGTGCTTTTACTACATAAAATTGCTCCAGACATCTGCAGGTTTAAAGGAAAGCATGTTCCAGGAGGGTGATGTAAAGATCTGACAAATTTAATTTCACATCAGTGTCAATACTTGAACTTGACTTTGAACAAGTTTTCTTGTGACATTGATGGAGAGGCATCGCACTCAGCAGGAAGGCAATGAAATGCAGATCACAGGTGACTCTTTTGGAACCAAACTGTAAGCCAGAAGATAAAGCCTAAGTACTCAGCTATGGGAAATATTGGAATATCCCCTGATGGAAGAATCAGTCTTACCAGAACTGAGCCATTTTCAAAACAGAAAATGTGAGGCACACTTTAAGACTGCTGGATATTTCAGAGAGCCTTGGCAGCTGCATCCTCTTGGCAACTGTCAGTGCTACTGCTGTGTTAAATAAAGATACAGTGCACTGGTAATTGTGGTCTTTTAAAACAGAGGTCTGAGAGAACACCCACACACCTCTAGAGAGAGCAGCACTGCTTTAAAAATGCTCAACCCAGGGCAAGTCCACTGCTGAGTTTGTATTTTAAGACAGAGTACAGATAACTGTTTGCTCAGAAACTTCTGGGGGAAAAAATAGACTGAACTTGGTTCCATTAACCCTGGTAGAGGATCTGCCCTCAGGGATAGCAATCACAGGATGTGTTTGTCAGCCAGCAGGGCCTGGAGAAACCATTTGCTTGCAGAAGTGGGACCACAGTTCAGGTGTTGTATGTATAGATCCCAACCTCCCAAACAGCTCTCCGGTTGAGCAATAAATCCCATTTAAACTTGTCCAGAGCAATGAGCTGGATGTGAATTCCCTCATGAAACAACTTTGTATGTCCTTTCTTAAAAGCCCTTTCCACACTTCTGCCTTGCTAATGCTTTCTTTGGCACAGCACAATTCCTCAGCCTTATGAGAGGGTTGAGACAGCCCAGTGACTCTATGATTATCCAGTGTTTCATGCATCTAATCAAGAAGTGTAATCCAAGTGACTGTAATGGTACCACGAGTCATTGCAGACAGTGGGAGGGAGGGCAAGACAAGGCTGACTCAAAACATTAAGCCATAAACACCTGAGCAATGCTTACCTTTCAAATACCCACCATGGGATATTCACCAAAATCAGAATTCATGCCAACATCCCTGGAGAATTCTGTAACAGGGATCCTGAGCTATTGGCTGTCCTTTTGTTGCGCTCTAGAGAGAAATCAAGCTTAAAGGAAAGATTATTTGAAACTAAAAGGAAACAGCACTATTTGTTGTTGTGTGCTTTAAATTCCAATGGAGTATCACAGCACTCTGCTAGTCTGGGCCATTCCCAACCAGGCATCTGAGATTTCACTAATAAAAAAGTGCAACCTGTCATCTACCATTCATTAGCAGCACAAGACACCTCAAATTTTGAAACAGAAGTTTTACAGATGATTAATTATCTAATGTCTAAAAGTCTCTCAGGTGTTATTTTACATTATTAACATAAAAGAATATGACAGTCTCTCATAGGAATATGAATTTTCATCTATGCAATGACCCAGCAAAAGTCTTAATTAAGGAAAACAAAACAGTCTTTTAAACTGACTTTATTTTTAGGTAAACATAACCATACTATCCACTTGTAGCCACAGCCTGAATCTGGTCTTTTTGAAGAAGTAAAAATGCAGAAAAATCAGAGAAACTCAAAAAGACAAAAAGAAAAAAGGGCTAGGTTGCTTGAAAGAAAAGTACAACCTTTAAAGCATTTGATTTTATGAAGAAATTAGGAAAAGAAAGCAAAAGCCTATCAAAATAATTCAAACATTAACAGGGAAGCTGCAAAATTTCCATCAGCACAGATTTTTAGGGAAAGGTTGGACTAGCATGGTTTGAACCCAAGTCAATACCCTCTTGAGGAAACAGCTTGACCAGAAATCTTTACTAGGCCAGTGTTTTCTACAGCTTCCTCACCCTCTTCAGCTCCTCTATGCCAATTAAAACAGCTGAAGCTGCACAACAGGTATTTTGCACACCTGATTTTTAGCAGAGCAAGGAGTTTCTTGATGTCAGACCTGCAGAAAATGTTTTCTGTGGTTCCACTTGCTGAAGAGAGCATTGTCCCAGTCCAAGAAGCTGTTCTGAGCCATAACTTAGCCCTTGGGTCATCCAAACTTTGTTTTTCATGACAGTGAACTTGTGGGTTAGATGGCACAGAGTCACTTTCATATAGGGAAAGGAGTTACATGTAGGCTGAAAAATGAGATTTTTTGCTCTTCTGTCGCTGTAAGAATCTGTGTATAAAGATCAGATTTGGTTTTATTTCTTTTTTCACACTGTGCATACAATGTTCTTCAGGTTATTTTCTGCACATGGAGGAATTCTTGTGTCAGGGAATGGCTTAAATAACAATCAGACAGAGAGTACTAAACTTTAAAAATGATTATTATGAATTCCTTTAATTTATACCTCTCATACTACTATTTATCAAGGAGCATCTCCTCTGCTGTCCCTTCCCTGCCCCAGAAGCTGTGCTGTAATTAAGAAGGGGCTTTTAAGGTCACCTGGTTGTCCATGTTTACTGGGTTAGATCCTTACCTGAGAAAATTATGCTCAAAAATAGGCATGCAATGGGTTTCAAGTGGTTAATCAAGTCCTGAAACTAAATGCAAATACTATGTTCAACCTTGTTCTTATCAGTGGTAACCTGTACACATCCCACCTCACTTTTAATATAGTCTACTAGAAATTAAGCCATCTTAAACAACAGTTCATTAATATAATTAGTTAATATTATCCCTTCATTTTTAAGAAATCATTTTGTGTATAATTTTTTGTGCTTATGAAGCCTTGGTAACTTGCACAAGGATTTGGCTGTGGCTAAGCAGAACAAATGGCTCTATTTGCCCCTGGTAGGCAGTTTTCCCCCTTTGCTCTCACACCTTTCTTCTCTTAGTGATTTCAGACACTGTTGCACATTTCTCACCCTGAGACTGAGAGCTCTGCTGTTTTTCATTCACACAGATCCTCACCAAACAGAGCCCTGATCCTTTCATGAGAATCCCTGGTGCTGCAGCGATGCGAATTCATCATGCAAGGCTCGAGAGCTCCCCTCCTGCTGGGCAGCTTTGCTCCTGGCCACTATGCCATTAGCATTCATAATTTCCAGGAGTGGTTCAGCGCAGCAGGAAAAGCTTGGGAGTGACAAACAGGCACAGAAAAAGCTCTGCTGTGTGGAGGGGGCAACCTGCTGCCCAGTGCAGTGAGCATCTCAAGTGAGAGCTCTGCTCACTGGTCATCAAACCCAGCTTTGCCTTCAGATCTTGGTCTCCAAATCTCTGACAGGCTGAGGACAGGCCCACCCTCTGTGGTAGTGCCCATTTTCCCCAGGAAAAAAGAAACACAACTGGGAAAGAAACCCCCAAGAGTAGGAAGTGGTCCCTAGAAGTGTTCAAAAGGTGTGTGATATGGCACTTTGGACATGGTTTAGTAGTGGGCTTGGCAGTGCTGGCTTAACAGTTGAACTTGAGGACGTTAGAGGTCTTCTCCAACCTAAAGGACTCTATTATTCTGTGGTCCACTTTCTTCACAAAGAAAACATCTGGGAAGTCTCTGCCCTTGTGTCTGTAGCATGCCTTAGAGCCTGGTGGCAATCAGGACTTCAGGAGAGTCTGTAGCTCTCTCAAAATTGTAAGACTTTAAGAAAAATGGGATTAAAGCATGATTGTGCAAGTTCTGCTCCTGACCCATCTTTCCTGCTGTCACTGTGCTGGTGTGTGCTCTCCTGTGGACAGCACACAGGGCTTGCAGACTAAGATGGGAAGCTGTTATTGTTTTTTTCATAATTATTTATACTCCACTCAAAGCATAGAGATTAAGGAAAATATAGATTTTTGTCAGCACCTACTTCACAAACCCAAACAGCCACAGGAACTCCACTGTTTCCCAAGATGACAGGAAAAATAAGAGACATCTCATTGTACATGAGTCTGTTCCACTCTGCATTTCAATTACATTTGTCTTTGAAACATCTCATCATGCATTTACTAAAGAATCAACATCTCCACTTACCCAACCCCAAATTTCCCTTTCCTATCCCTACTCAGTACAGCTGGCAGAAATGTTCTTGATTTTTTTCCATAATGTCTGATATCGATTTGAATAAAATGCCTGTCTGAGGAGAAGCTGAATTCAGAGAGTGGAAATCAGTACCAGACAGGAATTATGTCCCTTTTCTACTGCAGATGGAAACATGCAGAGAAGGAGATTGAAACAGTGAAGGCATCAGGAGAATGAAGTTTGTATTTTTCTACAGTGCAGAGACTAAAGCCCTGAGCAGTTGCCAGAGACATTCAATCTCACCTTTCTAACCACCTTTGCCAGAAAAAGAAAAAAAAAGTTCTACTTAAATTAGAGAGATGTAATTACACTAAACTCTGCAGAGGTAAATGAGACTCAGTGATGCATGAGGGTCTTAGAAGAAGAAAATAGGGTAGAACTCTGTGGTTTCCATGGAATTAGTCTTCCTGTCAATCAATTTGATCTGCAAAGCTGGGCTGAGCAGCTTTTTCTGGATTTTATTATTATAGCATCAGGAAATTGAAGTGACTTGAGAGGCTATCGACAAACCAAAAACACTTTTACAATTCTCAGACATTTTTGCAGCCTTTCAAAAAAATTTAGGGATTCCAAGTGCCTGCCTTTTGGTGCATTGTACATTTTCTGAATTTTGTTGTAAATGCCACCAGTTGATTCAATGAGCTGCTTTTATTTATTTTGGTCTTCAAGAACTGCCAGAAGTCCTGGCTTTTTACCACCATCACTACCTGCAGCTCCTTTGAGAGTTAATAGGAAGAAAAGTGAAGGCATCTTCTACCCAACTAAGAGTTCATGGTCCAGAGAGGGATGAACCACTAATGGATCCCTGGAGCAGCCAAGTGTGAGGGATCCACAGCAAGCAATGGAAAACTCTATTAAGGGTAGAGAAGCCATAAAATGTCCAAATTCATGCATAACAATAAAGGGCTGTTGAAGGTAATGCTGGTAGGACACAAGGGACAGGGACTGGAGGAGGAGACAAAGAAAGCTGAAGGAATGGAAAAATTTTTCTGAGGGCTCACCCCTTGTCCGTGTCATTATTTTCATTAAATAAATCTGTATGTACACAAAAAGATCCCTAAATTACTTATTTGGGTTAAGAGGGTGTTCTGATCTCTATGCATATGTAAGCACAGACACATGGATTAACCATTTTATTCTAGGCATTTTGAAGGCATCAGAAGGAGGTAAACAAGTGAGGAAACAGTATGGGGAGGTTCTGGCAGCAGAAGATCCCGTAATGTTTTTCTGGACAGAGCTATAACACAGGTTGCTTAACACTGTTTGTGGGAAGTGTCTAGGAACAGTCAAGGGCAAAATCTCTGCCTCTGGGGTTTCCTGGGAGCTGGAAGTCAGTTGAAATAAACTTTCGGTGTTATTTTACATACTTTCAGGAACGCAGAAATTGTTGAATTTTTGAGAGCTGGAACACCTGCAATAACCCAGAGAGACCCAGAATCTCAGCAAACATGAGCACAAGTCAATCCTCTGAACTTGGCTCTGGGATTTGCCCCCGGGGAGCAGCCTGGGAAAGGTAGCAAGTCATTTATACTCTGTGATTTCCTCTGACAGCTGGGACTGAGGGGAAAAAACTAGCTGGTGTCCTAGGAGTATGCCAGGCATCTCCCCATGCAATCCTCATAAAATCTCAAATGCAAGTCAGGACAGATCCTCTACATGTTGGCAACAACTGGTCCCTTTGCTTTTCTCCTTGTCTGCATGTGGCCATTCTCAGACAGATAATCTGGGCTCTCCTCTGTCTATCCTCAATGCTTTATGCATCATAGGCTTTGCCTGGTCTTTGAAGCTGCTGACTTTAAACAAGAGCTGTTGTTTTTCAAGCTCTGTCTATGAGCTTTCTGTACACTCACAGCTCCAGACTCCCCTGAACCCTTGTAACAAAACCAAATAACCCTGTGGCTGTCATCCATGGCATTCTGCAAAGGAAAGTAAATGTGTTACATAAAACCAGACTTTTTTGTCCCTGGAAACCTGAAAAGGGGGAAATGTATAATTAAGAGTGAGGTGAAGCTATTTTCTTTCATTTTTTTAAGCTTGCTGAAGTCAATAGGAAAGAGGAACAACAGAAATGCAAAGAGAGCAACCTGGTCCAGTGAAAGGTGTCCCTGCCCCTGGCAGGGGGGTTAGAACTGGATGATCTTTAAAGCCCCTTCCAACCCAAACCATTCTATGATTCTATGAAAACTGTCAGGACTGAATGCAACACTGTCAGGAAAACAAAGAAATGAGACACAGCTCTGAGTTACTGCAGCTCCACAAGCTGTGAGTCACTCTTTGACAAAAAATAAAGGAAGTTGACACAGTTCTCACTTGCAGTATGTCAAAAGAAGGTCCTGGCAGTGATAACTGCATAGACAAAGCAAGATGATCTCACTTTGCCATGTAACTCCACTTCCTGAAGGAACCTCCAGGATGACCATCTTAACAAACTATTTCAAATAGTAACATAATGAAATTTGGTCCCATTGTGACTTCCTTAAAGTCATAGAAGAAAAGGTAACACTAAGAAGACAACATAAGCCCACTGTCTTTATTCTGCTTCTCTTAAGGACCAAGCTGGTAAACAACTGAAAAACTTGCTGCAAAAAGACCAGCCTAGATGCTGCTGGCACTCCAGTCCTATTCATCTAAGCTGTTTAATTTTCCTGACAAACTGCAAATGCTTTCTGCCTATTTCAGAGCCCTAATGCATCTCATATTTGTAGCAGCAGAATTTCCATGGGATAGGTCCATTTGGTCGGCTGTACAGCTCGGATGGAAGATTGTTTCAGATTAATAGAGCCTGTCACTTCTGAAGTAACAGCTGTTACTCACAAAATTGGACATTTTCCAGCTAACCACTGTTCTGAACAGAAGAGTAAATAGAGACCATTTAGCAGAGGCGAGACACTCGGCACTGCTGGAGAGCCAGGACTGACACAGGTGACAGCTGTCCTCGGAGTGGGGAGTGGGGTCAGGTAGCACAAGTGTCCTCCCATCTGCTTCTCCTTCACCACTAATTGTCACCCTCATGCTTTACATTGGCTGCTGCCTCATGTAAATCAAGCTTTGACATCGCTTGTCTGAAATGAGCCCACAGAAATCAGAGCAGAGATTTCTGCAAGATGTTTGCAAGCTGTTTATCCAAGCCCAGGCAATGGAGGAGCTCACCCAGGGAAAGGTGTAAACCTTCAGTAGAACAGCTTTCAAAAATAGGTTAAATGAGCTCCCACGACAGCTCTGTTTGTTAACATTTCCACAGAACAAGGAGACTGCTTCAATATTCTTCTGTATCTTATGACACACTGAGCTGCTAAAAGTTGCTGAACTCACCTCCTAAGAGACATTGATACATTGAAATGGCTAATAAATCCATGGATCAGCCTTATTCTTATCTGAGTAGCTTATATTTAAATATCTCATAGAATCATTGAGCTATAGAATGGATTAGGTTGGAAGGGATTCGAAGATCACTTAGTTCCAAACCCCCTGCCATGGGTAGGGACACCTTCCTGTAGACCAGGTTGCTCAAAGCCCCATCCAGCCTGGCCCGGAACACTTCCAGGTATGGGGTATGCACATACAAATGATTAAAAATAACAATAAATACATACTACTAATAATAAATATTCTTCCAATATCAACAAGAGTGTCTAGAACTGACTTGATGTGAAAGACATTACTCATTTCAGACTACTTCCTGGCAGTCACATCACAGCAGCACAACTCTGGAAATATTCCCCAGAGAAGCCCAGAGATGGAAGGTGTTGACAGTGCTCTTGTTTCAGCACAAGCAATGAATTTGTGGCAGAAATTGCCAACTGCGTAGCTATGACTGGGATACCAGGATCAACTCATTCCAACCTCCCTGCCATTGGCAGGGACACCTTCAACTACATCAGTTTGCTCAGAGTCCCATCCAGTCTGGCCTTGAACACTTCCAGGGATGGGGAGTAAAAATATCTCTTGGCAGGCTGTGCCAGTGCCTCACCACTCCCACAGTAAAGAATTTTCTCCTAATGTTTAACCTAATATCTCATCTAAACCAACCCTCTTTCAGCTTAAGCCAATTGCCCCCTGATCTTTCACTACGTGCCCTTGTCAAAAGTGCCTCTGCAGACTTCTTGTAAGCCCCCTTTACGTACTCCCTTATAACCCAAAATAGCATTTCATACTACAGAGCCCATTTTGAGCAAAAACCTCATCCTATACTGGATTTTCAAAACATCAAGTACAAACATGTCCTGTTAAGGGCTGCACATAAGAAGAAATATTCATGAGCTTCATTTTAGAAGTCCACAGTAGTCTCAGGCAATGTTCAGGTCTGAATTTTGTTTTAAAAAGTACTGAACGAAAGGCAGAACCAGTGGGGAAGAGCATGCTCATGCATTCGTTTCAATTTTATTTCTCAGTCTATGCAGAGCCGAAAAACCCCTCATTATTCTCATACCTACCGTATATACAACTCTGAGTGAGTCAAGTCCAGCAAATGGATAGAATTTCAGCATCTAATTTTTTGTACGAATTCTATTGAATAGTAAGGCATAACAGGAAAGTCTCTAAAATCAAGTATTAACTTCAAAAGGGTTGATGGTGACAGAATTTTCTCACAGACACGAACTGAGATAGACATCCCAGAAAGCTGCTTGCATCTGATCTTAAAGGCACTCCCTGACAAATAAACACCTTTCTCTGCTCCCATGGACTTTGTTTGATGCCTCCCAGCAGAGGTCAGAGCTGATGTGTAAAGGCTGCACTTTCATCACATACCCGGAGAGTGACATTCCACACTTCCTCAGCTCATGTGCCTGAGCACTGTTCTCTCACAGAGCAGATTCCCTTCTGCCACATGTGAAAGCCTTATGAGCTGAAACTCAGCCCTGTATGAAACACAATGAAATTGATTCCCAGACCTTTTCTCTTTCTCCTTTTTCAGTTCCTGAACTATCCTACTAGCTAATTTAGAGGGAAAATGTGCTGCGAATGAGGGGAGCAAAACAAATTATTTTTCCTTCACTTCAGATCACTTCCAATTTCTCAATTTAAACTGCATTCAGGTTGAGCATCTCAGTACAATCTTCCAGTCACAATCAGGAATCCTCACTAACACTCCTGTTCAATCACCACCACCTGCACAACTAGGGATCAGCTCATCACTTGCTGAGAACCTGTTGGCTTTGTGACTTTTCCAGTGACCTACAATAGGTTAAGCTACGTAGCTTTGTGACTTTTCCAGTGACCTACATTAGGTTAAGCTACATAAAGCTATATCAAGCTATAGGTACTCTCCTATCAGGTAAATGTATGGGTGGCAGTAAGCACTCCAGAGCCATGAGGAAAGCACCACTACAGACACTGCAGGTGGAAATTGCTGTTAGATTGTGATCCCAGTAATGGATTGTCTCGGATGCACCATGCACAGAGCTATTTCCTAAGGCAACACACCTTGGCCAGGGCGTCTGCTGCCAGGTAAAGGAAAATGAGGCAAAACCATATTGGAAAAGGCCAAGACAGCATGGCAGCTCAAAGAGAGACAGCAGGAGGTATTTGCTCTTCATGCTGTCATTGTCCTGCTGGTTCCTATGCTGGAATGGTAAGCAATGCCTCCACACCAGTATCCACACAGTTGTTTCACTGTGTGATGGTAAGCTGCTCTGTGGAAGAGTGGGAAGAGGGAGCAGTGTGAGCAGGAAACAAGAGAGGAGGATTTGGAGAGAGGAAGAATACTAATGTGCAGCTGGAGAGGGATGTGGTCACAATAAAACAATGACAGGGGAAATAAACAAAGGAGGAAAAAATCCAGAATGCATATGCTCTCATTATTTAAGCAAAGAATCCTGAGGACACTGATAATAGTGGTCCTTGTCAGGTCAGTGTCTAGCAGGAACCCTTTAATGAAGCCCATCAGCATCACTGCCATCTGCCTTGTTTCCACTGATTGCATCACCAGAAATTTAAACCATTTCAAAACTGCAGCCTCTGCAGGGCACTGTGTTCTGTGCGCCTCACGGGTGGCTTGAGCACACAGGTGGGAGCTGTGGGGACAGAGTGGGCACTGAGCTTGTCCATCCATCCATAATTTAATGCTTTCATCTTTCTGCCCCTCCAACCCTTCATTCATCTGTCTCTTATTCCTTCAGCCCTCCTGGGGAAAGCAATGTTGACAAGGCTGGGTTGGTCGTACCCGTCTCTTGTGACTTGTTGAGAAAAATCCTTCCTTAGTCCCATCAGATGTTTCTGCCCCTGTTGCACTTTACTCTCTAAAGGAGATAAGACAGAAAAAGAGTAAGAATAGGACATAGGCTTCAAATCCTCCCATGGAGCCAATTCAAAGCATACCCAAGGATGTTCATCATGAAGCCAGGAAGCTCCTCACCACAGCATGCTGTAGGTGCTGAGAAGCAGTGGGTTTTCATGGGTGTGTTCACGCCAAGAGAGTCACTGGTTTTACAAAATTACACAGAAACCACTCCTGGTCAGGAAATCTCTGAACACCAAGTGGTTGGATGTCAGAATAGCAGTTTAGGAAATACATGCTTATCCTGTTCTTATACTTGGTATGTCTGTAGACCACTGGCAGGACCAGGACTAAGCTACGCAGCCAATACAGCCTTTCCTATGTCCTATTATCGCAGGACCTATTCCATACTCATGCAAGTAATATCTCCTCTTCCCTCACACCCTTCTTTCCAGACTGACCCAGTGCACGGCTTCCAGCACAATTTCACCCACTAAAGGCTCCAGGGACTATCACACAAGCTCCACATTAGTCCCAGCAATGCTTCAGTCCCTTCTGCCTCAGGCCCCCCTCCAAGAACCTCAGATTCCCAAAGCTAGGTCTGGGAGATGGAAGGAAAGTGTAAAAGCAGGGAGACATGATTTGGGAAAGGAAAAGTAAGCTAAATAAATCCACAAAACCAACAAGATGTCTTATCTTCCAGTACTTCAAAATCTGCAGTGCTTTTTTACTCTTAGCTTATGCTTTTTCCCCTAGTCACCAGTGCTAACACATACTCTCAGAAAAGATGCCTTTAAAGCTTTGTTTGCTTCATAAGATGCTATTTTTGTTGTGAGGTGTGATGAGTACCTAAGAAATCTCTTGGACCCCTGTCAAAGACAGAAATCTATCTAAAGAAGATGCCTTTTCTTAGGCAACAGCATGAGCTCCGTCCAAAACAGGTCTATGATACGTAATTGCTTCCAATAACTTGGACTATCTTAGTCTTGGCAGTTGTTGGCCTAAGGCATCCTGTGTAAAGGGGAGAAGTGCAACATTTACAGGTTGGCTTAGGGCATCTCGTTTAGCAGGGTACAGTCTATTCAGGGTTAGCTTGCCCCCAGGTTGATCCCCCACTTCCTCAGACAACCATCTCTTCAGGCAATAAATGTGTTAGGATTGACCCAATGTCATTGCCACAACTGGAGCATGGAAATTTCATCTTTACCATCCTGGGGTTGTAGCACCTTCCTGCAGGCTCAGAAGATATTGTTTGCTCTCATGGCAAACATCACCACAGCAGCAAATATGTCTTTTCATGCAGCATTGTTGAGCATGGCTCTTTTTTTTTTTTCCTTTATAAAAATGTCTCTTTAATAGGTTTCTGAGATCCAGAAAGTCCATCACAGACGTGTGTGTGTTGGGAGAGAGCAGAGGACAAGCAGCCATTCTGATTAATGGGATGATGATGAATTGTGTGCATGACCTGAGCCATTATTTGTGTCTTTTTCATCTCGATCTGAGAGCTGCCTCAGCAGAGCAGCCATTCGGTCAGGGCACTGACAAGTCACAAGGCTCTCAAAGACGCACTTTTATGTGCAGAAACAGTGGCTGCTTTTAATTTGTCTCACATTTCAGGGCTCTGTACTGTTTTCCCTGGAGCAGAGAGAGGGAGGTGAGACCCTGCTGGGTGTCTGCTGGCTGCAGTAAGATCAGACGTGCAGGTCCACGCTCAGAATATTTATTTAACAGTACAAGAGTGAGGGGAGACAGTACACGACATGCAGATCAAGTATCAGCCACAGAGGTTGCAGAGGATGTCACAAGCTTGACAACATGTTTAAAAGCTTCATGGCATACTCTGCCTGCAGAGACATCCTTGTTCTGCATCCAGCTTTTTGGTCAGAGTGGTCTACACTGGATAGGTAAGAAGGACAGAGGCTTGGGCACTGATTTGCTACTCACTGGACCACTTGCATCTTAATTTGGAGCAAGAGACCTACTTTCACAGAGGTCTTTCCCAGCCAGTGCATAAATATTGTTTGAGCAGCACCACAAGCCCAAGTAAGGATGTTGCATCATACATATGCCAACTTGTATGTGTCCTCCAGACCAAGGAATGGACTTTGCCTCTTATTTATCCATAAAACACTGTCATAGAGACTTTGTCATAGACAAAGCTGAATTTGTTTTAGGATGACTATTATAGCCCAGTGGTATTTCACAGAGAAAATTAAGACTCAACAGATTTAGATCTAAAGTCAAAGAGGAACCAGGAGGAATGACAGCCTGAAGCACTGAAGATATGATTCCTTCCAGTGACAGCTGTTGATTATTTGCCTTCAACTGTGCCAGCTTGCCTGGGTATTTGTATGATTTCCCATTATTCTCCCACTTGAGAAAGACACTTGAACTTAACCACATAATGCAGGACTACATTTCTTTGCAGCAGTCTCACCGTATACACAATGACACTATGGCTACAGGATGTTTGCAATCAGGGCATACATGTTATTGTCTGTCAATAGAACCTGGATTGAACTTACCTGTCCCACCAGCTCCCTGTCTGCAAACCTCTCATCCTGGGACAGTCTGCTATCCACACCCTCCCCTACTGCTGTCTGCTGTTGCCCACACCCAAGCAAAGGGTGTAGGTCTGTGCTATTGGCAACAGGACACAAAGGCAACAATTCCTAAAAATCATAGTTAGCACTATAACTCCGAACACTTTGGCCACGAGTCACATTTTAGCCCCTTTACCATTTCCCTGTCTAGATACAAGCATTGTCCTTGTACCCTCGTCATACTCCTTCATTCTTGGTCCCTGTTGGAATACTGCAGCTTTTTAGTGGCCACGATTATTATCTTCTGGGCTTCTCAGTCCCATTCCAGGCTCCTGCTCTCAGCACCTGCAACTCCTTGTCCTTGCCCTCATGAGGGTGGCTCCAACCTTGCCCTTCAGACTGCTGCAGAACATCACTTTGCCCTGGGGGCCCTTGGTAGGTGTCATACCCCAGCCTTGCCTCTGCTGTAACTCTGAGTGTGACTGTCCATGCCCAGCACCTTCTCCTGCAGATATGCAGTGTCTGCTCTCCGTGCTCTTTGTGCTGTATCAGCAAGCAGAGTAAAAACAACTTTGGATAATGACTTTTCACAGATTGCATTCCGTGGATTTGGATAGTTGCTATGGCGAGATATCACTGCTTTCCAGAGAGAAAAAATATGGGACCTTTTTGGCTTTCTGTTTGTATTTTCATGAAAATTTTAATTTTCCCAATGAACTCCAGCCAGGCTGAGTTCATGGCTACTTACAGGGCTTTGAGCCCAGGAGGGAATGTAGGTTTTGGTACATTGACTCTGCTTCACTGCAGTGGCTGGAATTAAATTCCTGACTTCTTTGTGTGGAAGGCTCTGGAATTTGAAAAGTATAATGAACAATTGCTTATATGAATTAATTAGAGCTTTGAGATGTGGATTTCCAATATGTCGACAAAAAAAAAATCCACCTTGGGAAAGGGTTGTCTCTGACAAGGTCAGTCCTGGGCTCCAGCCTGGGCTGGAGAATGGCAGTGCCTAAGGGCAGTACAAGAAGAATGCCAAGGGAATGGGAATACTCTCTTTGTCAACAAAAAACCCCCGTCTTTTTATTTCTTTACCAATGCAGAGCTTTCTTCTGAACTGATCAATACTGTGCTGCTCTGACCTTCTTGTATGTGTGAATATGGGCTTTGCAGTACTGCTGTAAATTCAATGAGACAAGTTATAAGTTCCCATGAAGCTGGGGAGTCAGGAAGTTCTATCCTCACAAGTATTTTCAGCTAGGGAACAGAAACAGTTCAGAGTAAAACAAGTCCATTGGCACTTCCCTCCTTGGCCAGCTCTGTGGGTTTTTGGCTTCTTTGCCTGCATTCAGGCATCTGCCTCTGCCTAACACTATGCAGAGAGCAGTTGCACTGACCACAGTTCAGTGGGATGGCTCACACACATGTTCCTGCAAGGCTGGGATGTGTATTAGTAGGAATTTTTAGCCTTTAGATGGCTGTGTTCATTTAATAAATTAGACATAGTATATATTTCTGACCAGTGTTTAACTTTGGATCAAGTTTCCAAAAGAGATGCAAAACTGTATATTAAGAAAACAGTCTGGAGCTCTACAGGACATAAAGAGAAACTTCAAAGACACAAAATCAAGTTCGTAAGGAGGATTTCAGAAAGCGAAGTAAATAATGAATACCTTTTCCCTCCATAAGTAAGTAAACAGATGGGAAACTATGGAGAGGCTTCAAAAGGAAAAATCATGAAACTGTGGTCCATAAAAATAAGCTGCAAGATCCATTCAGATGTGTCTCACTTGTTCATCAAACAGAGGCAGCCCAGAAAGCTGGGTGAAATCCTGCTTTTTCAGATTGAGCTTTTTTTTTTCCCTTTCTCTTTTATCCTCCGTGTTTCTTGTTTTTCTTGCAGAAGGAAGAGACCAGGGTGACCTCTCCCCAGCTCCTTTCCATATCAAACCTGTAGAGCTGAGTGTGACCTAACATGAGCTGGGTTTGCCAAGCAACATTCACCTCATTGCTCAGGACTCCTCTGCAGTTTGTCAGACACTGAGTGACCACTGCTCCTCATGGCACAAAATATCCACGAGCAGACCCTCTGCTGGCATAACTTACCAGTTTGCAGCCTCTACCTTGGTCACTCACACTTGAAGGTGGCACTTCAGCCCATTTGTGATGGACTGCGTCATCCTGGGAGATGTGAGCAGCCACCTCTACTTTCCCTCTCATCATAACTTAAAGGTGACCTGGTGGTGTTCAACAGGTCCATAGTTTGGGATATGGAAACCTCAGAGCAAAAGCTCTTTCCACACATCTCAGACTCTCTCAACAACTAAGTAAATAGATATGTTTTTCCAGAGCTAAAATTGGTCCAGCCCAAACATAATAGTCTTAAATGCTGGTGAAAGAGGAATGTATGGCTCCTGTGTGCCCAAGATCTTGTTCACACAATTCTGTTTTCCATGTTGATCAAGGACTAAACATGTGGCCTCATCATTTAGCCTTCTTCATGTCTGGTAACTTGACTGGCTCAGAGCTTGCCTGGGGAACCATGAATTTGACCTGCCAGTCACATTACCTGCATAGAAACTCCTCCTCAACCCTCAGACTCTTCTGAAACCATCCAGCAAAAGCCAACTACCATATCTGGTAGTGTTCAAAGCAATATTATACACAAAACTTTCACACATGCTGAGGGTTGAACACATCTCTTTTCTTCGGTTGTGGTGAGGTTCCTTTTACTCTTAATTTCTAAGAATGCATTTCTATTAAGGGCACATCTCAGACCAAATTCTCAATAGAAAATGCCTCTTTAGTACCTGTACTCATTCCATATGGTATCAGGCAGGGATAAGATTATCTCACACCTAAGAACATGCACAATAACTATTGATTCTGATGTATAAACAGAGGACTAAATATGGCAGAGATTATTTCCCTGCTTTGAAAATTCCAGGAAGAAAAATAAATAAATACAAACCAGCCAGTGTGCACCTTGCCAGATGAAATCAGTAAGGAACAATGCGTGTTTTCTGAAAGTATAAGAGCCTCTTAAACACAGTGAAAAGATTCATTTGGTTTTTAACAAGAAGGAAACAATAAATGCACGGTTGTTTCCACTGATAGTCACTCTCTCTGGGCACATGTGACTGGCAGCTTTCTCCAGTGATGTGCAGCAGGTTGAAAGAAAACTTAGGGGAAGTAAAACAGTTTAAAAGAACAAAGAAAAAAAAAAAAAAAACAGCTGCGTAGCCTGAAAGCAGGAACATCAGCAACACTGATCTTTCTGAGTGGTAGAAAGTCATCTGGGAGTCAGTAACACCAGAAAGGCAGTCACACAAAGTGTGTGATTTGTGTTGGAAGGGACTTAAAGATCATCCAGTTCCAAGCCCCCTGTCATAGTCAGGGACACCTTTCACTAGACCAGGTTCCTCAAAGCCCCATCCAACCTGACCTTGAGCACTTTCAGGGATGCAGAAGCCACTGCTTTCTCAAACAAGTTGTTTAAGAAAGAAACAGCCCTGTTACTTTATTCCATCAACCATTCTTATAGCCTTAGTCCCAAGATCTGCTATAGCATGTGTGGTATAGAAACAGTTCCTATGGGCAATGCCAAAATGTTAAACCACCTTGTGATAGTCATAGTGGGACAGAGCTTTAACTGGGCCACAGTATCTGCTGGTGTAAACTGGCATCACAATCAAAAAAAGGCAACAACTCACACTCTGCAGGAGGAGTTAAGCTGAGAGTCTGGTGGGGAGGTAGTCTGGCTCGAAGATGGGCCAAAATTAAGCCCAGCAATGCTAATTTAGAATCACAAAATCATTTAGGTTGGAAGAGATCCTTAAGATCATCAAGTCCAATCATTAACCCAAAAACACCATATCTACATGCCTTTAAATCCCCCCAGGGACGGTGACTTGACCACTTCCCCAGGCAGCTTCTCCCAGTGCTTGACAAAATGCTTGATTTGGTACACATTTTCAGGACAATTGAAGTAGCTGCAAGTTCTGAGTTCAAAGCAAAAGCTTCCCAGCCTTGATTTTAATTACAGAGCATCCTCTTGATTTGGACCTTGGTCTGGTGAGCCAGGACACCACTTGTCTTGCAGGATGTACATTTGTCTTCCAAAATGTACAATGAGTGGACAGTACCCACTTTCACTCTATTCCAGGTAGATCCTACAGAAGGATCTCACAGATCTACAGCCACAGGGAGAGTGAAAAGCACTGCACAATACTGATGTACACATCTTTACTGCCCAGGGTGTCCAGAAAGAACAACCATTGAACTGGTTGATGGATACAAGATGTTATCATGCCCTATCACAGGAAAATGAGCTTGGAGAGGGATAATCACATTTAGGTAATTTCTCCCTGGGGCAACTGTGCCCCACCATCTGCCTATGTAGGACTCTTTCCCAGAAATTTGTTTTCCTCCTGTCTGGCAGTTTCAGCCAAGCAGTCTGAATGAGTGCATTTGTTCATCACACAAATTCCTGAAAGACACGGTTTTGCAAATATTTAATTTCCACAACAGGAGGCTTTGACCTTGGGGCAACCTCTGTGGCAGTGTCATCTCTGCTAAAAGACTTACAAGTATGTTCAGATCTGTGAGATTAAGAGTTGTGTAAAAGGGTTAGGGGTTGTGCTGAAATATTGTTGAAAGCCATCACAGTGACTACTCTGACTCAATATGAAAGGAGTCTTGTTATGCAGCTCCAGTTTGGCCAGTGGGGGATTTCATTTCAGCTCCCTTGGGATTAAAAGTTCCAGTTCTTTCTCCAGTGCACTAACATGTAGCTGCTCTGAGGCATTGGGGTACCTGGTTCTCGATACATAGATGTATAAGGGAGCCAACCCTACTCATGTACTCAGACTCCTTGAAAGTCTGAAACAACTGGGATTGTTCAGCCTTGAAAAGAGAAGGTTCTGGGGAGACCTTAAAGTCCCTTCCACTACCTGAAGGGGCGCTACAAGAACTCTAGAGGGACTGGTTACAAGGGCATGTAGTGATAGGACAAGGAGTAATGACTTTAAACTGAGACAGCAAGTTTAGATTAGATATTAGGAAAAAATTCTTACTGTGAGAGCCATGAGACACTGGAAGGTCCAGAGAAGTTGTGGATGCTCCATCCCTGGAAGTGTTCAAGGCCAGGGTGGATGGGGCTCTGAGCAACCTGGTCTAGTGGGAGGTGTCGCCCTTCATGGCAGGGGGGTTGAAAGAAGATGATCCTGGTATCCCAGACATAGCTCCTCAGTTAACCATTTCTGCCACAAGTTCATTGCTTGTGCTGGAACAAAAGCACTGTCCTCGCCTCTCATCTCTGGGCTTTTTTGGGGAATGTTTCCAGAGTTGTGCTGCTGTGATGTGACTGCCAGAAATGGTCTCAAATGAGTAATGTCTTTTATAGCAGCTGAGCTGTAGATCCATATATTAAACCATGTATTAAATACTAATGGGAACAAAAGTGGTGAGCAAAACCTAGTACAGTTTGAGACCAGTTCTTTGGTTCAGAGCCAGCACACAGTGACAATTTTCTAGCATTGGGGCCTTCCACTGACAGAGCTGTGATCTTTACATTTAATGGCTTTTGATGGATTTTTCCCCCCACTTTAATTTAGTCACGGCTGTTTTACTCCATCCAGACTACTGACATTCTCACTCACCCATGGCAAGAAATTAAAAGCACTCATAAAAAAACTACATGAAGAAATGAAAGAAAAATACTGTTTAATGTACAAACATTGAGTTCTCTTCCTCTGTCCCTTTATCCACCTAGTTTGCTGTAGAGTTTTCCAGTTTTCACCCTGACAAAGACTCTTTCCTTCTGTGACCCTCACCATGGAGGATACATCCTTAGGCTGCTGTCCTTGGAGGCTCTCACAGACATTTGAACACATTTATCTTCCTTCTCCAGCTTTGGTTTATCTGTTTCCTATTAAGGTGACAGTCCTGCTCTCCCTCTTCACTAAAACAGTCAACTGGAGAGGCAAATACTTCTCTGCATGTGTTATGTCCAGCACTTGACTGGCTAAACAACAACTTGTTGCCTCAGGAAAGGGCAACACCTTCATCTTTCACAACTATGTGCATCATCCATTGTGAATGGCATCTCCTGCTGATCCCAGTGTTTGATACATCGTTATATCTGCAGGTTTCTGTACAAGCACACTGGATACAAAAAACCACATAGCATACAAGTTATTGCTCATTATGGTGTGTGAGGTTTGTATTTAGCAATCATTTCTGAACAACCTGGGACAACAACTGGTCATGGTTGACCTAAAAATGCATTCTTCACTGGAAGTTTTGCTGCCCTTGCTGTCCTTCCCTGCACCTTCTGCAGTGCATCCTCCTTTAAGAATTGTGCCCACAGTTGCCTGAATTAATAATAACAAATTTAAAGTCAGAAAGGGCCTCAAGAAATCCTCCTGTCCAAACTCCTGGTCAAAGAAGGACTTTGAGATTAGATCTGATTTCTGGAGTTTTATCCTGCAAATCTTATTAATATCTCCAAGGACGGAAACTCTACAGGCTTTCTGGGTAACCTGTTTCAGTGCCTGAATTAGCATTGATAGCAAGGAAATTTTGGCTATGGAAACTCACACCAATCTTCTCTAATCATTGGATTACCACAGTCTGGAGCAAATTTAGGATGAGTACCTGCCAGCCTGGACCTGATTAGCATTGTATCTCTGTTCTTTGTGTCTCATTAACAACAACTCAAACTAGTTCCCCCAAAGAGTTCTGGCTCCAGGGACTGTGACAGCTTTCAAATTGATTGCCCATGGTCACTTCTTGCTCAGATCCAATTTCAGATCTTTTATTTTGGCTTTATGGGCAACATTCTGGAATTCACTTCCTTCAGCCTTTCTGAGCATTGATGCAAACTTTTTCTTGGCACCTTGGACAAGAAAAGTCAGTGAATCAAACCAGCCACCTGAAGACACTTCCCACAATTGTTTCTATCTGGAAAAACTGGGAGCAAGGAAGAAAGTTTTGATACTTTCTTCCTTTTTTTTTTGTTTATTTTTTGTTTAAATCCTTCTTGATCAAGACTTGAAAAATATCCTGTTTTCAGGTTTCCAGATGGCCCCATCTCTATGATTATTTATTGTGTGGACATGAGGAGGCTAGTTAGCAATAAACAAAGGTCCACAAATTTTCAAAGGAATTCAAACCACTTGTTGAAAACCTAATTAAGTATCATACAGACTAGCTGCATGCTACAGTGATTGCAAATGCTTTGTGTCTCAAGTGCTATCTTAGCACAGACATCAACTTTATAATTTTAATTTCCTTACACTCACCCTCTCTTCAGTTCCGCCCGGGTGATTTATTTGGGCTTTTCAAGTGGTATAAATTAGCATAAATTGAAATGTCAGTATTAGGCAAGAGAAAAAAAAACAACAACAACAAAAAATAATTGCTGTTGGGAAAACTATGTGCCTCTTTTCAGTTTCCTGAAGCACCCTTATTTTTAAATGAGGAAGCATATCCACTTCAAAACGCTTTGACCTCAAGTAGTTTGGTTAGTCTCACAGAGCAGAAGAAAGTACAGGTCATGCCTTAGAATACTCTACAGGTTTGTCACTCTCATTTTCCCATTCTCACAGTGCAGGAGTTGATAAACCTTATGATTTATATGGTTAGGATGTATAACAACACCTGGCAAAGAGCTTTGCTGGGTGATGGGTGCCCTGAGTGCAGGTGATGGGCTATGACTGACCAGGCAATCTCATGTCAGTAGCTGAGAAACCACTTTGTAACAGCTGTGTGACATTTTTATCCTTGTTTAAGATTTGACCAATCACAGGATCAACTAAGAATCAGACATCACCCCAGTTTAGCAGCCCTGCAGCCTGCCTGCTGTAATCCAAGCCCTTATTGCTCTCTCAAATTACCTGAAGGGAGACTGTAGACAAGTGGGTGTTGGTCTCTTCTCTCAGGTAACAAGCAATGGGTTAAGAAGAAACAGCCTCAAGTTGCACTGGGGGAGCTTTAGATCAGACATTGGGAAAAATTTCTTCACTGAAATGCTGGTCAGGCATTAGAAGAGGATGGTCAGGGAAGTGGTGGAACCACCATCCTTGGAAATGTTCAAAAAACACGTAGATATGGTGCATGGGGCCATGGCTTAGTGGTGCACCTGGTAGTGCTGGGTTAATGCTTAACTCAATTATCTTAGAGGTTTTTCCCAGCCTTATCAATTCTATGATTCTAAGTCTTATCCCAGAGGAAGGATCGAGAATATCTCTCTGTTGGAGGCTTATGCAGAAGCAATTCATGCAGGAAAAAGGATTGACTACTTTTTTCATTTCATACAGAGGATGTTCAGATGGTATCACACTGGGCAGGAGCAGAATACAAGAAATCACCTGTCTTATGAGCAAGTCATTGCTCTGAGAACAGACAAGAGTTTAGACACTGCAGAAACCCAGGAGAAAAAGATGATCCCTAACACTGTGAACTTCCCAGCTGAGGTAACAAGGATTAATGTACAGATGATGGTGTTGTGCTACATGACAGTGTTTTACAGGAGGTTTTTTAAAAGCCAAGGACCAGCAAGGTAGTGCCATTTCTACTTCATCTAGTCCATTCTCCAGTCTTTAGGAAATCCTTCATTTATCATCTTCATCTGTGGCATGAAATCAAATCCAGAAACAATCATTTGAGAAGTCATGAGCACAAGGTTGAGAAGCAAATGAGTTTTTTCTGTAGCCATACCTGTATGAAAAAGAGGATCTCTGTCTTTCTTCACTCTTAACCAAATATCCAAGCATCACTTGACCAAAAGTGCTAAAGGAGAGCCAAATATCACAATGTATGGTGGCGGCTGCATTCATGAACTGCGTGACTAGAAGCAGCCAAGAACCAAACGAAGTGCCTGGAATTGGTCACTTCAAATGAGCTGCAACATTTTGCACATGGGTTTTTTTGCAGCCTGGGTGCTGTAGCCACTGATTTTTCATACAGCTGTAACTGCCTCACCCTGATCTCATGATCTTCTTGCCCACTATTCATTCTGCCCAGTTCTCATGGTCATAGACCATAAACTCCTGTGCCCTTGCACAAAGAGCGTGCAAACACTAATCTTTGAGTCTGTGAAGCCAGGTTTTCCTCTCTAGTTGTTATTCCATGCCTAAAGGAGGAGCAGATTTCCAGAGGTAGCAGAAGTCAAACCTTTCAGAGCTAGGAGCTCCATTATTTCTCTGCTACAGGTACATTATAGCTCCTCGAGGCTCATTACTTCCCTCGCCTTCAAGAAAATCGGAGACCTTGAAGGGATCAATAAGTACATTATTACTCTTGTTCCATTACATTCCTGCTTGATTCTGAGCCATCTGAGGGAAGCTCTTCATTGGCTTCAGCTTTCACAGCTAGGCAGCTCAGCTCTGAGGTGGTGCCAGTCCCCCCTCCCTGCACCAGGTACTCTGCCTATGAGGGTAATCAGAACTCATCATTATCTTAAAGGCAGCAATGAATGCATTAGGGAAGAGGCACAAAGGTGGTAGAACTGCTGAATGTTCTTCTTGACAACCTATGAGCTCTCCATTCTCTCAGCTGTAGAATTGCAGTGGTGTTTAGGGCAAGAGAGACTTCCCTGCTTGTCAATTGCTTTGTTCAGGACAAAGTTCTCTCTCCGGCTCTTCTTAGAAAGAGGATTCCCATTTCCTAATGCAAACCATTAAACATCTTCGTGTGTGTGCCCTATTTTTATACCATAACAAATGTCTAGAGCCAGCTGTGTTAGTTTATGTGTCTGTACAAGTAAAACTCAAAATTGGAAAGCTGTTCATTTTCCAAACTTAGTGCACAAAGGGGAAAATCATCTTCCCAAACTACTTTTCTGCATGTTGGTGACACTAAGCCCAAAGACCGTGTTCTCATCTCAGTTAAATTGGCATCACCCTGCTCACTTTCAATCACTGCTCATCTAACTTACAGTTTCCAGATGCAATACTGGCACCTTTTACAGTCCCTTCTGACATTAATGCAGCCACTTGAGGCAAGAGATGTGACAAGACTTAGTTCCATTTTGACTTTGGAAAAAGAACTTTTATGGTGACCTGCAACCCTTTGCCCTGACAGAAACTTTCTGCTAAAAGAATTTTCGTAATCATACAAAGATCTAGATATTCATTTCTATCTGAAAGTCACCAAAGTTTGAAATGAAAATTAGATGCTTATTTTAACAGAGCACAATTAATTACTGGAGCTTTTTATGATGGGGTGGAGGAAAAATCTCCACTGTTTGACCCTCTTAGTCAAAGCCTGATATATGTCGAAAAAAGGCTGTGATAAATCATTAAGCAGCAATCTGAATGAGATTATAAAATCAGTGGAACATCCACCCAAGACACCTTTCTCCACACCCTGAGTTTTTGTATCTGTTTATTCTTTTGGTGGAACGAACATTCAAAGCACTAACACATCACACTGTCTGAGCTTTACAAATAAGTGAATCCTCATAAGTTTTAGCTTAAAACAAATTTCTTTATATGGTACCAGTGCCAGTCTGGAGGCTTTTAACAAGACTTCCACAGGCAGGGGTGTGTTTTTTCCCTTAAGGAAAAATCCAGAAAGCATCAGGATATAGCCAAGGTGCAGTGCAGAAAGGGACAAATACTGCAAGTGCAACATTATCCCCTCCAGTTTATTCTTCTGTAGGTCTTTTCTCATTGTGGATTTTCTCACTGTGAAGAGACCATTGTTTCACTTCAGCATCTCAAGGAGAAATAGCCTAAAAATCTGTTTGCTGCATAGACAAAGAGAGAAGTCCCTCTTAAAGCAAAGAAATCTTTAGGGGGATTTCCTAAAGCATCCTTAAAAATTGGGGCAAAACTGCTGATGACATTCAAAGAATTACTTTCTCTCTTTGTTCCGATACATTTGCCTAAAATATGATCTTCAGGGAAACGGAATCAATCTTCACCTCCTAGGATCATACAGGGGTTTACAGCCCTAAAGCAACGTAAATGTCCCTGATCTTTCCTGCTTTCCTCCTGAAGAACATTCCCATTCCCTAGGTTTTTTGCATTAAAAGTATTAAATTTGTGAGAAGACGTTGGGAAGTGTTGGAAAATGTTAGTAAATGTTTGAAAGAGGAAGGTTCTGAATATTCTTACGTCATTTTTGCACCAGCTTTCCATTACATGGCTGGACCAGCTGCAGTGACATTAGTGGATCACTACTGACCTGTGTGAAGCAAAGGTCTAAAAAGGCCAAACTAATGACATGGTAGACTTTAACTTTTCAAACTGTGGACCAGTTGCAATTCATAATGAGACCTCAGTGTTTTTTCCCCAAAGGAGGATGGAAATCTGGTTTTCTGACTGGTATATTGCCCAGCCACCAGCACTGGAGAGGACAACTCCAGAGGCTGTGAGATCCTGGCAGGCAGTGCCCATCAGGAGTGCTGCTGGCACAGTGCTGGCAGGCAAACTCCAAGCACTTTGCTGAATGGAAAGAAACAAACACACCAAAACCTTCCTCAAGATGTTGCAAATGACGCAGATCAGCAATCTCAGTAGCAGGTGTGTTTTTCTCAGCATTTTCTCCACCACTTCTCCTTACAAGTCCAATATTTCCTGCCGTATTTCTTCATTCCCAGAGACTCATTGCTGTCTGTCAGACAGAGGGATGTTTCAAGCTGTATCCTCTCCTGCTGTAGGAAAAATCCTGATGCTGCTTTCAGCTAAGCTAAATTTCCTCTGAGAAGTGTATTCCCAGGTGTTCAGTTTAGTAACTCCTTGATTTTCTGGATGATCTTATGTTTTATAAATAGCAAAAATTGTCTTCTAATGGAGAATGAATAAGGAGAAAGCTCCCCTTGACTGCCTGAGAATTGCAGCCTTTAGCTAATAGTTAAAATGTAGAGATGCTGCTTTGAAGAAATGACTTGGAACAGGGCCTATCTTCCCTCTGCACAGCAAAGACCCATTGCAGTGTAGGAGAAACACTCAATAAATGTGCTAATTAATCAACTTTCTTTAGGAAGATATCAGAGAGAGTGGTTCCCATACAATTCAGCTGGACAAATGTTTCTGAGTCACAAGAATCAGATGTGACTGACTAGACTAAAGAAGCAGAGGGGCACAGACACAGATGGTTCCTGCAGATTTCCCCTTCTCATTTCAAAATGCTGCCCTAAAATACCTCGCTGGGGCAGACTTGTTTGATGGAGAGAGACTTAAGTAGCACTTTCCCACAGCACATCCCCATTTCATTCCAAAGTAGCTCCAGTTCTGAGCAGTAATAAAAAGTAAATTACATTTATAAAATCCCTTGATCCCACCTCTAAGGACTGCCAGTAACAGCATTTTCGTAAAAGGAAATGTCTCTCTCAGGCTCCAAATCTTTCCATTTCTGTTGGAATTTAAAGTGGGGAATAATTTTTTCAGAAAAGATTTCTGCCAATGGCTGACATCCGTGTTAGGCATGGTTAATGTTTAACAAAATGTTGAACACACCATGCTGTATTTCAAACTCTTCAAAGACTAGATACTAGATAAGTATCATATGAGTGAGATTTCAGCTTCATAGAATGGTCTGGGTTGAAGGGGATCTTGAAGATCATCTGGTTCCATCCCCACTGCCATGGGCAGGGACACCTTCCACTAGACCAGCATGGGTATGGCCCCATCCAACCTGGCTTCTTGCCAACTGTTCATTGCCATTGCTCCAGAGACTGAGCTCCAAAACTGCTTAGTGATTTTGGGGGATTTTCAGATGGATTCCCATCAGAGGAGAGGAGATGTTGGAGGAGATGAAGCCTCTCCTGGAAGCGGGAGGGGTCAAGAGGTCAAACACACAGAACACAAACCCTGCATGTTCACAGTACCTCTTGGCCATTTGTTTACAACCTTGGGAGGACTCAAGAACATCTGTACAGACCAAGATCAGAGCTCCTGGTGTCCTATCCCAGGTTATAGCAATCACAGGGGAGTTGAAGATGAGTATAAGAACAGGTCTTAGAGAAAATAGTTCTCTGATACACCCTCCCATCATCTGGTTTGGTGACTTCACTCACTTTTAGGAACTTCCCTACTTGAGGACAGGACCTAAGGCAGTGCGGACATGGCCCTTATGTTTAATAACAGAAAATCAGAGAGACTAATTGCTGGATGGACGCCACGAGTACAGCAGTCCTATGGGAAGAAGTGGATATAAGTGGAAGGATGAGACAGGAAAGGTGTCTTGCTCCTCCTTGATCTCTTCTCTGGACAAAGACCTAATTAGTCTCTCCTTTTGTCAGTTCATAACTTCCCATGACAACTAGGTCTATGTTATGAATAGTCAGACTATGTTTTTGCTCCTTGAGGAGATGAAACTGATGTGGTTCCTCATCTCTTGCAAGGGGGAACAGGATTCCCAGTGACCAACCCACAGTAATTCCTCTTCTCCTCCAAGAGGAGGGAGCACTGTGAGATTGCATTGTCACCATGACACATTCACCTCCCAGTGAAACACCTTCCAAGAGTTGTTCTCAATAGTAGTTATAAAGCCTTAGAGAATCTCTGCGTTATTTGAGTTGATAACATCCCTCCTACCCACTGAAAAAAAAAAAATCTGACAGCAACTCCTACCAGTGCTTTCTGTTCATTCCTGGCATCACAAACTCTGGTTCTACTTCTAGACTCCCATCATCATCTTAAAAGTCCTTAGAAAAATGAAAGGGATCTCTTCAGCAAGCTCATTTTTCTACTGCAGAGCTGCAACAGCTGTGCTTAACAAAGATATAAGGGCTGAGACTTTGCCAGGATGATGGATGGTTATTGGACTCAATAATTCCCTGAAAGTAGCTGCATGATGCAATTCATGTCTAGCAATGGCAGTGCATTTACCAACAGTGATGGCAAGAGACTTAGATTCCAAATTTATCTGGGAAAAATTCTGTTGCTACAGATAAATTAATTCAGGTTATCAAAAGAAGGCAAAGGAAGAGGAGGAGACTATGAGCAACAGTCCTTCTTCCTCCATGTGTTCCCACAACACTGGAATGATGAAGGAAAGCATTATTAACAGCACATACAAAAGCAGAAAACCTGTATCCGGTTCTTAATTTTTACCTATTTTAAAATTCAATTTTACTAGAATATGATCACCTCCAAATAAAGAGAAGTGTTTTCTTTTTGGGCACTTACACAGGAATATGCATAGATACTTATATAAGAATATGCATATACAGGCTTACAGACAAGGAAGGAAGGATATGATCCAGCTGTGGGAATATTTGTTTTTTTGCTTGTGAAAAGCCTTCAAAATCTTTTTCAGGGCTCCTCCAAAGCAGTCTGGGCTGTCAGGCAGTGCCCAGACTTACACAGTGTGGCACTGATTTAGCTGTGACTCCAGAAGAAAAGTGCTGCAGGGGCTGAGAGGTTGTAGCTGCCATGGATTCACAGAGGGAAAAGCCCTTGGATCATTTATCTCTGAAGATGAAGTACCTTGTGCTCACTGTACACAAAGAAATAGCAAGAGTATTATTATATTACTATGGTCTTAACCCGATTAATATTTGACTAAGCAAGAAAAAAGAGGAAAAAAACTAAAGCTTTTAGGAGTTCAAGAGTATTAGATGAAACCTTAGATTTATAGTCTCCCTCTTTTCATTTACCTGCTTTAATCTTCAGGTATAAAGAGACTACTCTGAAACAATTTAGGATGTTTTTATGGGAAGATCACAGAATCATTGAGTTCAGTGCAGAAAAGACCTACTCCAACCCCCTGAGCTAAAGAGGACCGGCTAGAGCAGTTTGCTTAGCTGAGTGTTGAATATCTCCAAGAAGGAGGCACACAACACATCTGGGCAAACTCTTCCGCTCTCTGGAAAAACAAAATTTAAAAAAAAAAGTTTTCTCATGTTTAAATGAAATCATAGAATGGTTCAGGTTGGAAGGGGCCTTCAAGATCATCTCACTCCAATCCCCTGTCATGGGCAGGGACACCTTCCACTAGGCCAGGTTGCTCCAGCTTCCAGGGATGGGGCAGCCCTCTCTCGATAACTTATGCCAGGGCCTCACCACCCTCACAGTGAAGAATCTGTTCCTAATATCCAACCTAAACCTGCCCTCCTTCAGCTTAATGCCCTTACCCCTTGTCCTATTACTCCATGCCCTTGTGAACATCTCAGCTGGGAAGGGACCTATAAGGATCATCAAGTCTGATGGTTTACCCGAGCCTGTAGAAGTTGTGGTCAGTGTGGAAAAGATGGAAAAGAGGACACAGAAGGAGAAGTAAGGCAGGCACTCTGCAGAGTGTCTGCAGGAACGGAGTGAAGTACCTGACAGGGTTCAGGCATTGGAAGTGCTGGTGAAGCACTGCTGGTGGTCAGTGTGACAGTAAGATAAATTCAAAATATGTGTAAAGGAATGTGACTTACCCATTAAGGACTCCCTCCATGAGTAGTGGCAGCAGACATGAGCTTGCTACTGCCTAATGGCTTTACAGCACAGCAGTTTTTTTCCCCAGGATGGCTGCTTTTCTCACCTCTTGACCTGCCTGTCTTGTCTCCAGCACTGAATAAAAACAGTCCACGCTCAAATAAAGATCCAGCATCCCCTCTGAAACACAAAGAGATAAATTCGCAAAATGGCGTGATGGAACTTTAAACTCTCAAAATACACATACCATTTCCAGGACTGTAAGATTAAGTGCTTATTTATCATTCAGTTGGCTGAATGCTTTGTTGTTTCCCCCCTTACCTTTCTAAATAAGTTTCATTTTTGTATAAATATACAATATTCCTCTAGATTGCCAGATTATCTCCAGTAGATGCACATCATAGATTCACATGTTTTTTCTCATCAGCAACTCAGCACTCAGACTGATGTTTCAGGTCGCTGCCAAACTTACCTCTCTTCAAGCTGAGAAAAAAAGTCTCTGCCACTTAGCTATGGAGGATTCCCTTTTCTTCTGGCCATCTCTATGACTTTTTCTTTTCATCACAAGTTCAACACTTCCAAAAGAATCTGAAGTTCAATATATGGAACTAGGTGGGCAAAGCACAATGTCTCTTGCTGGGAATCGAAGCTGAAGTTTTTGTGCCAGAGGGTTTTTGCACAGAATCTGATGCTGCTAAAGACTCCTGGGTTTGGTGACTGCAGATGCTGTGGAATTGGGAAAAGCTCTGTGTTTGATACAGATGAAAACAGGTTCTTCATGAAAACTGGATTCTCCAGGCATTGTTACCTGACTTTTGACACCACAATGCATGTCATAAGTTTTTCCTGTCTGATAATTTTGGAGTTATTACTTCAGAGGAACATTGAGAAAAAGTCCTGGGTTTGTGTCCATTTTCTTGAAGTAGAATTAAAGGAAAAATGGAGAAAATTTCTCATCATCTCTTTTATGACCGTCTTCCTAAGTGTAGGTCTATCATCTGTTGTTTAACAATCACAAACAATTTTGAAGAGACTACCTGGCAGAAAAGCATCGTGCATCCTTCCCATGGTTTTAATTAATAGACAGAGCTCAGAGACCCTGAGATCATTTATTCCTCCTCTTCAGATGAATGAAAGCACTGACTGACACAACAATATTTGTCTTCTTTTGGATCCGTGGTTCAAAATGATAGCAAAATACATCAAACCACAATGTGAGGGCACGAGATATTCGTTACTGCAATTACACATGGCAGCCACATTAATTAGTCATCTCAGCATAGATGGTGGAGAGGTGAGATTAGAAATTTAAACTGCCTAGGTCACAACAGTAACAAAGTCAGAATATAAGCCAAAAAGACTTGTGGGAAAGAGATAATATTTTAACTATCTCTATTTTGGAAACGTTCATCAATTGTGAAATGCCATAGGAGTTAAGAAAACATTTTATCTGCTAAAACTGATTGAGTGTTATTTCTCTGTAGAGAGGAAATTCTTGCCTGTTTCTATTTTTTGTTTCTTCAGAAAAATTTTGCCTCCAGAGACTATACCAGGATTCAAGCCCTCTTGAACCACTGCTACCAGCCATAAGCTTGAATATTTTGTTTTGTTTGTTAAGGAATAAACTTGTTATTTTGTCCCAGTTAGTTAAATTAATTTTGCTTTCTGCACTGTTCCCCAAGCCCAGCAGAAAACAAAGTAACTCATTTATTAGAGAAAAAGCATCAGAACTGGAAACTGGATTTTGCTGGGGTTTAGCAAGATATTTTCTTGCCTTTGCAAAAATTAATGGAAGACAACTAATTTACCTACACCCTGCATTTTGGGTTCCAAAAACCTGAGTTTATGAACAGTTCAGGAATGTTTGCCTTCAGCACAGACCTAGGACGAGCTACCTAACCTGCCACAGTTTGATTCCTTTTTGCTGTAATCATCCATCACCCCTTCACATCTCAAAAGCTTTGAATTTTTTGAACTGTGTTTTTGGAAGATGTGAACAATTGGGTTTCGTTTTCTGGATACACATCATATATATTGCTTTTGAGAACTTAGCAAAGGAAATAGGAGCAGCAGGGCTTGTGGAAATTGTGTCCTCCTCTGCCTTCCAAACCCCTGCTTTTCTTACAGAATAGCAGAATCATTAAGGCTGGGAAAGACCTCTAAGATCATCGAGTCCAACTCTTAACCCAGCACTGCCATGTCCACCACTAAACCATGTCGCCATGTGACACTTGCAAGGATGATGATTCCACCACTACCCTGAGCAGTTTGTTCAATTGACTGACCAGGCTTTCAATGAAGAAATTTTCCCTAATATCCAATCTAAACCTCCCCTGGTACAACTTGAGGCCATTTTCTCTCGTCCTGTCACTTGTTCCTCAGGAGAAGAGACCGACCCCCACCTGGCTACAACCTCCTTTCAGGGAATTGTAGAGATCAATAAAGCCTCCCCTGAGCCTCCTTTTCTCCAGGCTGAGCTCCCTCAGATGCTCCTCACCAGTCTCCTGCTCCAGACCCTTCCCCAGCTCTGTTGCCCTTCTCTAGACACACAAAAATGTCTTTCTACACCTCTTCTCCTTCCCCACAGCCAAACAAGGGTGCATGTCCCCACACACCATCTGTGACATCGCCACAGCTTTGCTGTCTCTTTCAGTGGGGAAAAAGGGTTTCTGATACCAGTGAGGGAGGGATCAGATCTTTGGAAGTTCCTCAGGATAAATCCAAATCACTTGCTCCTTTGGTGAGTGGCAAGTCCAACTCTCCAGAGCTTTCCATCGCAAACCTCCATCCTATTGCCAGTGCTCCTCTTCTCCCATATTATGAACAGCTTAGCTCCCGACCCTGATCAGTTCTGTCTCTTGCTAAAGAAGCCGTGTGTCACCTTTAATGCCAATAATGGCATAGAAAGACACTTTAAGACACTATCAATACTAATAAGCAACCACCCACAGTTGTTAAAGACTACAGAGGGGATGTCATGATGAGCCCTGCCACATTTCCCAACCCTGGAAAGGAAGGGATCTGGTTGGCAAGGCATTTTGTAGGGGTCAGTCAGTCAAGTAAGTGCAGGCAGAGAGGATTCCTTGAGCTGGAGGCAGGTCTGGAGCCTTCAGGAGGAGAATGGATCTGTCAAAGGAGGGTGGATCTGTGCAACGCCTCCCACGCAGAAACCCCATTTCCAACAGCCACTCACCTCTGTCTGCCTCCTGCATCTCCTGGGGCTCTGCTTGCCTCCAGCTTTAAAGCTGAGATTTATGCAACCTTAAGAGAGCAGAAAAATAGTCAAGAATCAGCTACTTCAGTTTGTACCTTTCGCTGTTGGGGGAGCAGGAGGGTAGGGGGGAATTGGAGATGGCAATATTCTTATTTTGATTAAAACAAAAAAAATCCAAATATGAATGTAGAAAATAAAGTAATATGTTCTACTTCTCTTCTTGAAGATGCTGGAAGACTATTTTTCTAAATGAAGGAAAAGCTGCAGAGAGATCATTTTTTGCAGAAATGCAGCTCTAATGAGTGTCGGCACAAACAGTTGCTGAGTTTCTCCTGCTCTCCCTCCTGAAACATTCCACGTGCTTGTCTAATGGCTTTTTGGAGCAACAGGGCTGACTTCTCCTTGTCACAGAGTGACAAAGGGTTTATCCTACCTTCACTTTACAGGAGGCTCAGTTCTCCTCTCCAGATCAAGTCCCTATGTCACATAAAGCCCATATTTACTGGAACACGGAAGGCCATCAGGGTAAGCTATCAGTAACCTCTGGGACCAACAACAGATTGGATTTAGATTTAGCTGTTTTTTTTCTAGGAAAAAGAGCTCAAATTTCCTAAAGCAAAAGATTCATAATAGCACAACTACCAAAAAGCTGCACAGTAAGGAGACATTCTGATGAGTGAAAATCCCCTACTTCCAAAGGGCTTAATTTTAAGTAGTCTCAATACCATGTGAAAAGACAAAAGGGGGTAAGAGACAGGAATGCAATACCCAGGCACCCACAGACACAAATCTTACCCCCAAAAGTCAATGTGTAAATTGAATCTCTCAATGTGTGCAGGGTCATGATGTGAGCTGAAAAGTTGGAATGTGAGGATGAGTTTCATTTTCTTTTCTTTTTTTTAAAGTGTTTTGTGCTGCAAACATAAAAAGTGCAGGCACTCTGACTATGCCACAGTCTGGACTTGCAAGAATTTAACTGATGGGACAGAAATTTCAAACACTTTTGGGCTCATTTGGCTATGGTTGGAGGAAAATGCACACAAGTAGTTCTTGATAACTTTGTGTTAGCATTAAAAGTAAAAAAACTCTGAACATTTTGTTTCCTGCACTAACAATTTTTCTTTTGCTATCCCATAAAAATAAGCAGACTCCTGTGATTCTGTCTTGGATATATCCAGAGGGATGGTGCCCCATGAATTGACTCCTGAAGCAACATCTAACCATTTCAGTAGGAATTTCACATGAATAACATGTCTCAGTGAAGAGCTTGTTTTCTAGTTTCTTTCAGTGGCAAGGCTAGGACAGGGGTTCACATACTCCTAGGGTAATATTCTTAAAATCCTCTATAAAACATCAAACTCTCATGAGACACCTGATCACCTTGGCCCGAAAGAGCCAGAATTCAGTTGTCTCTTTCAAGCATTTGTTCCTAATCATACGTAATCTAAATTCCCCACTCACCCCCCCCTTCTATAAATTCAAAGTCATAAAAATCCTCTCACTTTCCTTAATTTCCTATGGTTGGTCTGGATAAAGGCTACTTTACAAAACACTCTGTGCCTGTGTATTTACATATAGCTTAACATAATGAGCCACTAATCTTATTTGAGGCCTCCAAGCACTATTGAAATATAGATTGTTATTAATAATGATAGCACTTACATGTTACTGGTGCTGAAATGCCAATCCTTCCCTCCCTGCTTGCAAATGTAGCAGCAGGGTATGTTAGCTGAATTTCAAATGAGTATGTCAGGAAAACAACATCAACCACAGCAGAAACTCCCTGTTTTACTGAACATGTTCCTCCTTTGAGTGAATTCTTGTGGTGCAGATTCCTAAACTACATAAAAATAAGGAAGATATTACATGTGGGAAACTTCAGACTGGGGTTTCAGCTGAACTGCGCTGACATAAGTCAGGCAAGTGTGACTCCACCAAGCCTGATAAATCAGAGAATAACCTTGGAATCTCATCATCTTCACTGAAAACTGATGGAAAGGCAGTTCCTGAAGGTCCTTGATCCCAAGATTCAGAGTAGGCAGCTTAGCTGGGAAAGCTGCCATGACTCCCTTCCCAAAGTTGTCCAGCTCTGCTGGCCACAAAGATGCCACTCTTCAGGTTTTCCATCTTTACAGTAAGTTTGGACCATTTCTTCCACAACAATTTTCCACCTGTAAACAACATTTTATGGAAACAGAGACACTGTACTGAAACATGTTGATTTTGGTGAAATAAATGACAGGAAACTTGGATTGTTTTGACTTCCACATTTTACTCTGGCATTGAAATGCTATGTTTTGGTAAAAGCAGAGAGGGTTTGTTTTGACTTTCTTGCTCTGTTTTATTTCACCCTAATTTTATGAGCCTTCCACTACTGTGTTTATATATTTGCCTGTTATAGAAACAGTTCCTTCAGCCATCTGAAAATATGCTGAGATGAAAGAAAATGAGTATATTTCATCTTTTCCCTGAGTAGTATTGATTACTTCACAGCATAATGTTTGTACAATCGCTGATGTTTTGGATGGCTTTTTTTTTTTCTCATTTCACTAAAGTTCCATTTTGCCACAAAAGCAATTTTCAAAATGGCAGCTTTTCCCTCAAATGAGAACATTTATTTACCATCAAAACTAATGTGATAACCAACAGTGTCGAATCACATGCAGCTGCCAGGACAATTAATTTGCCCACTGCCTGGCCATGGCTGCCCTTTTTCCTGCTGGTTTACTGGCCCTCTTTGTACAGTTTCCCTTTGTACTGGAATAAGTTTTCTGGCCTCCTGAGTGGGGAAATAAGGTCCCATTTCAGGTAGAATGGTCTAGTGGAAGGTGTCCCTGCCCATGGGAGGGTGTTGGAACTAGATGATCTTTTAGGTCCCTTCCAACTCAAACCACTCTATGATTCCAGGATTCTCTACAGTGTTCACAAAGGGCAGTTTGTGACTCCTGGATCAATGCAACGAAAAACCACAGCAGCATCAGGTGAATTTTCACATTAATCCTTGCAAGGGTGTGCATAAAATCTAAGAATATCTCCAGAGAGTTGAGCACCTGGGTTCTGAACAGCATCCCTGTGAGGTTAATGGATGGTGGCAGTGTATCTCCACCCATCTTACCCCCAGAGTGTCACCTCACATTACCTTCTGATCCAAACAAATCCCAGTAATTAGAGCTAGGGAAGACCTGTGCAGTCAGTGTAGTGGGAACGGGATCTTTGCTGAAGTTTTCCCTTTGGTACCTGATTCCTGGAAGTCAGGAGAGGCTGTCTAAGTCTCCACCTGGAAGTCTAATAACTAAAATACTAAGCTCAAAGCCAAGTCTCTGTATAACCCTGTCCCATGCTATATCCCACATGAACACAGCCCTGGGAACCCCCCCTACCACTGTCCCAGTGCAAAAATAAAACCCTCTCCTATTCTGCATAGCCCAACTCGTGCTTTCTAATGCTTCAGGGTGTGATTTCAGGCTGCTTCAGTATCTGATATTTCCTTTCAGATTTATAACCATTTCTCTCCACTTAAGTCTCAATATTCCTCATACCCACCATGCATGAAAACTCTGATGTTTTATTCAGGGGCTGTTTTTCCTGGCCATACTTCCGCCAAATTAAATACCAGCAGCATAACGATGCTGTTGCACAGCTTCAGTTTTAATTCTCTGACAAGGTTTTTATTGCTCCAGATTTTGACTAACATACTCTTACTTCTCGATGCTTTCCTCGTTCTCACTTCCATTTCCACCTCTGTATTGCTGTTATCTGTTATTACCAGGTTGCCACAGTAACTGCATTCCTCAACACTCCTTATTTGTTCCCCACCAATTGTTATACGGACTGTGTTTGTTCTCATCGTTGCCAAGATCTTGGTCCTTTTTTGTTGTGTGTTGAAATTTCGCCCTTATCTTCTCCCCTTTGTCAGTGGCTTGGAAGCTGTTGGGGGAAGAAAGAAGAGAGGTACCTCCCCCTCCAAGTCCCCGTGTTCCCAGTTCTCATTGAAAATATTGCTGTTTTCTCAGGCAGTTGGCTCTTACACATCTCTCCCTGCACGTCAGCAAGGTTTCCACCTCTCTGACCACCCAAGGAGCAAGGATGCTCCCTCTTCAGCCTGGTGCTATCCACAAACCTGCCCTGAGCCTGAGCTACAGCAAACTGGCCACAGCAGCAGCTCCTTCTGATCTGCAGCAACTGGGCAATCCCAAATCCCGCTCCACACCAAGGCACCCTTCCTGAAACTGCTAAAGGGCTCCTGCACGCTCGGCAAGGGGACCTCCTTCTCGCTCTGTCTCTCTCAATCTCTATGTTTTGCTGCCCTCTCCTGCTCAGCCGGCAAACAACCTAAACCTCTCAAACCGGGGACTGCAGAGCCCTCCTGGAAATTATAGGGTCCCTGACATGTGTGGCATGTCTTGCCAGAGCAGAGCATCCCTAATGGGAGAAAAGTGGGAGAAGCAGCAAGCGGGTACACAGTATTAGTGGAGATCAGGATTAACACTTTCCAAGTTCTGGGGGCTGATAAACAGCCGTGGAGCACGTTTCTGCAGAAGAAGCAGTAATGCAACACTTCTACAGCTTGACCCAGGCACTAAAGAGGGTATTTTCCAATGACCATATTGCCCTTAGGGTATTAAGGATGTTTATCTCCCCTTTTTGCCCATCTTGCCCTTTCTCCTTCATTCTCAGGAGCTGTGGTGGTGGGAGGAGGACAGAGAAGTGCCAGCATTGCAGCCACTGCTGTAGTGGGGCCTCTGAGCTCACACTTTGGGGCTCTCAACTGGCCCCCCGATATGTTCCATCCCATCAGTGCAGAAGCAGCAGCTAGGTCAGTGACTGTGACCACCTAAAACAGCAAAGGGCAGTGATCCTACCCCCTTCATGCAGCCTGGGAAGCACCTCACTGCCAATTTATCTGTCTCAGCAGTGTTATTGCCCAAAAAAAAGGGGCTTATTTTCCATTTCAGGCATCACTGGAGGGATTTCACGGTTCTTTTACTGATCTGTTGATTAATGACCTTGCTGTGCTGCAGAACAAAACCTTCTCGTGGCTGAAACAGAAACCCATCACAAATGTCATGAACCTCTGTGGTGCTGCCCAGGCACCAGGAATGGAGCTTCTTTCTCCTGTTAAAATCTACTAGAGGCAAGAGAAGACTGGGGCTGATTTTAGTGCATTCATTGACTTTATTCCTGAAGGGAATGCAAATAGTTTCCTGACTCACTCCTTGTGATCAGGTGCTGGGACATCCCATGGTAATGTAGTCAACTAAGCCATAGAACAACTGAGGCATAGAATACTTTGGGTTAGGAGGGACCTTTAAGGGTCACCTGGTCCAAACCTCCTGACATGATCAGGGACATCATCAACTAGATCAAATTGATCAGAACTCTGCCCAACCTGCCCTTGAAAGTTTCCAGGGATGGGGCAGCCACTACCTCTCTTCCTTCAGTGCTCTCCATTGACAGTTGTGCATGTTACTGGATCCATGGCTTGCTTCAGACATCAATAATTTCTACTTGACCAACACAGCCATCAGGAGATGCTTGTTCCACGCAAGAGAGGGGAGACTAAGGCCAGGGTGGTGCTATAGATGCTGCACAAACATGGACATGGGCATAAATGGGACAATAAAAAAGCCATGGAGAAAAAAAGCTGAAAAAACATGAAACTTGGCAAGTCAAGTAACACAATATTTATTGGGTTTTGACAGGAGAATCTATTGAGCAAGAAAAAATTACACCAGCCAACAGAGGATGAAAATAAGCACATTGTAAGAGCCGGGTTAAAACTCTATCCAATCATAAGTGGAGGAATATAAAGCAAGAAGAGGGATATATCCAAGACAGGGATGCTGGACATGTTACCCACATAGTCAGGAAAGTCCTGCAGATGAACTGAAGTAGTTGGGATCTTGGAGAGGATGTTGCAGAACCTGTCACCAGGCTGCAAGCAGGGAAACACTGACTTCTCTGAACAATCAAGTTACCCCCAACCTTTTCCAAGAATGTAATTCCTTATAATGATGCCAATATCTGGAGCTAAGGAACTCCAGGAAAAAGAAGAAAAAAAATAAACTGGCATCAGGCAGAAATGGCTGAGAAACCTACCCCAAAAGATAGTTTTATTTTAAATTCAGATGCTAATATTTACACTGAAATGTTGAGCCACAGGAGGATGGAATCAACTGAGCCTGTAAAAGCAAAATAGGCCAAATTATTAGACAGCACTTTTAAAATCAGTTTTGATGTTCACTTAATTATATCCCCTTGGCTGAGTCAGAAAAACAGAATCTTGCCTTATTATTACCATTTCACATTGTTTTGAAGGTCTTTGATTGGGTTCGGTAGATGATATTAATGGGACCTGTCAAACAATAGGATAATCTTCATCTCAGTGAAAAAGTTATTTCTCCCAAGGCACATTTTTTGATAAATGGCTCTTTCATGTAGACACAAGGCATTGAGTCGTATTCAAAATATAATGGCTTACATGATTAACACAGAGTTAACATGGGAAAGGTATAATGTACTTAAGAAAAATCTCTTTATTCCCAAGAAGGAAAAGAAAGATGGGGTAGAAAGCGTAATATTTACTGCCAGCTCCACAGCAACTACATCCACACATGGTTTAATTATTTGAATTCCACTGTTCTCCAGTAAGGTGGAGGTCCAGGGAACTAAGGACAATACATCATCTGGAGTTGCCTAACAGTGCAATTCTATTGGAAGAAAATTCCTTGATAAGTTTATCAAAACTATTACCAGAATGAGTAATTTCTTCCAACACAGTCAGAACTTGAGTGCAAAATCAATCAAATCAGTGAAAGCAGAAAGGTGTGTTTGTCAAAGCAGTATTACCAGCAAGGAAGCGTATTACAGCAAAAGTGCAGTTCTCTGCACTTCTTTTCCTCAGAAAAGCTATAATTTAGCAAAGAACTTCAGCATGTGCCTAAATTATGAAGTATATTACACAAGATGGAAATCAAGCAGTGAGATTGTTATTCCCCAGAATGGTACAACTGAATTTCCTCCATTTGGCAATTAACAGAGCACAAGTCTGATTGGTACAAGACTTTTGGCTATGATGTCCAAACTCACAGAGCTTGTGCAACTACACCCATTACTGATTCACCTGTGATTGAACATACTACAGATCTGCCAATAAAGTCAGAGTGCCTCAGGCCTTTTTGGAAACCCATTCTACTTAAGAAACATGAAAATCCTGACTTCTGTTATTTATGATTTAAAGCAGAATCTCTAGAGCTTTGTCAAGGCTGAGAAACATGCACGCTTCAGGATATGTGGCAACCTCCAGCTAACAGAGGTCAGGAGGAACAACATCTCCACACTGGCAGATTGTCCCCTGTCAGCAGGACTACCTGGAACATCTCAAGGTGTGTGCTGTGGGCTCTTGCAAAGGACAGTTACCTGACCCTGTCTGTAATTCCTCTGTCTCTGGCCACCAGGGACATCTCCATGAGGATCTCAAAGGATTTTGGTGATGGGACATCTCTGGAATGGTCCTTGCTTCTTCCCCAGCTACATGCAGCCCACCCAGAGGCTTGAGTGCCTCTGTGTAAGGTATGTCCTACCTGTGTAAGGTATGTGTAACTTGAAAGGAGGTTGTAGCAAGGTGGGGATCGGCCTCTTCTCACAGGCAACCAGCAACAGGACAAGAGAACATAGCCTCAAGCCACAGCAGGGGAGGTTCAGGTTGGACATCAGGAAGAATTTCTTCACTGAAAGGGTGGTTAAGCATTTGAAGGGGCTGCACAGGTTGGTGGTGGGGTCACAATCCCTGGAGGTGTTCAGGAAACAACTAGACACGGTACTTAGTGCTGTGGTTTAGTTGACATGGTGGTGATCAGTCAAAGACTGGACTCAATGATCCTGGAGGTCTTTTCCAACCTGAATGAGTCTGTGAGTCTGTGATTCAATGTCTGCGTTCAGGTTAAACCCGAAGGGTGACAGGAAATGTAGCTGTACACTGGGAACTGCAACTAGAACTGGAAATGTGGGGAGGACAACATAATGGGGGGGGATGTTTAAAGAGAAGTGAAGAAAGGAGATTTGGTAGATATAATGTCACCCTTTATCTTTTCAAGTCAGTCATGGAGCAGCCTTGTGACTCTGAAGCGTGCTAAGCAGAGACCTCTGGACTCAGGTCTCACAGGTCATCATGCTACTTAGTTTTCCAGTCACCTCCAGGGCCCTAGTTCCTGATTATCTTTGGACACATAAACATCAGTTCAATCCCAGGGTATTTTGCAATAAATCAGTCTTGTAGAAAAAAACCCCTGCTTTGTCATGAAGAGTTTTTAACCTAAAACTCTTGCCCAGTGAGCAACATGGATGAGGTTTCATAAGGTTCATCTCTTCTTGCCTTCCAGTGTGTTCAAACAGGGTCCCAGATGGTTTTGCATCTCCACAGCAAGTAGGTCTGATCTATAGGAGGTCACTGTGGAGAAATAGTGGACAGAACCAATGAGCGGAGTAGGGAAAGGGATGAAAGAATGATTGAGAAAACACAGGAGATGATGTGATGCAAACCCCAGACCGTGTAAGTTCTCTATGTTGATCATATTCCTACTCAGCAGCGTTTCCCACTGCAAAGCAGCCAGTTCCCAGTTACAACTCAGCTCTGCAGTCCCTTTCCCCAGAGTGCTGACCTCCTATCTCACCTGCAGAAATGGTGGCCAAACACAGCAAAGTCGAACTCTGCAGGGCCAACATTTCTCCTGGAATGGTTACAGTTATGGTACGCTCCAGTCTGTCCCAGTAGAGCTGCATGGAGCTTTGACAGAGGAAATCTGGGCCCAGTCCTCGAGAGTTCGTGAACCTTTCAGTAAAACTGGCCCCTGTTCCAAAAAATCCTGGGCTGACATCCAAGAAAAACTCTAGCTCCAAGAACACCCTGCCTTGCCAATAGCTCTTCTGCATCCATCCACCCAGCTCATACCAAGAAATGCTCAGTGCTCTTTTCATCTTTAATTGCATACCCAGAAGTGGTGAGGGATCTTGCTAGCAGGAGAACAAGTGAGAACAGAGAGGCCAGGTGGCTGCTAAAAGCAGCTCCAAGGATCCTTGCTGCTCTCTAGTAGCTGGTTTAACAACTGGGTATTAGTTCACACAAAATTACAGCTGCATTCCTGTGGAATTATACACTCCATCCACATCTGTTCTTGCACTGAATATCGAGGAAGAGGGAAGGAGAAGCTATTAGACTTTTCCTCTCATTCTGCAAGCATTTGAGCACTTGGTTTTATGCATCTGTTAACCTACTCTGGGAAAATTACTTTCAAACACATGGCATGAACCCAGCAATCTGCAAATAGAGAAAGTGATTCGATGGTGTGTGCCCTTGCAGACAATAGCTTTGCACGGGCATTGTTAGGACAGGCCTGGCCAGCCCACAGCTGCCAGGCTTCATTTGCTGCCCACACAGTCAGAAAAGGTTTTCATGTACAACCCTGGACCTGCAGCAGTTCTGATCTGCCAGGACCTCTCTCGGTATCTGAGCCCTAGGTTATTGCAGGAGGGACAACCCAAACTCTTCAGGTGGCTGCTGGGACTCTGTTGTGCAGCCCAGCCAACGCCACTCAGATGCCATCAAGCCATAGAATATCCTGAGTTGGAAGGGACCCACAAGGATCATCCAAGTCCAGCTCCTGCCCCTGCACAGGACAGTCCCAACAATCCCACCATGTGCCTGAGAGCATTGTTTAAAACCCCTCCTGAACTCTGGCAGGCTTGGGGTGGTGTTCACTTCAACGTCACTCTGCTGTGTCCTGTCCAGCCTGTGGATCACACCTTGGAGCACTTCCAGCTCTCCAGATATGTGTGTGAAATATCCACATTTTTCAATCCTCGGCCATATGGAGAGCCTGGCATGCTGCAGGTAGGAGCAGGGATCTTTCTGCTCTGGAATGACAGTGTGCACACAATGTCTGGAGCCTCCTTCCAGCTCCTTTTTCAGGAAGAAGTGAGATATACTTAGGAGACTTAGACACTCATCTTGCAGCAGCATAAGACAGAGTGCTCTCTGCCAGGGTTTGAACTCCTTTCAACCACAGGGCACACAGCAAGCAGCTGAAGGGTTTACAAAGCACTGGTACATCAAAGAAACCACGCTGTGGATTTTTTTAGGTTTAGTCAGACAGGGTTGGACAGGGCTAGACAAGCAGGCTGCTGTCGTTTGCACTGCATTCCTGGCTATTGCATGTTCAATGAGCAGTGAAACTCTGCCCCTGATAGATGTACTGAGTGGGAATGATAGCAGTGGAACAGCTTAGCACCACATCACTATATAACCTGTACCACTGATATTGATTTTCTTTTCAATCAAGAAAAAACAGGGGGAAACTCTGCTTCTACCACTGCCACCTCCAGAAATTTCCAATCATCCATGCAGAGAAGCCTGTTATCATGGCTTTGCAAATTATAAAGGAAGCAAAAATCCTGCTGCTGGTTTGACAAGCAGTGCCAGCCCTCTGAGGAGCGGCTTCAGGTCTTCCTGCCACCTCCCATTCCCTCTAGGGCTCTGTTGATCTCTCTGTGTCCTTCAGATCTGCCTCTATAAAATCAAACTAATGCTGCTGGCCCAGAGGGCTGTTGTAAGGAGAAAGGTCTCCACTTATCTCTGGTCCCACACAGAAGGAACCAAGACAGAGCATAAGGAGAGGAGTAGGGTTTTATGTTCTGCTCTGCTGCTTAATTGAATAAGCTGCTATTTGCAAGAAATTGGGGAAAAACACTTAAGTGTCTGTTAGTGGGGCGAAAGAGGAGAATTCTTCTAATTTACATCTCATTGTCACTGAGATAAACATGCTTTTCTCTTTCTTATCAAATTACTGTGAATGGTGGCCAAACTGTGCAACACCAATCTCTTGGGTATGGGTAGACAGCATTTGTGCTTAGTACTGGTAGGACAAATTATTAACGAGACCTTTCTTAATGGTGATGCCTTTTAGCTACTGCTATCATCTAATGACTAAACTAATGGGTAGCTAAAGCCTGGAAGTTTCACCTGCTTGTCTCATGGAAAAAAACTTTTCTCCCTTCAGCCTCCCATCCAGTCCAACTTATAAACTCCAGTTTTGCTGCAGATTTACCCATCAGTGGAACTGGGAGAGGTTTAAGCCTGTTTACAGCCAAAATAGTGGAGTGCCCTGGGCTCACTGAGCTGTCCTGCACATCAGCAGGCTGCACATCAGGATCTCCTCTTGAACAGGGTCATCTCTCAAGGTTACTCCTTGAGGTTGAGAGAGTCTTTATTGTGTCAGACACTTGATAAATGAACTTGAAAGAAGAGCGCTGAAACTTTGACATCCTAGCTAAGTGATATAAAGGATTGATTGTGCACATATAATCCTTCAGATATAAAGCACTGACAAAGTCTGGAACTAAGTCTGGATCCAGACACACCTAAACTCCCCTCTGAGAAGAAGTTTAGAATGCAAGGGTGTCCTTTCTAAACCTGATGACTCAATGGGAAAGTCTCCCTGACAGTTTTGTCTGCCCCTGCCCTCTACGCAGTGATTAATCAAGTGCACCTCGCTATCGAATCTTGTTAAACCACTGACACATTGATTACCAAACTTTGTTAAATTGGATTTATACCAATAAACACTTTGCTACTTCTCTGTTACAAGCGAAGGGCATCACTCCACCTCTGGCAACCCAATCTGTCAAATCGATCATTGGAGGTTGTCAGACCCACTGTAGCCTAGACTCAAAACACACACAGATTACAGAAAGCCAAGCTCAAACACATTCCCATGGGCTGCATCTGCCTTCACATACTCCTCAACCCATGTCATCTGTATGCCAGCTTTCATGTGTGCAACTCAATCACTTTGGGGTTGGATCCACACACATGCTGCTACAGGAGCAGATCTTTGATGACTGCATATGGGTTTGGATGAGGATTTATCAAATCCAAGCTGGAATAAAAGAAAACTTAGAACCTTCCCAATCACCTGACATCACAGGCTGATGAATCCTGACATTGTATTTAGGATATCCATACGTAGGTGCTGACCTGTACCTGTGTGATAGTGTCTGAGCTCCCATAAAAATCAGTGCAGCCTATGGGCAGCACTCAGGTGCTTAGACATCTCCAATGTCATTTTAAATACCCTGGGCAATGCTATCTGCCTCTAATTACAGCTTCAGCCAGGGACAGCTCTCCTGTATGGCCTCTGTTCTCTCTACCACCCCATTCAAACAGTTTGGGCACCATGGGCTATGTCAAATTGCACTACAAGTTCACAAAATCAAGTCCTTTCCCTGGTGAGCCGTGTCAGATGAGCCTGGAGAATGATTCCCTCTAATACAGATGCCTTTGAGCTATTGATCCAGGGAGAAGTCAGTCACTCCTAAGTCCTGTGCTATTTGTCTGGCCCACAGAGATCTCTGGATGCCATCAGGCATGTCAGATAGTACTGGGTATCTTCGTTTGGCAAATGAATCCCACCTTTGTGTTTTTCAGCTAGTGAAAAACTTAAAATGCTTCCAAAAAGAAATCATACCCAATGTTGATGTAAATGATCTCATGAGGTACAAAGTAGCTGGTAAACAAATCCATTCTTTTGGGTCAGTCTTTCTTTCTTTTTCCTGAGCAAAATTTCCTACCTGACATTTTAAGCCTGTGAGCCTGCATTATATAGTAGCATCTCACTTAACTAATTTTACACTTATATTGCCTCTCTTGCCTTTGCTGCATGGGATGCTCACTGTGTTCCTTGCCAGTAAGCCATCCAGAGAAGCAGAACCACATTAGTGATCATGAAAAAAACAAATGCCAGTCAATAATAACCTCAGTGATAATTTCATAATGAGAAATTCACTCGCGTCTTTATTTGTGCCTCGGAGCTCTCGTTGTTCTTATTATGAATCCTCGGGCAGGAAAAGTGGATGTGATTTCTAATTTAAATAGAGTTTGTATAACCCTACAAAAATGAATCTTCATGAAGTGATAAAGCAGGGCTCTGATATTGTGTTCTGAAGGGCACCACATGTTCTGAATAATGTTGCATGTGCATAATTGAACAACAGAGACACGAGGCCACTGCCCTTCACGGGACAGAAACAGGACCCCTTGGATGTGCCTCACAGATTTTATGTAGCTACATGAAAACAGTAGAGGATTTGTGCTTCTGGAGCAGAAACACAGGGAGTGTTCCCTGAGGCATTCCAAGGGGCCATCATGGCAATGAGCTGCTGACCTACAGAGGGTTGAAGGAATGCCAATGGCACTGGATCACAGAATTGTAAAATATAGAATTATAGAATAGTTTGGGTTGGAAGGGACCATAAATATCATTCAGTTCCAACCCCTTGACATGGGCAGGGACACCTTCCACTAGACCAGGCTGCTCACAACCTCACCCAGCCTGGCCTGGAATGCTGCCAGGGATGTCTGAGTTGGAAGGGACCCAGAAGGATCATCAAATCCAACTCAGTATTTGGTGGAATGTGCTGTAGTGTGTATCATCCCTCTTCCTGAATATCTGAAATAGAGAACAACACCCATGAACCTATAAACTTTTGCCAAAATGGAAGCATGGACAGTTAGACATGAGACTCTTCCCTTCATGAATAAGTGGAGTTTGCTTAACTGTTTCAAGCTAACAAAAGACATTTCTTTCTCTGACATGACATATCAAACCCTGCTACAGAGCTCATGTGGACACACACATTGGTACCGTTCGTTCAATAACTATGGAAAGGCACCTGGGGGAAGGTTTTAAGGAACTGATCACATAGATGAGGCTGATTTGGTTCTTGCAGAGAAAACTGTAGGTATTAATGAGTTATTTCACAAAGCACAGAAAAAAATTACAATAGGCTGGGTTGTTAGTCAATACACTATTTCCTCTTCAAAATTGCCTCTAGAATTGAACTAGAATTATCACCCAAAGGACCAGTGTACCTTCATTTAAAAATTAAAACAAACCCTCTACTGTATTTTCAACAGCAAAAAATATGCTTAAAACACTGTCCTTCTGATCTTGTGGCAGCTCTGACATGACAGAAGTAACTGCAGAGCAAGACAGCCATGGAGGGTCAGGACCCTGAAGGTGAAGGGTTTGAGAACTACCTCTGGGATCCAGAAGGGTGAGCAGGTCTCCAGCATATGGCTGAAGTAATTGCTCTCACTTCCTTGCTTTACAGAGCAGTTCAGGATACCCAGCACGGCCTCCTAACACAGCAGGGGAGAAGCCAGAGCATAAAAACCATCTTTCTCTTTTATCTCAGAAAATAAGAACACATGATTTGCACAGTCAGCATCAAATGGGCATCAGTGACATGAAAACCAGGTTGCTGCCAGACCCATCTGTGTGCTATGCTGGAGGTTAAGGTGAACTTGAGGCAGTGCTGGCTGATGGGCATGAAAAAAACCCAGCTTGATATTGAAGGTCTGATATTGCTGAATTTCTCTGTCCTGGGAAAAAAACAGTTCCTGGCAAGAAGAAGTTTTTCTAATGTGCTGCCATGTGAATTAACCCCTTCCTCTGGAAATAATTTTGCCTTGTAAGTGAAAGATTATCAATTCCATGGCTGGAGTGATGCCAAAATCCACTTTAATGACAGGTAAAAAATTATCAGAAAAAAAATTCTTATCTCTGTCATACACAGAGGGAAATTGTGGCAAGGAAAGGGACTATGGGAAGCTCAGTGGGGCAGGACCTGGATCTCAGAGTTTTGTGGCTGGCAGCTTTTCTAAGTGCCTGTGCATCTTTTGTGGGTCAGAAGCTCAGCTATATGCCAAATTTTTGAGTGAAAAGAAGAAAAGCAGTTAAGAATCTTTCATCAAAATGGATCAAAGAGTGGACAGAGCCCAGAGGTCTGAGCTTTCAAATCTGAAAAACTAAAAAATGCCATCTACAAAAGTACAACCTTCAGAAGAGACACCTCTAGCATTTGTCCACATTAATTTGCTTTAAAATGGTATCTTTATGGGGTCCTAGTAAGTTGTTCACTGGAGGAGGTTGAGACCAGAGAGGAGAGGGAGAAGAAAGGGGAAATCTTGCCTGTGAGGGTGGTGAGGCCCTGGCACAGCTTGCCCAGGGAAGTTGTAGATGCCCAATACCTGGAACTGTTCAAGGCCAGGTTGAATGGGGCTTGAAGCAACCTGGGATAGTGGAAGGTGTTCCTGCCCATGGCACAGGGTTGGAATCAGCTTGAAGGTCCCTTCCAACTCAAGCCTTTCCATGATTCCCATGAGACAGTACAGACCTACTACACATTAAGACAGCGTTTTCCTCCCTGCAGACAGATCCAGCTCCCACAGCTTTGGTATCTCCATCCTTCCAGACCAATGCTCTGGATTTGCCCAAGCTCTGTTGATAGCAATGCCAAGACAACCTGGGAAGAGATGGAGATGCTCACATTACAGAGCCAGACCAACTTTACACTATGGGGGGTTGATCAGGAAGCCTCTCACTATTCATCTCCAAAACAACATGCCAAACTCCTTCCCTTACCTGGCAAAAATAACAGTCACAGAATAACAGAATACCCTGAGTTGGAGGAAACCCACAAGGATCACCAAGTGGAACACCTGTCCCCGCACAGGACAGCCCCATGAACCACACCACATGCCCAAGAGCCTTGTCCAAACACCTTCTGAACTCTGGTAGGTTGGATGCCTATATATCCCCTGTTAAACACAGCCCAAATAGACATCACTAAGACATCAGGAGATGCATATGGGAGAAATTCCTCCATGAGTTACCTAAAGAAAAATAATATGCCTTTCCCTTTCATGCTGATTAAACATTTGCACATTTTTATTGGACTGTAGACCAACTTCTGGGAGTAAAAATCTATATCAAAGATAGTTTGTGTTTTCATTACAGAGGTTTATTTGGCAAATAGAGTTAATTTGGCTAATTAAATGAGGAAAAGGAGAGCACACTCCCTTTTGCTGAGCAATAAACTGAGGGAAGTGAGTTAATCAAACAGAAAAATAGCTATGATGGTGGAGAGAGACAGGATTTTTTTCAACCTTCATCTCAGAAAAAGGCAGGGCTCTGCACTGCTGGGTAACCAGAACTCCCCCAGGGATGGTGGATGGCTGCTCACTTCCCACATTTCTCCTCTTGAGTGTGTGCAAAAAGCCTTGAAACCACAGAGCATCCCCTGTTTGTTACTCATCGAACCCACCCTGACACTGCTGTGCATTTCTTTGTCCCTTAAGTGCTCTGAGCCTTTATCAACACCTGGTAAAGGAGCAAAAGGAGCCGTGGCTGCTGTGCTAGCAGTGAAGCCTCCTGTCTAAGAAAATGGGCTCTGGGAAACAGGTGAAAATCGGATTCAAGCTGGCACTGATACACACACCCAGTGCTGTAAAACTGGAGGGGGAAAGATCTTCCTGGGGAAGGAAAGGGCTGTGCAGGACCAGCCTGAGCCCCTACACAGCAGAGAGGCACAGAGAGGGGCACACCAAAGGATGTCCCCTAAGAACAGGTCAGACTCTGGGGGGTTAAGTGCTCATATACCCCATCAGTCAGCAGGGTCCCAGAGGAGGATGTAAACCCGGGCACCCCATGGGCAGAACTCTGCCCTTCGCTCCAGGTCTTTGGGTTCAGCCTCAAACAGCAGCGAGTGCGAGGGTGGGCAGAGCCCAGATGGAGTTTCACACGACCTTCCTCCCTGAACCAAAACTGCTGACGTCCACCCGGCCCCGTTCCTGGGCACAGATCCAGGCCTTGCCTGTGAAAGTTTGTCCCCCTTCCAAAACACATCGGCTGGAATTGCTGAATCCCTGAACCTGCTCTGAGAATAACCCTGGGCTGTGGTTCACCTACATGAGAACACAGATCGGGTTTGCTCGATGTACATTTCTTCAGCAGCAGCCTGAAAACCCCCACAACACATCCAAAACCGGGATGTGGAGACAAAAACCAACTTGCAGCTTCACTAGGGCAATCCGTAAAGGAGCCTAGAAATTAATCACTGGCATCCTCAGTTTGTAGTCCAAACCATGTCTTGCCCTACAGAGTTGGTTGGTTTCTTTTCTTCTTTTTTTTTCCTTCTGTTAGTCTTATTTTCTGCCTAAAATAACTTAGGAAATTATTCATTTGAGAAATGTCCTTATCGTTAACAAGATACCTGGATTTCCATATCAAGGGTCTGGTTCTTATTTCTTGGAGATAAAAAAAATGCCCCAGGGAGTTCTGATTTACCTTCAGCAGCTGGTGAGAAACCTAATGACAAAAACTAAGAAATATTCAAGGAAGAATTGGACAGACTGTGTTTGAGGATTATCTCTCCACCCAAATAGATGTGTAAAAAACAAATAAAAGCAATAAAATCCATTCCATCTGAACAGAGATAGAGACAAGCTCCTTTCTGCAGTAAGAAAAGCCATTACTGTAGTTCTTATTTATAGAATCACAGAATGGTTTGGGTTGGAAGGGACCTTTTGGGGCCATCTAGTTCCAAACCCCCTGCCATCTAGTTCCAAACCTTCCACTAGACCAGGCTGAGTGAAGGAGAGATATAAACAAACACTGAATTGCAGAATAACTTTGCAGAATAACATTTCAAATGGTGATTTAGCCTCACTCTACTTATGGGTTGGAAGGAAATGAGTTTAAAGAAACGTGATAAACTGATACCTGTATTATATCAATTCATTCCTCCCTCCAACACAGGTCCTTTAGTGGGACCCTTGTGCATTGGAGAGGGGTGGAGAACTAGCTGCCATCCCTCAGATAACAGGTGAAATCCTCTTCTCAGTGAAGAGTTTAATCCCAGATCTGTTCAAAGCACCACAGGCACAGAAATGAGCAGTGTTGTACCCCAACTCCACCAACCCTGCTGGCCTCCAGCTGGCACGTGGTAGAACATCTCTGAGAGAAACAAGGACTCTTTCAGTCCTTGTCATGGGTGGATTCAGATACTCTAAGCCATCTTCTGCTCCAAGCCAGTGACAACAGCACCAATGGCTCCTGCCAACATCATCCAGCAGCTCTTGTTCAGGTTTTGCTTCAAATCTGGAAGGTTGGTGCCTTTGCAAGAGGTTTGTCCAGAGCTGCTGTCTCACTTCAGCAGCTCCTCCTGTCTTTTCATGCCCAACATCTTCACCCTCTCAGGTGCACCTGTCAGGAACCACTCAGGCTCTCAGGAAAGGTCTAAGCTGGTTTATAATGGAAAGGGAACACAGCTGGAGTATGAGCAGCATTCCTTGTGAAAGTACTTCCATGGCTTTGGACAAGCACAGCCTTCTTTGGTTCTGCTTTCTTCTCAAATCTATTTGCAAATATTTAGGGGTGCAGGGGCACAAGTTTAGAATCTTCTCTTCAGATATGCCTGAACAAGTGATGGCCCTGGTGGGAACCTTTGTGGGTCCCCCTGGAATGTCACAAATGTTCACAACCAGCACTTGCCTCATTACAGAGCAGGGTTTTACCAGCATTAACAAGACCCTCCAAACCCCTCATGAGGCCAACTCAGAGGATTCAGGGCTGAAATCGTGATTTGAGGCTGTACCATGAAGATGTTCATGTGTGAGGGATTTTTGCAGCACACTGAAAAGAGGTGGGTCATTTATAAGGAAAATAAAACAACTGGCTCCCTGCTTGGCCTTGTTTTTTCTTGAGGAGCCACATGTTTGATTCCAGGATTTTGGCAGATACCAGAGATATGAAGACCACAGAAAGGACAGAGCAGACAGACAGATATCTACACTGAATCCTAAGGTATATCTGTCTGAGGAGAGTGTAGCATGTATAGTAATTCCAGCAAAATACCACAGCCTGTTAATTAACTGAAAAACTAAATTTATAGAAAATCTTTCACACTTTTGGAAACACGTAGTAGCCCTAATTAAGGCTAAGGAGGTAAAGAAGCCCAGTTCAGTGGAAATATTTCAGATTTATATGAACCCTAGGATTGAAATCCTTTATTAATGATTCATAATGTACATTTATCAACCTATGGGCTAAAAAGAAATGCACTGATGAAAGCTAGAACTTGTGCTTGGTTGTGCTGACTGCTCCCACCATGGTGACTGGCACTCAGAGGCATTCCAGTCAACTCCAGACATTGAAAAATCCTGATTCAGGCCTTAAAACCCACATGCCCTGCTTGAAAACCCACAAAAGAATTTGACATTTACGAATAATAATAACAAAAACAGCAGCAGCAACAACCTTGGTGTCTTACCCTTGGCTTTCTGCTGTACTTCCAACTTGTCTCTCTCAGCTAGAGTTTATTTTTGATCATGAAGCTTGAGAATATAATGGGTTAGAGGGCTCTAGGAACGGGATGTATCAGAAAAAAGTCATGTATTGCAAAACTAACAGTAAAATTACACAACAGCATTATGCCTGGCATCTTTACAAAGCAAGAATGATTATATTTTCTTCATTTACCTTGACAGGTCTAGCCAGTATCTGTTCTCTCAAGCAACTAAGAGACTTTATGGGACAGTAAAATCCCAGTGAACAAAGCCAGACAAGGAGTAATAAATTACTGGCTTATTAAAAAAAAACAAAAACAAAACACACCAGGCTTGCCTTGCAAAATATTAGAGATGTTTGAAAACCATCAGGGAAGAATTAAGCAATTTTTTAGCTAATTTCAGTCTGTAGGCTCCGGGACAACAAGGGTTTGCATCCCAATGCAAAAGCAAATGAAGCATTTTTAGTCCCCTTTTTACTTGTGTGTATTTGGACATTTTTAGTCGTATCCCTTTCTCAATTTATTCAGTTTTGCCTTGAAAAGGCGGAATAAAAGATCAGCAATGGGACAGACAAAAATACCCTTGATTTTCATTTTCCAAAAATGGCCAGTTTGGAGGCAAAAAAAAAAGTCTTGTTTAGTGGATTAAGGCAAATGCCCCCTTTTGAAATGAAAGATGCTGTTTCCAAGCCAAACAAACCTTCTGGCATTAGGAATTATGTGATTTGATTGTGCAAGTCGAACATGTTTCAGCAGACTTAGGGCAAAGGGAGCAGTGCTGGGCACGTTCAGGACTGCAGTCACAGCTCTGGCCCCTGTCCCCATCTCCCTCCCTTCTTCAGCAACCTTCAATCTGCTGCCTCAGTTTCCCTCTAGTGTAAACCACTAAAAATAGCAACTCTCCTCCCGGAGGGAGCTCTGAGGAGTAATTAACTAATGCTTGCAAAGTGCCAGCAAGCACTAATTACTATCATTATGCAGGAGAGGAACAGTCGGGGTTTGCTTTGGTCCTAATGGTGCTTATTTTCCTGGACTCGATAAGCCACGGCATCAATGAGCCATTGATGGGGCTGTAAGTGACTCCCCAAGGCACTGCAGCAGGTTCTGAAAATATAAACATTAAGAATTAATTTAGCTCTCCAACAGCCTCCGGGAAAGTGAAGACTCCAGCCTCCCCCTTCCATAGCACACCAAGAGAAAGAGGGAAAGTTATTCCCGTTTTTTCAGGCCGTTAAAGTCCCTGGGCTAAGTTGTACATCCCCATCCACCCTCTGATTTGCCCTGCAGATTTAATGTGTCACACCAGCATCGTGGTGGCTCTGGTGCAGCAGCTGAAGCCATCCTCTAGGAGCAGGGAACTGGGAATGGATGCATCACTGGTCCAGCCTAGTGCAGAAGGGATGGGGGAAACCACCTAGTTTTCAAAGATGGGAAGGAGAAGGAAGTACTTAGCCTAAATAACAAGAGTCAAGGCTTGCCCTGTACCTTCTGGTCAAAAATCAGGTCCTGGCCAAAAATCAGGTCCTGGCTAAAACCCAGGAATGCTTTAGGGAAAGATCAGAGATAGGAACATTACAAATTCATCTGTGGAATAGGGACTTCTGATGGCAGCCAGGCATTTTGTGAAGACAGAGGTGTTACAAAATAGAGGATCCAAGCTCTGATGTACGCAAATAAACATTTTTCTGCTTGGGAGAACAACAGCTTCTCTGTCATCCTCAGTTTTTACATCTGGAGAGGCTGCTGGGTCAATAGGTCTGTGCATGTTCAACCAGAAAGGGTTGATCCCATGGCAGGGGGGTTGTAACAAGATAATCTTTAAGGTCACTTCCAACCCAAACTATTCTATGATTCTATGGAATTACAGTGGGGTTCAAGAACATGCTGTTATTTACAGTCTCCAGAGGTCCCTCCTCTGCAGGACCTTTCCCAGAGAATTCTCCAGAGATCGGCATCTGTCACCACCATGACACCACGAGAGCCTGCAGACTGATAAAAGGCTTTCTTCAGGTTAGAAAAAGAAACAGCCAAGCTCAGTCTAAGTGCAGGCTGGGAACCACAGCTCAAATTTAATTGCACTCCCCAGTCAGACAACTGAAAGGAAATAGTCTTGCTGATTAGTGTCTATTTGTGAAGACCTAACGAAGCAGGGAGATGGGAACAGTCCTTGGCCTGGACATCTTCCAAGGTGGTAACAGTAAAAACAAGGAGCTATTTCCACAGTCCTGGGAAGAGACAGGGTGAAGGAGTCCTCTTTCACAGCTCTTTCCTCTCTTGCAACAGTTTTTTAAATTAAATGCTGGTATAGTCTCTATGCATTCAGGTGCATACCCTCACAAAGTAAGGCAAAAATTCAATTCTTAGTGCCTGAAAATGGGTCTAATCAAGCAAAATATCTTCAGTCTGCAAATTTCCCTTACGAAACTTTAAAGAGTTTTATTTCAAAATACAACCTGAGCTTTCCAAGTACAATGTCATTTATAGATTAACACCTTAAGTATAAAGCCTTTGAAGTCCCTTCTTACCTCTGCAAAAAGTTTTGAAAATGGAAGAGTTCAAATTCACCCTACTTAACAAGCAGGTTGGGAGGTCTCTTACCTTGTGCTGGGGAAAAATTAGCCCTAATGAGTCAGTTACTGCTACAGACATGGGGCAAGGGCTGAAGAGGACGAGGATGTGGAAGAGGTGGGGAGTAGAAGGCAGCCTGGGTATAACCGAGGTGACCAAGTACCACTGTGAGGAAAGGTGACAGTCCCCTGGCAGGACAATCTGGGACAGGTCCCACCAGAAGAGTAGCAGTGCAGAGCAGCTCAGCTGTGCACAGGGCAGGATGATGGGATGATGGGATCACAGCTTTGTGGCACAAAGCTGGGAGTGAAATGCTGTGAGCCATCTCTTGCTACCTGGAAGCAAAAGAGCCTTCTTTAGGATCCTACCCCTTTAGAGCCAGATGGGTCTGATTCTCCTGCTCCTTCCAAAGACCCTACGGATAGTAGGATTAAGTCGGAAAACCCAGCCTGTGTTACCCCAGTATGACATTAGATGTCACCCATGCACTGCATTTACTGCCGGTCCCCCTCTCCTGGTCCCCACATGGGAAAGTGCCGCACAGCCCATTCCCCTCCTCATCCCAGGACTGCTGGTTCAGGCTGGGGGGATCTCTGGGGGGATCTCACACCGCCCAGGCACCCGAGATGCTCTCAGTGCCAGGAGAAATGCCCGCACCCTGGGATGGGTTATCTCAGCCTGCAGGAGGTGGGATAGGAAAACATCTGCAGGAGGTGGGATAGGGTGGGTATTTGGCTATAACCCAGCAGAGCCAGGGCTCACGGGAGGGTCCAGGATGCAGATGTTTAACTCTGTGCACAGTCCCTGACGTGTCCCAGCCAGCTGTGCTCATGCCTGGGCACACTCTGGGGGGGCTGAGGGGTTTGGACACAAGTACCCCCTGGGATGCACCCCTAAATTAGCAAGAAGAGAGTACAGTCGTGTGGAATTTAAATGTTCTGTGCCACGCAGACATCCATAGCCAGGGAATGGGTCTCTCAGAGGAGACTGTAGCCAGAGATGGCATAGAGGTGCCTGGATCAGCCCCACTTTGTAAGGCAGCCAGGGTGCTCTGCACCTCCCAGCCCTGTTCCCCTGGCTGAAGGTCTCCTTCACACGACCTCTCTTCCAAGGACTGCTTTGCCCTCCCGTTCCCTTGCTAAAGGAGGGGAACCAAACACCCTTGGAGCATGGCCACAAGGCTGGAAAACTGGGATGGAGCCAACTGAACAGCCCCACACTGGGAACCACCCCTGGTACCACTTGGGCACCATCCCAGCCCTACACCAAGAGGGGCAGGATCTCCCTGAGGGCTGGCAGGGTTTGGCAGGAGGGATTCCTTCATCCCCCATCTCCACAGATGGGAGAAAGAGGCCGACCTCATTAAAGCCATGGAAATCCCCTTTCACATTCCCGGCTTTGGTGTTTCCTCTCTTGCAAGGGCGTGAGGCAGTGGCAGGCGAGGGGGAGGCACTTTGGGGAACATGTTTACAGAACTCCTGCCAAACCACAGGAAGTCCCAGCTCCTGGGGATGAAGAATGAGAGGAGGAGGAGGCAGATGAGGCCAAGGCTCTGTCAACTCCTCTCCACTGCCACTGGCAAACAAAAGCCAGAGCACAGCAGCACTTTGTTATGCTGGGCCATGTGGTATGCAGGAGGGGCTGGAGTCTTTTCCCTTTGCTGTTTTACCTCAGAGCAGCTCAGCAAGTGAAGTCCACCAGCAAAAGGAGAGAAAAGCACTTGGGAAAAAAGTTGTTTTCTGCACACATATAGTGTTAAGTACATCACAGTGGACACCAGAGCTTCTGGCTGTGGAAACTGAGAACAAACCCTTAACAAATGTGATCCAACAGCTCACCATGCAGAAAGCTGATACTCAGTTGTCTTAAGATGATTTGTTCTGATTTCTAAACACTATTCATCTGTTGTGTTCCTATTTACACATCTGAGGGATGTCATCCTGTGTAGTTCTGCTGAGTGTCTGGAGGGCTCGCAGCAGAGCAGCCCAAGCATCCAAGGGATCTAGTGAAAAGCGTCCCTGCCCATGACAGGGGGGCCTGAACTGGATGATCTTTAAGGTCCCTTCCAACCCAAACCATTCTATGATTCTATGATTTTATGATTCTGCTGCTATTGCCACCACTCCCAGCCCCGAGATGCCACTTCTTCAGTGAGGCTATCAAAGCTTTGGGCAACAGCTAGAAGATGCTCCTCCCTGATGAGAAGGTGGTGGACAACATATGGCAAAGAGCTCTTGAGACTGGGCACCAAGGGGGTCTCCTCTGCTGACACCACCCAAGCAGGATTTGGGCAGGAGGTCCATGGTGCAGTAAGTATTTCACCTTCTCCTTCACTTAATTAGGGACAACAGCCTTACAGCGGTCAAGATTGTTTCTATATCTCACAAGATCTCACATTTGCATCCCCAGGTGGCTTTGACTGCACCTTTGGTGAAGACCTTGCACTCACAATGACTTAATGGCTTTAAGCTGAAGGAGGGTACATTTAGTTTAGATATCAGGAAGAAATTCTTCCCTGTGAGGGTGGTGACACACTGGAACAGGCTGCCTAGAGAAGCTGTGGATGCCCCATCCTTGGAAGTGCTCAAGACCAAGTTGGATGGGGCTCTGATCAGCCTGGTCTAGTAGAAGGTGCCCCTGCCCATGGCAGGAGGAAGAACAAGATGATCCCAAAGTTCCCTTCCAACCCAAACCATTGTGTGAATCTATGATAAGTATCTAGAGGGAAGCACTGCTCACCCTTCACCACAGTACTCAGTACAGCTGCTCCCTGTCCTCACCATCTCACTTGTTTGATGAGGACAGACACTCCACACCCTGATTTATCTATCAACATTTGCAGGCAGAAAAACAACCTAGCTACCAAAACATTGCCTCATATTGCTCAAGCCATCCAGAACCACAAATTAATTCATAACAGACTGTATTTAAGACCTAAAGAAGAACACAAGTTCATTTACTGGACATGCTATTTCAAAATGAATAATTCAGCTCTGGTTTAATAGCCACTAAAGAGGCAGATGCAATTAAAAAAAAAAGACCAAAGTTTCCAAGAGGTTTCAGCTGACAGTGAATATCATATTGAACATAGGAAGGAATAGAAGTTTTTGTAGTCTATATAATTAGTACTTACCTCCACCCCTGTTTAGCAAACACTTTATCAAATTACAGATGCCCAGACTGAGTTAAGTGTAGCTGGAATACCTTGCAGTCAGTCTTTGTGCAGTGTTCATTATCATTAATTAAGTGCATACTATTCCAGTTTCCAGAAGAATGTCCTTTCCTATTAACTGAGCTATATTTAAACTCAGGTGAATTCAGCTTGCATTTTTAATAGAAATTCAACAGACAGTATTGACATTTGTTTTTGGTTTACAGCAGGCTTTTACATCACGAAAACCATCACCATGACCCAGGGAAACTGTGCTCTCCTCTTCAGCTAAAAACACCAGGTCTTTAAACCTTTCCTCCTAAGTCAGATTTCTGAGATCTTTCTATCACCCTATCCTATCCTACATCCACAAATACATTGCCCCACTTCTGAGCAGTAAGCTTTGAGTTTCAGGGTAGGTGATACACTGGGTTACACCTCCCAATATGCTCTTTGCTCTCTCCAGATGAGGGTGGATTTCCTGACTCACATTTCCTAGTAACCCATTGCACAAACCAGTTGTTCCCCATTCTGTATTTGTGCAGATGGATGTTCCTGCCTTATTCCACTCCATGTGCCTCCCAGCTGAATCTCATCCTATTTTAGAAGGCCATTCCTCCACCAAGCTGAGGTCAGCCTCCACCCCAGTGCCATCTTCAAGTGCCTTTCTCAGTCCTTCCTGACTCTGCATGCCCTGCAGATCAAATAATCCTCTTCTGTATTCATCCATCCACCCTGCAGACCCCTGCTCACTATCACCTTCCCAACTCAGAAGTCCCATTAACAAGCATCTGAACCATGTGCTTTGTCTGTTTTAGGAGATCGCTGATGAAAGCCTTGCTGGAGCCAAGGCACGTGGCAGCTACTGCATCACCTCTTTCCAGAACAAGTCCTGCAAAGAGAATTTGATTGATCCAAAAGTTTCTTCTTGATCAATTCCTAATGGCTGATACTCATTTCCTTGATACCTGTCATGTGGTTCTAAAATGGTCATTTAGTTGCCTGTCCTTTGCTTGTTTTTTGTCAGATATTGTGTTTGCTACCCTGTTGACTCTTCCATTTTACGGTATAGACACTGTAAACCAAATCTTACCAGGATTCTGCCTCATCATCCCTCATTCTCATCATCAAACAGCCCTGTTCAGGTCACTAGGGGGAAAAATCCTCTCTAAAATGTATCTGCTAAACATTCCTGCTGCCTTGAGTGAGTGTTGTGGTGCTATTCCTAACCTTAGTCCTAACATAACACTTTAAGCACACAACACATCACTGACTTCACTACAGGTCTGCAGAGCTTTGGCTCTGGCTCATAACATTGTTGAGACTAGAAGTCTCCATCCCTGGGTTAAAAGACACCTGTGACGCTTATCTGTTCCAAGGAACGCCTGTGAAATGGATTCACACATGACTAAGGTCTTACAAGTCTCAGAAAAAAACACATGAGCCAGATCCTGCCCTCATGCTCAGGACTGCGGGTCAGTAATGGAGCTGTAATGGATCATGACAGCTGACAGTAACGCATTCTCCTGGTTTGTTCCTCACTAACATTCTCTTGGAAATACCTTCTTCCCAACAATTAAGAGGAAGGAACAAGGCTTAACCAAAGTGGACTACAATTGACACTGCCTACTCACCCGAGATCACCCAGTCCCAGTGGCTGACACCTGACCAACCCAGAGCTGTGGTGTACAAAATGCAATTCTTGAGGTGGTTAATGAAAGTTGGATGAGGACTGCCAGAAGTCTCCCTCCTAACCCAAAGAAACTTCCATAATTCCTTGCAAGATCATCTACCAGAAGGGAAAAAGCAGTGGGAATAGGTTATAGTGTTCTAACCATATTTGAAAAACTTATGTCCACCTTGTCAGAGAAACAAGAACCCAGGAATTCTTCAGTGCTTCCCAGCCAAGTCCATACCACTGTCCTGGGAGGGCAAACATTCCCACGAAGGTTGGACTGAGGAGCAAAGAGAAAATCCAAATGCAATGAAGAATTGTCACCCCCTCCAGCAGCAACCCACAGGGATTATGTGTGGAAACTGCTTTGTACCTGGTGATGTGACTGAGACTTGTGCTAAGGTGGCCTCAGGGGACTTCCAAACACACGACTGAAGTATCTACATTAAAAGCAACTCCCTGGTGTCCTTATACAACAAAAGAAATAGCAGTGCTGCCTTCCTGGGGTTTCTTTATGAATCTTCGAGATAGCAAGCATGAATCCCAGCCTTCCTGTTAGTGGGGGTGGGGTTTCTCTACCATTTTGGAGCAAGTTGCTCATGGTTACAACAGGAAGGAATCAGAGCTTGCAATTCTCTCACTGCTCAGCTGAGACCTGTTTCAGACTGCTCATCTCTCCTGCGTGAGACAAAAGTCATCCCAAAGCCAGTCCCTCCTTGCCAGAAGATGGAAGTGGTGCAATGCAAAGAACACGACAAATAAACCAGCCAACATCAGCCCTCTGTCAGTCAGTCAGCTTTCCCTCTGAAACAAAAAGCAAAACAAGTCCCAGAGGTCTCTCCCACTCTGAGCATGGCTTTGCAATTATAAGTTATCCCAAGATTATCTCTGTCCCTGCGCTGCTGAATTCACCTCCGCTGGGTTTGCTGGGGGATTAATTGCTGCTGCATTGGCTGCACTGCTGAACAAAAAGCTGGGATGCAGCAAACTCCCAATTACCACCATCATTCAGCAAAACAGGATAAATTTAAACTCAAATACATGAGAAAACACTTTTTGGTTTAGCATAGTCTGCAATTACCCAGCACAAACCACTGCTGGGAAGGGAATCAGGGCAAATGAGACCAGGTATCCAAAGAGTGTGAGCAAGAATGGGAATTAGGGTGGCACTGGGTGAGACAGCAATGCCCAGAGCTGGCCCTCCTGGCATCAGCAGGCACCATCCAAGGACAAACAGGTGCTTCTTCCTCTTCCCACATCCTAGCGTGATGTTTGACAGTGCCTGGGTGCTTCATCCATCTTATCCCCTGATATTCTCTTCTTCTGTGCAATCAGGAGACTGCATTGGTGCCAAATTCTAGGACTAAATTCAAAAGAGCTGCTCCAGGACAGCCATCCCATCCCACAGCTTTCTCTGATGGACCACACATCTCACATGGGGAAATGTGGAGATATCTGAGGAGTGAAGATACCCAGAAGTCTGGTGCCATTGCAGAGCACTGGACTTGTTTTCCAGCTCAGAGTCTCTGATTATCTCATGGACATCCTGCCTGAGTGTGAAGAAAGGAGGAGGTTCATCTCTGACAGAAAAATCTCCAGCTTGCAGAAGGGACCCACAGCCTCACCATCCTTGTCCATGGTGGGAACAAGCAGCAAATATGCTGCTCCTCACAGAATCTGGGCTGCATCAGGGCAAAGCTGAGATCCATGGGATTGCAGGAAGGCCCTGGACACCAGCACTGTGGTCACTCTGGTGCTGTGGGACTTCCAGGCACATGGAAATGTGGTGAGATCTCTGGACCCAAAGGCTCAGATGTAACACCAGGAGCTCCATGGCCCTGAGTGGGACCGGGCTGGAAATCTGTCGAGCTTTCTCGTGAGATTTCCTCTCTCCCTCCCGGTTCTGTTTGGACTGGAAACACCATGAGAATAACTTTCCTCCTTACATTTCAGCAGTTTTGCTTCCGGGCCTGGGCTAAACAAGGAAGTGCAGAGGCGTGGGAACCGCAGGGAGACACAAACACAGGGGAGCTCAGGCTGAACAGCTCCAAATCTCTATGTGTAACTCGCTGCCTCCATCACAGAGATGCTCCTGCCAGCTGAACTCCTCTCCACGGGCTGACACTTTCAGGTGGAGGTGGTTATGCCAACCACCCCTGAGGGCCAGATCCTGCTCTCCCTTAGGCAGCAAAGCAATCCCAGTAATAAACATTGAAATCTTACTGCTGTGAGACAAGAACATTGGGACCAGAATCTTGATGCCTTTTAAAGGCACATCACTCAGTCCACAGCAGACCACTCGGACACAGAGCCCAAACCTCCAAACCTTGGTCCTTTTGCTGCCTGCCACGAGCCGTGGTAAAAGTGTGTGACTTCTTGATGCATTCAGCATCTCAGCACCCTGGGAACAGAGTCCATTTCAGGTGTGGAATACCAAAAACTATCAGTACTTCGTGCAAGACTGAGCCATTCCTCCAGGATCCAAACTTCTTCACTGCTCCGTGCCTTCAGCACCCACTGAGAAAACAAGGTGTGCCCACAGGAGCAGGTATGGCATGTAGGGATGAATAATGCTCCTCTTTCCTCATGTATCTTTCAGGATAAAATTCCAGTATCACCACAGGCTAATGCACCACCCAACATATGTTTAGACATTCAGTATCTCAAAGCTATAAAGAATGAGGAAATGAGAAGCAGTTTTTCCCATCCTAACCAGCTTGCAATTTAAGGCGTTGCTCTTTCCCACAAGTCTTCACAACACGGGTATGGAAATCTCTTTGGGATTATGTGGATCTATTCAGCAGTTCAAAGGTTAATTGGAGCTACACCAGCATTATGAACAGAAAGGAAGGGACAATTTCAAGCAACAAAGTCATGGAGCTACTGAGCACATCCCTCTGGAGCATTCATCATTATTTAATTATCCCTGTACTAATAGTTAGTGTGAATTAAAGTATTCAGGGTCTCTTAGGGTTTGTGGAAAAAACAAGCTTTCTGGGTTTTTTAAGGATTTCAAAAGAGAAGATGGTGTAGCATCCCCCTAGCCCAGCTGGTCCTGTCTCTGAGCACTTGAGGTAAACAACTGCACTTACTTGGCTGCACAACTTCTAGGCAGCACATGGCCCAGACCACGGCAAAGAAGTTCAGGTGCACCTCAAGGACCTGCAGACAGCACTGCATTAGCCAGGAGAGAATTCAGTGATGAGAGAGGCCATTTAAAGGTCTTTAAACTGAGAGTCCATTTAAATGAGATATTAGGAAGAAATTCTTCCCCATGAGGGTGATGAGCCACTGGAATAGATTGCCCAGAAAAGCTGTGGTTCGCTATCACTGAAAGTGTTCAAGGCAGGTTGGATAAGGCTTGGAGCAACCTGGACTAGTGGAAGGTTCCTTGCCCATGGCAGGGGGTTTGAACGAGATGACCTTTAAAGGTCCCTTAAAGGTCCCCAAATCATTCTATGATTCCATGTTTTCCATCTGAAGACCTGGCTGCATCTGCGTACTGCTGAGCACCAAGGGATCTCCATCCTGCCAGAGGCTCCTCACTGACCACGTTACATCCAAGTCTGAGCCCATTAATACCTGGTGCAAAGCCATATTCCCCTCCCAGAGAGTGCTACTTTCTACCATCACCTAGCCAGGTTCTGCTGTCCTCTTCTCTACCCTGAGCACCATTGTGTGCCTGCTCTGTACACCAACATTAACTGCACAGCTGGAACTGTATACCCAGAGGCAGAGCTTCTCCATGTCCTTATCTCAGAGAGAAACAAACCCTGTGCCACGTTCTACTCTCCCTGTCAGAAAAAGCAAGAGAGGTAGAAATGCACCCAAGAGACACCCTGTGACTCTGATCCCTGCCAGATCTCTCGGATTTGCCCTGCCCAAGGCACTTTTCCCAGTCACTGTCTGGCACATCTATTTCAAATGCGGGGGATTGCCACATATCACAGGGAATGAGAAACAGATTCCCACCGGGGATGCAGGGCCCTGGAGCAGTGTGGCGTCAGTGACATGCCCTTGAGGTTCAGAGAAGGAGGACACAACCGCTTGTTAATCCTGCTTCCCAGCTAGTGATTTCTAGGGATAACCTAGCCAGGGAATTCTAGGGAAAACTTTAAAAGAACTTCTAGTAATGCACTGTGAGAATAAAATCCCCAGCATTGCAGCTCACAGGGAGGCAACACTGCTCATTACACAATAAACCATGTGGACTACTGGACACAGATCCAAGGATGAGGAAAGAAGCAGGAAAGTCTCTAGAAAAATCACCTCTTTGCATTGCTTGCCATTAGGAACTAAACATGACCCCGTGTTGGATTACATAGTGTCCCAAGTCTACCTTTCAGTTCCACATTTCATGTTTCCAGCATTTTCTCGTGTTTTTTTATGCTTTTAATTTTTGAAATTATTCACGTTCACATGTTCATGCTCACCACATTCCCCTCCTTGCCCTTATCCCAGGCTCTCTTCGCCAGATTCCCAGGCCACCATGAGCCCTCAGTCTGTTCTTGACCTCTCAGCATTGCAGTCTTGAGCTCTTTAGACTTTGCCTGTGACTTTACCCATTAGAACTTTTATTAATTCAAAGATGGAGAAGAAATAAAGGATCCTGGAAGCACAAGGTAAGGCCATGTGGTTGCACCCCCAGAAGACAAGCACATGATGTGTGGCCCGCTAGATGCTGCCTGGTACAGTCCTGCCACTGAGGGCTGGGAAATGAATCAACAGGACAGTGCCGAAGCTTTACACAGCAAAAAAAAAGAGAGGCAGAGGTGAAGGTAAGTCACAAAATCAGAGCTGGATTACTCAGCATGGTCAATTTGTCATTTCAGTGTGATCAGCTGCCTGAGTCACAGGAGTGGAATTCATTTCACTCAAATTTAGACCTCTAAAACGTAGAATCTTATGTCTGGCCACACAGCTTCAGCTTCTTTTGCAGTATGTGATTCATTTGACCTCTCTCAGACACTATTGTAGATTGAATCACTCTCTGGTTCTTCCTTTGCTCTGCATTGGCGACAAAGGGAGCCGACAGTGACTAGTTCATCTGAAGCCAGACAACTCAATTCTACATGCCAAAATAAGAGCAAAGGAATCCTACTCTGGGCATTGTCATTTCTCCCTAATTGAAGGGCTTAAAACTTTCAAAGCAGAAGGACAATGACAGCTGAATTTGTGGTGGGACTTTTCATGCCAACATTCAGAGACTGTTCCTCCCCTGCCAGCTTGCTCAGCTTAATTCATGGGAATGTCTAGAAACAGGAACCCCTGGAGCACAGGAAAAAATGAACCAGGCTTTGGCATTTGTGTGAGCAACCAGTTCTTAATTATTTGACTAATGGTGGCATTGTGCAGCACCTGTGTGCACCCAGGGGTCTGTGGAAGTTTCTTTGCCATAGGGAGCCATGTACAAACCCCCACATGGAAGGTGGGTCTATTGTTTCTGCAGTGTTTTGAGTGCCAGAACACAATGCCATACTGCAACTCTTTTCAGGGTGTTTGAGGAATTTACAATGAAACCGCCCTTAAATGTAAGTTGGGTCAGGAAGGATCAGAGAGCCAGGAAAAGTGGGCTAATGCTGGTAGAGTAGGAGATGTATCACAGGCATGGAGCAAACCCTCCCACTTTCTGGAAAGGGCAAGAGCATGCTGGAAGCAGGACTGATGGGAAAACCACAGGAATGGGGTTTTCTGCACAGAAAGGACACAATTACCCTGAGAGGAGGCTGCAAAGAGGCTGAGCCATGAAAATGGAGATAAAATTACTAATAAGACCTTGGAGGCTGGATACGATGGGAGTTCTCCCTTCACTAGGAGATAAGTCAAATAAGACTAGAAATTAGGGGTTCATCATTCCAGGTCCCCACACCCAGAATTATTGCTAGCAGAGGGCTCTGAGGCAAAGCAGAGCCAGGAGGGAAGGAAATGTCTTGGGCTGTGCCCACAGGCTGCACTCAGACCCCATGGGGCTACAGCAGGGCCAGGAGGAGAGCGCTGGGGAAGGAAGTCCTACAGCAAGGTCGGACAGCAGCTGTCTCCAGGAATGAATCCAGAAGCAGCATCCTCCTGGGATGGGCCAGGAGGATCTTGTGTTGACTGACTGCCCTTCCTGAGTTTGGGAGGAAATTAATCTCCCACCATGGGCTTCAGTTTATTTTTACATTGCAAGTTAGCCCGAAGGGAGGAGAAAAAAAAATCATAAAAAAAATTCTATTCCCTAAAAGGAATCACAAATTTCACAGCGACCTAAGGAGATTAGTCAAATCCCTGTGACCGTCAGCAGTTTCACTTAGGTCAAAGCCTGGCATAACTCAATCTCTGTGAGAAGAGAGGAGTGGCGTGGACTGCCCAGCTCTGCAGGCAGGCCAGCCTTTCCAAGAGGGCCCTTCTGCAATATCTGGAGGGAAATATCCCCTTGCAGTCCCGCAGCAGAGAGGCGAGCAGTCAGACTGACACGGAGTGCAGACAGCGAAAGGGAGCGTTATCTCTTGCAGATACCACAGTGAGACCTTCCAAGCTGGGAAGCAGGAGGAGGACCAATTTCCCAGGCTAGGAGACATCAAAGGCTGTGTGAAACCTTCCGAAAATGCTCACCCTGAATTTCTCATGCATGGGTGGGCATATGGGATAACTCTCCATAGGGTCAGGGAAATGTAGAAAGTAGAGCAGTCGGGTTCTGATTTGCCTCTTGCTCCGGAGGAGAAAATGAAGAGAATTTAACACAAAACCTAAAAATAAATACACCACCCATAGGTTTGGCTTTGTGCGAAAGTTGGCCTGGGTTAGGTAATGTAGGGCTTTTTATGGATGAAATATTTCCATACCCAGGCAAACATGTCTATGTTAATGGGCTCACAGAAACATCAGCCTTTCAAGTTGTGCAGTGGATTTCATCCACGGGATCAGTAACGTGGTGCTGCTGCTGCGGCACTGCTGCTGCAATGCACTCAGTGAGCAGAGAGGTGTTGGAGAAGGAAACTGAGGACAAACTTTTGGATTTGGGAATGTTCTAGGCCAGGCTGGATGGGGCTTTGAGCACCCTGGTCTAGTGCAAGGTGTCCCTGCTTCTGGGAGGGAGGTTGCAACAAGATGATTTTTAAGGTCATCCAGCTCAAACCATTCTCGGATTCTGTGATTACTCTAAGGAGAAATAGGGCCTTCAGTTCATACTCCAAAGCTTTAAAAAGATCTGCCTCCTTCTCAGTGAGAGGAAGGAGATTCTTGATAGAAACCCAAGATTAAGTCTCCTGCTCTGTTATGCGAATACACAGTATTGTTTTACGTAGTAATATGAAGACAAAAAGTATGGGAAAGTCAGTGTCTTCTCCCCACTGCAGAGAGGCAGGACACTTTTGCAACCGTTTCTCTTTCCCTGATGAAGTCGTTGGTGCAGTTTCTAGAAGAAATAAAAGTTTTTGCAATTCTTAGCTCTTCCCAAAGGCACTCTGCGGCTTCTCTGTTGTTTGAACTCTTCCAGTAGTACCAGCCCCGAAGCCTTCAAAATTATGAGTCGGGAAATGGGAAATCCTCACACTGATTTAGAAACTAAAAGATTAAAAACAAAACAGCAGAAGACACCCCAACCGCAGGAACTTTTGAGTTGCTTTTGGTCTTTGAGCTTTTAAGGTCAGGAGTGGGACAGTCCCGTTGTGGTGTTTTCGAGCATCACCACACCTGCTCTTCTATCTGCTGTTTCTTTTCTGGGGTTGAGTGCTCTTCAGGGCAGAAATCATCCTTCTGTCTTCTTAAAGTGCAGCATTTCCTGTAAGGTGATTTTCAGGCAGGATGCATATTTTGGGCATAGAAAAAAATGAATGTGAATAGGTACAATCAGCTATTTTACCTACAAAATACATAATCCTTGCAAAAACACTTGAGGAGAAATCAAGACAGCAGATGGGATAAAGGAAGGCAGACAGCATTGTTGTCCATCACAGCTGCCAGCATTCTCAGTCTTTGGTATTTGCTCTTGACCCACTGAGAGCTTTCCTGAGAGGGAAAAGGAACAATAAAGAACACAGAATTGTAGACTCATAGAATGGTTTGATTGGAGGGGACTTTTACAGATAATCTCATTCCAACCCCCTGCCATGGGCAGAACATCTGCCACTAGACTAGGTTGCTCAAAGCTACATCCAACCTGGCCTTGAACACTTCCAGGGATGGGGAAACCTGTTCCAGGGCCTCACCACCCTCCCAGGAATTATTTCCTCCCAATATCTGATGTAACTCTGCCCTCTGTCAGTTTAAAGCAATTCCTTCTTGCCCGGTCACTACATGCTCTAGAAAAGAAACCCAAACCCTCATTGTCTTTCTTTCAGACCTTCTTTGGGTACGAAAAGGCTGCAATAACATCACTCCAGAGCCTTTTCTTCTTCTGGATGAACAGTCCCAATTCTCTCAGCCTTTCCATCATGATTCCCATGTTGCTGATGCACACAGAAAAGGACATTCAGATCCAATTTTTGATAGCTGACATTGTGTGAGCTCCTGAAAGCCCTCTCTTGATCAGGTTCTCACTATACCAACAACCAGGAAGATACTCCCACTCCCAGACAGTGTACAGCTTACACACATCTGAGGCAGAACACAAAAATGGAAACATGGCCCTAGTGGAAACAGCAGATCCAGAGGAGTGAATTGACCCAAGGTTCCACAGCATTATGCTATGGCAAGGCTGGAAATGGAGCCAGAGCTTCCCAGCCCTGTGGCTGACTCAAGCAGTGCCTGGATTGGGAGCTGCTCTTACTCCCTGGGCCAGAGCAGTGCAGCCATTCTTGCACAGCATCACATCCGACTACCAAAACCAGTCAGACCTACCCCAGCCTCTGCAAGATCAGGTCACTCTGAGCTGGGATTTGCAGCCCTGCCCCTCACTCTTCACTTACAATACACACAGACCACACTAGCCCTGATCTGTTTGACCAATTTAGCTTTAGTCGTTCCCAGGAGTCCTGCAAAGTTGCCTTGCAAACCACATGGCTTTGCCACTTATTTCTGCTGCAGATGATCTCTTCAAGCCCGGAGTGTCCCTGATCATATGACTGAAGCTTTTTTGGATCTTTCTTTATGGAATGGGAGGTTGGAGAAAGAAATGAAGAAGCCTGAACATTTCTGCCTGCTGCAAGGACCAGACTTAGTAGACAGAAATGCAAGAGCTACTTCGAGAAGCAAAGTCTGTGAAACATTTGATCCAGATGGAGGAGCAGGATCAACATCACAGCAGTGCCTACTTCTCAGATGTACCTATTTCGAGACTTAATTGGGTTCTGGATCTACAGAATCATTGAAACATAGGATGGTTTGGGTTGGAAGGGACCTTAAAAATCATCTAGTTCCAACCCCCTGCCATGGGCAGGGACACTTTCCACTAGACCAGGTTGCTCAGGGTCTCATCTAACCTAGCCTTGAATGCTTCCAGGGATGGGGCATCCACATCATGCTCATCGTCATCAAATATGAATATTAGTAATAATATAGACTATTCCTCCAATGTCAACATGAAGAAATGTCCTCTGGTATTTCTCTAACATCACGATGACCAAGAGCAGGGTTTGCCATATGTGGGTTCAGGTTGGACAGGCCCTTTGCACCTGATGATTTCACCAACGTGACATTTGTTCTCATGCCTTTCCCCAGCCTCCACTCCCCCAAAAAACCTGGAAATGCAGTTTCCCTAACTGGAAACACACATTTCATAGTAACATTTTCCAGACCACTTTGCAAGAGGTAAAGTGGGATGAATTTTTTCAGCACAGCTTTAGTAGAAACTCACTGCTCTTACCTGGCCCTTCCATGTCTGTATCCTGATAGATTAATTCAACAATCTCCAACTCCTCTTAGCTTCGCCTTTTTGTGGTGTTTGTTTCTTTGCCCTTCTTAAATAAACTATTGGCAGTTCCTATGGTAACACACCTCATTCTTTCTCACTCCTCCCTAAAAGTCTATTCCCATTTAACAGGCTTTTTAAAAGGTTCTATTTATACTTTCTTTTGTTATCCTGCCCCTGCTCCCTTGCAGTCAGACAAGGGCAGGCACGGAGCAGTGCATGCACTACCCTGTGTTACTAATAATGGCCATCCATAAACACGAGAGCCAGCCGTGGGGATCAAAGCTGTGACCTTCATCAGGAGATGCGCTGTTTCTTCAAGCAAGAAAAAGGAAACCTGAGGCACGGCTCGGGAGGGAAACACTGTTGGCAGGGGCCATCCCCACCTTCCCACTCTCTAGAAATGTGCTGAGGGGCTGCAAGCCCCCAAAACCAGCCAGCATGTGAAAAACAGCCTTGCTATCTCTGCAGGCAGTTTCCACCTCCCCCCTTTTCTCAGTGTCAGACATTCATCTGCATTACTGGTAATTGGATAAAGAGAAAAATATGAGCTGTGCTTCTTTTTGCTTCCTATTCTGTTGAAAGAAAAGCTCTCCTCCTCTCTGTGCTTTTTCATTTTAAATCTCGGGGCTATTAGCAAGTGTCAAGGTTTATTTCCTTAAGGTTCATTATATCATTTAAAGACAGACTACAATTTATCTTAACCCTTAGCTGAAGCAGTAGGTGAATTTTTACGGTGGCAACTTATTGTTTTTCAGTCGTTTGTGTTAATGAAAAACAAAGGGTCTGAAACAGCACATGCACAATTTGGCTCCTTTCTCCATTGAGAGGTTTCACGTGTACCGTCAGGCTGGTGCCAGAAACCACACATTTTTTGGTCATCTTTAGGGTGTTCCAGGAAACATATTGTCGACAGATCTCAATTTTTCAGTGGGAAAAGCAAGTAGAAGAATGACTCCCCAGCCCTCCCCGTCCTTCCTCCACATAAAGCTTTCAGGGCTTCTTTATTGATGAAGAATGACCCCAGGAGTTGTAAATCCATTTTTCTTTTCCTGCTTGTGATCTCTCCAGTCTGACCAGCATGAAAAGCTGTGATGCCCTCAAAGTGCCACTCCAGAAAGGGTTAAGGTATCTCGAGCTACAGCCTCAACAAGCAGCTCGCTAAAGTGTCCTGTCCCCAGGGTAGGATCAGTGTATGAGAATTTGCTCCGATCATTTAATGTTTGTAACTTGATTTCCTGCCGGAAAGCTTCTGTGGGCGGAGTTTCTGCTGAACCAGACAGAACTAGAGCTATTTCCTTCTCCAGATTGCTTGTGCATGTCCAGTCAAGCTCGACTGAATTAATAGCAAATGGCTTGTTTCCCCCCACACACCCCTTCCCATTCACTTCTTGCAGTGGAAATATGGGAAGTATGTGATAATCTTGCTACCAGGGTAAATGCCTCAGGAGATGGGATGATCCCACACCCTTGGGCAAGTCTCATTCTTTCTCTGAATCTCTGGTCCACTTCTTGTATTCTGGAGAAAGGATGTCCTAATGACCAGGCTCCTGCCCTACTGATTTCCTACATGATCTTGGAAAAGTCACTTAACCTTTGCCTGCCTCCTCTTTCCGTGAAATGGAAAGGAAACCAGTAGAAGGCTCAATCACTCTGCTGCCACTATCAGTGTTAAACTGTGGCTCCTGAGGATTGAAAGTAAAATTCTTTCCAGTTTAGCATGAGGACCAGTCACTGTTGTCCCCTGGAATAGCACAGACCTGTGGTGGATCACCAGAAGCATTTCTGCAAGGGAAGAGCAGCCCTGTTACCCAACATGCTCCCAACTGCAAACTGATTCATTCATTCCCTGCCTCAACCATCCCAGGAAACATGAGTTTCCTTCTCCTTGGAAAGGCCAGATGAAACTCCAGGTGTTGTGTTTTTACCGGAGTTATAAGTTTCACCAAAGTAGTCTAAGCTAAACCCCATCAAAGAAGCATTTATCTATACTAAGAACATCCATACAGGGGTGAATGCAAGTGAGATCCCACGGATCCTGCAGGAACAAAATCAGGGCCAGAGATCTACCCCATGTACAGCCTCAGGACTCTACTGGTTTGAATGGTATAAGGTCATGTTATTTGAGGTTCATCTGGTAATCCAGACGCTTCATTACTGAAGTTAAAATGAAGGAGGGCAAGCTCCCTTCCCTCAGTCAATTTTCAGCAGCACCATTCAAAAATCCTTCCCAGAGTAAATGGCAAAGTCACCTCAAACAAAAGAAATGAAGTACTGTCAGGTTTTTTCTCATGGGACCAAGGGAGGAAACTCCAGTGAGGCACAGAGAAATTTCTTAGTGCTGTGTTTCTCACCCTTTTCCAATTGCTGTCTACACACCAGCCTGTCAGCCCCAGTGCTCGTCTTTGCAGGATGCCTTGGGCAACACCCTCTCCCCCACCCCGATAGTATCATGTCCTTAGGATGTGTCTACACTCCCAGACAGAGCTGGTTACGAAGAACAGTCCTTTCCTTAGGCCTGGCTAAGTCTGGGCGTGAGATAGAAAGTCGGCACTGTTCCTTATCATACAAGGAAGATTATGCAAGAATGTCCTTTTATGAGGAAAACGAAGGTGCTTTGAATAGGTATGTGGGGTTGGCTGCAGGTAACTTCTGGCAGCGAGCAGGGTTCTTGCAGCATGTACCAGCCCAGGTTTCCAGTGCCAGATGAAGTGGGGCAACCAGCTGCCCCATACCAACCTCCTTAAACTTAATGATCAATTCACCTTGTTTCACAAAAAAAAGCCCAAACTTTGAGGACCACATCACTGAAAGAACCGTCACCAGGACCTAAAACTCAAAATACTTTTCTACTATGGTTGCTTCATCTCCCTTCTGATTGCTGGCTTGCATGCGTGGGAATGCAATGTGTATGGTTTAATTTCCTTAATTGCAATCGTTTTGCCGGCCACCTTCAGGCACGCCAGGGACCACCAGTAGTGCAGGGACCGCATGTGAAGAAGCCCTGCCCTAGGAGACCCATCCTGCCTTCCCTGATGTGGTTAAAATGCCATTCCACGTTGCGGTGCCTGCAAGGATTTAACCACGTTCTCTGCCCAGGGGAGAGCCCTGGACTATGCCGTGTGCCTGAGAAAGCAGGACTGAGCTTCAGCTGTGTAGGACGGTAGCTGCAAGAAGCCAGGATATCTGCACCAGTGGTAGAGTTCTCTTCATAGCCTCCCCCATCTGTTTGACATGCAAATGAAACTTCTGAGTCTCTGGACCCAGCTCTTTCTGTTCTGAAGCCTTTGCTGGCTATTAATACCTGGGAAATCTGTGAAGCAGGCAAACAAGGTTTTGATGAGTGTGGGAAAAAGAAAGGCGTTACCACCTATGAGTGAACTTCAGTTTCACTCATGTGCTGAATTAGTCAATGCCTTCAAGTGAATTCCAAGTGCTGGTCCAGCTACTAAATGACTCTTCTAATGGAGTTACGTGCTCCATTTTGAGCCTCTCCTGAAGGAAAAGCTAGAATTAAAGAAAAAAGCAAACAAACACAACAAAACCAAATAAATTTTGAATCAGAACTATTACATAGGTTTGGGGTTGGTGGCTTTTTTGTGTGTTGGTTTTGGGGATTTGGGGATGGGGAGGTTGAACTTCTTTATCCCTCTGAGAAAGAAGAAGCATCCACTAGTCAATACACAGCAGTTTCTGGGACTTCTGCAAGCTGGAGATCCAGGTTGCTTGTCATGCACGTGACCGTGATGTCTGTTCCAGAAAACCTCATTCAGATGTTGCAGTCCCAGAGGAACATGATGTGATAGATGCTTCACCAAAGGAGCTGAAATACCTGGTGCAGAGGGGAAAGACAAGCTCCAGTGGCTGAGAAACTCAGTGGAGGACTCATTTAATCTGAACAGTTAGTGGATGGGAAAGAGGCATCAGTGTGGAACATTAACACTGACATCTCAAGAATTCATGTTTCACTTCCTACCCTGGAGGAGTGGTTCCTCCTGCAACCTTCCCAACCCAGAATCATCACTTTTCTGCAGCTTCCTCCTCTAACACAGCACCCCTGAGAGGTGTTGTCTGCAGGTGGCTAAAGCAGAGTCATTTTTTCCATCAGTTCGCAGTTAATGGTTTGAAGAAAGCTTAGCCTGGCTGAAATGGAAATGACAGAAAAGGCAGGGAAAGATCACAGAAAAAAAAAGATTACAGAAATTCAGGCAAAGCAGGTGTATGGATTACATTTCCACCCTTTCTGCAAACAGGGAGGCTGCGTGGGCTTCATCCAGGAAAGGGTCCCAGCTGTAACACAAGCATTTTTACAAGCACACATTAAAACATAGCCAGGCTTTCCACTAGCACTAAGGCAAATACAGCCTGGTGGGATTAGCATCTCTGCAGAGGTTACAATCCTTCCACGTTGCTTTTCAACGCATTAGGCTGAAAAACATGCTCAAGGATGCTCACATACACAGGAGATTGTTGATATTTGTGCTGAAAATCCATTCAAATTCAGAAATTACAGCTAACATGAAGCCTACTTGATCCTCTTAAGGCAGTGACCTGATTGTAGAAACATTTCTCTCTGCTTGTTTCTCTAAAATTCAGAGGAGCGAGGCAGGGCTTGACTGAAGATGGATCCAGGCTCTCCAGGAGACCTGAAGGTGTTCCTCAGCTGCATTGCCTATCAATTTTTAATGCCTCCATTCCCCCTCCAGTTTTCAATGGACAAAAATTCCCCTAGTCAGGACACTCTGGGATTCTATGGCACCCAAACAGCAGCAGTAAAACTGGTATGAATTTACATCCCTGGCCAAGAAGCGATGCTCTCAGGCACAGCAACCCTTCAGCCTCACCCATGCAAGAGGGATCAAGCTGAGTTTGACAGCACTTCTGAGAGAATGTGGTGGAGCCTCATGCTGTTGCCCCTTTTTCTTCTGCCAGACCTGCCAAGCTGAGGCTGTGCTTGAGCGCTGCAAGTTGCCATGTGACATTTCAGATGGGAAGCAAAGAACAGCCTTGCCAACCCCTGCTCTCAGGTTCTCTGCTAAATAAAACCAGATTACTGGCATTTGCTGTGTCTGAAGGAAAGGCGGGTCTGTCATTTTTGCAAACAATAAAGGATACAGAAAAACAAACGTATTCCCTTGGAGCCAAACGCAGTTCCCCATCGTGCCTGGGAATCCCCGTGGAAGGGAAAAGGGTCATGCTGTTTTAACAAGAAAAGATTTGACCAAAAATACCCGACCAAGCAGAGCAGCTGTGAAGCTGTTTTTCTTTGGATTTTTTTGTTTGTTTGTTTGTTTCAGTTTTCAATTTTTTTGGCTTTTAAAGAAAGCAGTAGCAGGCAGACTTTGTGGTCTGTCCTACCCTCACCAGCTTTAGCAGGAAGACTTCTGCCCTCCAGAGTTTTCCCCAGGCTTTGCCAGACTGATTCGAGCACCACCAAAAGTCACACAGAGTATTTCATTAAAAATATTGATGTGAAAACCAGATAATTTTCTCACTTTGAAAAAGTAGCAGGCACTCAGGCAGCAGGACCTAAATGTCAACGGCAAGGGAAGTCACTGGGGTTTTTTCGGTTCTCAGCAGACATCTTTTCAAGGTGTGAATTTGCTGATGTCTAACCAAGGTTAAGGTTATGCTTTTCTCTGCCTGGGGAGGGGAATGCGAAGGAGAGAATGAAAATACCTTTCACCCAGCTGTGGGTTTCAAACCTGCAGACACCAAATGTCTTGAATGTCCTTTGGAATCAATCAACAGATTCCAAAGTTTTATCTGATGATCCATTTTATATATTTGCATGCTTACACTGTAGTTGCATAAGACTCATTGTGTTAAGAAACTTTAGTAAAATTAACTAATTTGCTTTCTCTTTTTTCTTTTTTTTTTTCTTGTGATACATTAAGAAATTTTGAACCATTCCTTTCCCCTTTTTTTTTTTAATTCCTCCTCTTTTTTCCTGTTGGAAACAATCATATGCCAAATCAGCCTTTCTCAAAGCCTGCTGGAGGACTTGCTGTAGGTCATGACAGGTCGTGTGACAGGTCACAGCTGTGTCATGTAACAACATAAACTGTGTCAGAGGAGGTTTAGGTTGGATATTAGGGAAAGGTTCTTTACCTAGCCAGCAGGACAGGCTCCCCGGGAAAATGGTCACCGCACCAAGGATCAGATTTGAAACAGGTATTGGAACAGAGTTCAAGAAGTGTCTGAACAACACTCTCAAGTACATGGTGTGATTCTTGGGGCTGTCCTGTGCAGGGCCAGGAGTTGGACTTTGCTGATTCTTGTGGGTCCCTCCCAACTCAGACTATTCTGTGATTCTCTGATTCCAGCTCATTCCTTAACCAAAGAGGAGATGTGCTTATTTTTAACAATGTTCTCAGAAACATAAAGAAAGCACTGTCAGACAGTTCTTGCTTAGAGGGTACTGATTTAGTGTCTTTCTGGGAAGAAGAAAAAATATCCTTGAAATGCAAGCACATCTGAGGATCTCCTGATCTTCATCTCTACTTGTGTGCATCTCCTGAGGAATCACCTCATCCTTCTATGTGTGTCACCCCAAAACCCCCATTATTCCCTTAATGTCTGTGAAGCCCTTGGCTGCCTCTGTGGTGATTTCTGCTAAGAAAGCTCACAATAAATCAGAAATAAATAAAAAACGTAACCTGTGATGACATCAGGTGTTCTACTCCTTATCCTTTGAAATTATGGTAGCTCTTTACAGCACAGATCTACACAGGGGTTTATAGACAGACACAAAGGTTGGCAACCCGAGGTGAGGCCCTTGGCTGCAAAGCAGCAGCTCCTGAATCACTGCAGACCCTGAGGCAGTGACCTGCAGGGTGACCCTGGTGTACCTCACAGGTACCCAGCATCGATGGCAAGGTGTTAAGTGCTGCCTGGGGGAAGGAGGGGGATCAATGCTGCACCAGCCCATGCCTGTGCTGCTGCCCCTGCCCCTGCCTTCAGGTTCCTCTTTGCCTTCCTCATATTCCTCCTTATTATCTTTGGTTTTTTTCTTCTCTCTTCCTATTCTCCTTCTTCCTGCTCCTGCTCCTCCTCTCCTCCTTCTCCTTCTCCTTCTCCCTCTCCTTCTCCTTCTTCTTCTTCCTCCTTGCTGCCTTTGTCATCTTTGTCTTCGTTCTTTCTTTCTTTCTCTTCTTCTTCCCCTTAATCTTCAGTCATCTTCCTTCTTATTTCTCCCCTTCCTCCTCCTCTTCCTCCTTGTCATTGTCACCTTCTTCTTTCTTCTTCCTCCTCCTCTTCCTTCTTATCATCTTCATCTTCTTCACCTTCTTAGAATCATATGATCACAGAATATTTTAGGTTGGAAGTGAATGATCATCTGGTTCCAATCCCTGTGCCATGGGCAGGGACAACTTCCACCAGCCCAGGTTGCTCAAATCCCCATCCAACCTGTCCTTGAACACTTCCAGTGATGGGGAACCCTCAGTTTCTCTGGGCAACCCCTGCCAGGGGCTCAGAACTCTCAGAGAATTTCTTCCTAATATCTGATCTAAACCCACGCTCCTTCATCTTAAAGCCATTCCCCCTTCTTCTGTCACTCCAGGCCCTTGCCCAAAGTCCCTCTCCATCTCTCTCAAAGGTGCTCTCAGGGCTCCCTGGAGCCTTCACTTCTCCAGGCTGAACAACCACAACTCTCTCAGCCCATCTCCAGGGCAGAGGGGCTCTGGCCTTTCTTGTTCCAGCTTTTTTTCTTTTTCTTTCCTTTTTTCTTTCTTTTTCTTTAATTTTCCCTTTTCCTTCTTCTTTTATTTTCCCTTTTTCTTTTTCTCTTTTCTTTCTTTTTCTCTCTACTTTTCTTTTTTCTTTTTCCTTTTTCATATTCTTTTTTCCTTTTTCTTTTCCTTTTCTATTTTTTCTTTTTTTTTTTCTTTTTCTTTCCTTTTTTCTTTCTTTTTCTTTCTACTTTTCTTTTTTCTTTTTCCTTTTTCATTTTCTTTTTTCCTCTTTTTCTTTTCTCCTCTTTTTCTTTTCCTTTTTTTTGCTTTTCCTTTTCCTCTTCTTTTTCTTTTCCTTTTTCCTTGCTTTTCCTCTTTTTCTTTTTCTTTTTCTTTTTCTTTTCATCTTTTCTTTTTCTTTTTTCTTTTCTTTTTCCCTTTTTCTTTTTCT
>WBMV01006893.1:391829-524825 GCA_013396655.1 Campylorhamphus procurvoides
GCGGACCCCATCCCATCCCATGTCATCCCATTCTATCCCGGCGGACCCGCATCCCATCCCGGTGGACCCCATCCCATCCCCTCCCATCCCATACCGGCGGACCCCATCCCATCCCATCCCATGCCGCACATGGGGTGGACGCAGCCGGGACCAGACTGTGTCACAAAGGACCCCTGGGAAGGGGGGAAAGAGCCGTGCTCCATCCAGGCTGTGCCCGGTGGATGTTTCCCTCCTCCCCGCGGGGAATTTGGGAGGATGGGGCTGCAGGGGCATGGCATTTCCCGGGGCACCTTCGGAAACAACCTGCCCAGGGTTAGTGGTGGGAATCACCACGCCTGGAAGTGTTTGGGAATCGTGTGGATGTGCCATTCCCGGAGTAGGCAGATCACGTAAGAGGACACCCCATGCCTTTCTGTGCCGTAGGTAAAGTGGATTTTTGCATGCAATTGGGATTACTAATCCAAACAATTAGCTGGAATCTGGCAAGTTCGAGCCGCTCTGCCAATTTCCAGTTAATTTCAGCTACAGCTTCATCTTCCTGGGGAAAGGAGCTAAAACGTAAATGAGAGATGATCCAGCATCTGGAGCTGCTGGGTTGGGTTTATGTGCATCCTTCTGGCTGAAGGAGGATCAGCAAGAAAACCGAGCCTTAATGAAGTAGTGTGTTTATTGACAGCAGTGAAAAAAGAGTAGTGGGGATAAATAGGGCTGGTGACTTGCTTATATATGAAATACCATGAATCTCCCTCCCCTGTTGTGAGCTGGATTTAAATCCCACTGTTACAATGTTCACTGATTTTTTTTTATCGTATTGTTGGTAATAGAGTATGTTGAAAATGCTGCATGTGGATTTAAAGCTCAAGGCTTTGTGGGCCCACCAATATTTATATACATCCAGGAACTTTAAGTGTGTTGTCACTGGGCTTCAGAGTTAACCTTCCAGGTGCTGGATAGTAGAGGCACAGTCCCCCACAGCTGCTTTTTGGGGACATGAGTTGCTAGTAACAACCAAATTTGACACTTGGGCAAGGGAAGGAAGAGACTTTTAAACTTTGATAAGCACTGTAACCTGAAATTGGTTCCTTTTGGGAATGTGAAAACATTAACTTCCACAAGCTGGAAATAGTCGTGTCACCAGCGTGCCACGAGCCATCACCCTGTTGGCTCTGCTTATGCAGAATCAAAAAGCTTTTGTTGCAGCTGTTTTATTTTTATGTGTGTCTTGGTAGAGCTCAAAAATCACTCACCGGCTTCCAGTCAGGGCGATCCTGGATGAGAAGCATCCTCTGGGATCAGCCTGTTAAGTGCATTTCTTTGGTTTGACAGCTGAAGTGCCCATAGAAACGTCAAAACCCCCGATGTTTAGGCATGTTTCCAGCTTCATCATCCCCTGCAAGCCATGGAAATGAGTGGCTTGAAAGCCAACAGCACTTGATATTAAAATAGCAAACAGTAAACATGAGCTCCTATCAATAACTTTAATTATGGTTTGGGTTTTCTCTTAAATAAACTCACGTTGCCATAGGGAATCAAAGTTTAGCATCCAGACGTGCTCAGCAGGATGGTAGCGTCTTTGGACAGGGTGTAGCGTACTTTTATAGCATAAATTAAAATTAAAAAGGATTTTAGCAGCTTAGCGAGCTGTTGTGTAAGAAAGTTGCCAACTTTTGGGCCGAGACCACATGGTTTCTGGGCATCTTGTACTGCAGCATGTTGGAGGATGGCATTCCTGGGCAGCTTTGGACGGGGAGAGCGAGTGGTACAGCTCTGGAGCTGAACCCTACTGGGGCTTTTCAGCCATAAAACGTAGTGCAGGGGAGGCTTTGTGTGTGCCACGGATAGCCAAACTGAAAGCAAAAATAAACACCCCAAAAAGCTGGGGGGTTTTCGGTGATTGACGGAAAAGGAAAGTGCCGGTCTAGGGGTGGGTGTGAAGTCCCGTGTTCGTTGCACTCCGAATCTGGAAAATACAGATTGTGGCACATGGCAACGGCGTGCACGGCCCGTTTTGCATCTTTTCTTTTTCCCTTCTGATTTAACCCAAAGTGAGGGGGGGGAAGCAGCACCCATCAACCCACTAAATGTTCCTTTTTACCAAGTTACGCCACTTCGCGAACACGAGACGCGACCGGATTCCTGTGGCAAGGAGCCCTTAAAATTTCAACAGCTCTACCTATAAATACTGTTGCCGTGAAAGGCAATACGGCTTTAAGAGCTAAAAAAAAAAGGCAACCACACTCTTTTTTTAGTCCCACTGTATCTGCCTGGCTTTGGTGCCATGCGATGCGTCTCTGGCCCAGGCAGGATTGGAACATTCAGTCTCCTAATTCCTCTTGCTAATTTGTGTGAGGAATGGGTGCAAGCAGAGAAAATAAATTCAGTTTAATTGTCCTGAAGGTTTTTGGGGGTGAGACTGTGAGGCTGGGTCTGTGCAGCCACATGACTTTTGCAGAAGGACCTTGTTGCTTGGTCCCGGTGAGTCCCTGAGAGCTGCTGCACTGCGGGGCAGTGCAGGATGGAGTCTGAAGCATCCCTTGGGTGTGAAGCATGTCCCAGTTGAAAATTAAAGGGAAAAAGAAAGAAAGAAGCTGGCTGCCACCTCACCCCATAGGTGTCTGGGCTCACCCACTGCTCTCTGATGCAACCACAACTGCCCAGGGAGTTCAAGGGCTGGTTTTGGACTTGCCCAGGGTTGCCCAGGGACAGGCTGGCCCTGGGAGCTGGTACAATGTGTTCTTGGCACTCCTCCACACCAGTGGGACACCCCACCGGCCCCAGGTGATGCTGTGGGGAGATGGTCACTGTGCACATCCTGGCGGAGAAGACACCGCTGCCTGCAGGTCTGGGATTGAGGTGGAGGTAGGGTGGGTTTGCAGCGTAGCGATGCTTTTCAGCGTGCCCTGAAAATCCACCTATATAGCCAGAGCAGCTTCCCCATGGGGCCCCGGGTCACCTTGCAGTGCCAAAACCTGCTGGGTATGGTTGGGATGGGGCATGGGCTGGGAAGCGTGTGGGAGTGGGGCAGGAGAGCTCGGCTCACCGCGACGAATTGCTGCGTGTGCAGTTGGGCGAAGTGCTGAGCCCGGGCTGCGCGGGAGCTGCAGACAGGCAGCGCACGTGACCGTCTGAAATTCAGACTGCTGGACCACTCTGCCAACAGCCTCGCACGGCTCATCAGCTGCAATATCACTTCTTTCCCCCCACCTCCTTTCTCTTTTTTATTTCCTTTCCCCTTCCCCACCCTGCCTGATTTCCAAGCCAAAGCAGGAGGGATGAATACGGACACGGAGGGTGGCTGCAGCTGCGCAGGGTTTGTATCCAAATGGTTTCCTGGAAGGCAAGTTTTTTTTGTTGTTGTTGTTTTTCAATCTTAAAAATATTTTTACAGCAAGTGTCTCGCATCGGGGCTGTTTGGATGTCAGGTTTAGTTTCCCATGACATGGAGTGATTAGAGCAGGGAGGGGAGGGAGGGGCTGGATGCTGGCTTACGTGCGGATCTCTCTGCAGCGGTACCGTCGCCTATTGATGGCAAATGTGTTCCCTCTCGTCTCTGCGATAGTTCTCGGAGATTTCCTCTTTTACGTCACTGCAGTTAATAAGATGTTTAACTTGGGAGCTGGGGGCGATCTGGTGTGTTATCGTGTTGCAAGGAACAGGAGGGATGACGAGTTCCCGCACAGACTTGTGCTGAGGAAGATCATATCAATGCTGGGGAGAACAGCTGGGTTTGGAGTCAAACCACTGCCTCTCACCCTTAATGAACCTGACCTGGCTTCGTCTCATTTTTTTGTTTTTATTATGACAGTGATTATTTCCCTTCTAATACTGTGAGAGGCAACTCAGTCCTCTCTGCTGCATTGCTGGAGTCAAGGGTGCACTTTGATTTTATTAAGCAGGTTCTGTCTGGCTGGCTGGGCTTTGACTCTTTTTCCCCCTTTTATGGGGACCCCTGAAGGATTTCATGAGGGCGCTTGATGGCGGCTTTTTTGTGGTGACATTGGGGCGGCGCCACAGGTACAGTGGCTGCAGAGCCAGAGCCCTCTCCAGGAAAGTCCTTGACAGTGTGTTTTAAGTCCCGTTCATGTCACTGGTTGATTATAAGTTACTACAGCATTGCTGTTGTACACGCCTTGACCAGGAATAGCCTCCCTGCTGCCACAGTTTGCAAGGCCAGCCCATCAAGAGCGGGCAAGTTGGTCAATAAATGCTCCGAGCAGCACCCTTGGGAGTTCTGAGCCAAAATGGGAACACTTGTGTCCTTCAGTGCCTCCTTCCTTGCCAAGTTGTTTTCTTCCCCCAGCTCCTTCTCCAAACTGCCACTCAAACCCTCTCCTTTCTGCTGTGTTTTTCCACAAACGTCTTTCGAGCATGACAGCAGGGAGAAGAAAGCCGGCACAGAGCCATGGATGCCACGCTCGGGGGCTGATGCGTATCAGCCCAACCCTTGCCTGTGGTTTTGGGGGCCCCTTCATTTCAGGTGGCTTGGCAGCTGCAGGTGGGTTCACATCTGGCAGCAGTTGGGCTTGGAACTGCCTCTGTCTGCCACCAGACCCATCCCACCTGCCTCCATCTCTTCCAGGACTACCACCTCTTCTCCAGGGCTTGAGTCAGGTAGCTGGGCCAGGGTGACCAAGATGTCCCTGTCGAGGTGTGGAAAGGAGAAGGGCTCCTTAACCCTCTTATGGCAATGGGGACATGGAGGGTTTGAAGGAAGCCCAGCTCTGGTGGTGGCATTCTCCAGCCTTCCAGCGGGACCTGGCACTTGCAGTCCTGCCAGTACTGAAGTTCTGACTTGCTGTCAGTGATTTTACTCAATAACCTTTTTCATTTTAAGACCAAAAATCTTCTTAAAAAGCAGTGTGCCCCTGGCACATTGGGATGTTGACTTTTTTGGGAGGGAGGCTCCCAGCCTCCCAGCTCTACTTGTGCTCCAGGCAAGAAGCAACGTGGCTGGGTGCAATTTTCATCTCTCATGGGAACACGGTCTTAAAAAGTAACCCTACCACATCCCAGCTCACACCCTCACCGCTGGATGTGGGAGTTAATTTGTCCTGCCCCTGCTATGCACAACAGCCCCTGTTTTGTGCTTTTGCTGAAGCCAAGGACAAGGGGAATTACGGGTGCAACTCCAGGCAGTGCTGGCTCGGCACATGTCCCCAAGCTGGGCGGCTGCCCGGGGCCCCCTTCATGTGAACGGGGTCAGCAGCTGGGAAATTGCAGAGCAAAGTGCCTCCCTGGTAATTCCCAGCTGCCGTTAAAGCGGCTTTAGAATAAATTCCCTCAAAGAGCAATTCCAAGTATTTGAGGGTTTGAACTTTTCCGGAGAAGGGTTTTGGGAGCTGCCGGCTACTGCGCTGCACCCTGGCAGGCCAGGGAAAGGTGCCAGGGGAATTGCCCTGATTATCCCAACATCTAGAAAACACTGTTTTTAATGTCTATATGATGTTTGTTTATTAGTTGTGTGTGCAATGCAACAGTCAGAAATGGGGCACTGCTGGAAGCAAAGTTTGCTTTAAACTGGGAGGATGGGTGGCTGAGCAGTGTCCTGGGCTGGAGGCAATGCCCAGGCTCAGTGACCATCATCGTGCCATCATACCTGGCCACCAGTGCTTACCCAGGGGTGCAGCCCAGCTGGGTGCCCCTCGCCATGCATTCCTCAGCCGGTTCTGCTTGGTAACGTGGGCACAACAGAAAACAAACTTTGCAGTGAGCTTTGCTCTCCCAGAGCCCCTGAAGCTTGCTTTAAAAAAAAAAAAAAANAAATTCTCATACCAAACCAATAACCTCCACTGCCCCCAGTTCATTATTTTTTAAGGTGGCGTTAGGGGGCATTTAAGGGAAGGCTTGTCCCCGCCTCTCTGTCCCCTCCACTCCTGCATCCCGTCACGGCAAATTACAGCTTCATCTGTGTTTGTGTGACAGGCACTAAAATGGGAAGATTTGGTCAACAAACAGGAAAATTGATCTAATCCCTGCAAGGCTCTGGATGTCTCTCTGCTGGGGCTCCCCAGGGTGCTGCATCCCGTCTGGTGCAACTTTCTGGTCGCAGGGATGTCCCCATGAGGCTGAGTACCCTGAGCTAGGGACAGCCAAGCTTTTCCCTGCAGGGACAGTGCTGGGCTCCTACCCAAGTCCCCTCTCCGGGGCCCTGGCATCAGTGCAAGCGCAACCAGGCTGAAGGCTGGTGATTAAACCCATGATCCAGGTCACTCCTGCCCCACTCAGCGCCCCAGACAATAGGGATGCTGATAGCAGGACTGCATCCAGGCCAGAATATTGCACCTCTGTGAGCTCGTTTAAAGAAGCTGACAATGAACTGAGAAGTTTTGGGGTTAAACCACCCTAGAAAGCCCATTGCAGCGAAGGATTTGTCCCCAGACATCCTTCATTGCCATGGCCAAGCTGCTTCCAACTCAGGCTGATTTTGTTTGTGGGCTGTCCTTTGCTCTGGCAGCTTCTTAATGAACTTTCTATCATGTATATAATTTCTAGATATTTTTCTTTTCTGAGTGGACATGGCAGAGCTGTCTCCTGAGGTGGCAGAAAACACATCTTGCTTCTTAAGGACAGGCAGGGAAACCTGCCTGCACAAGGAGGTTTGCTGTGGATGAGACAACACTGGGTGCAGTCTCAGCCCAAAGTCATGTCCACTAGACCACACACTTAGCTCCCTTTTTTTTTCCCCTCCAAAAGTAATCCCTGCAGCCCATTAGGCTCTTTTTTGTTGTTGTTGTTGTTGCTCCTCTCTGAATTCCTTCTAATTTGCAGGCTCACTGCCAGCATCCAACATGCTATAAAAAGTAGACTTGTTCTTCAAGCTTCCCTCCGGTACACGACGTTTGCACAAATAGCAACACACTTGACAAGTAGGTCTGATTCCCCCTGCTATTACCAAAATGCTTGTAGGGTGCTCAGGCAGTAGAGCTGCTGTCTTAAGGCAAGCCAAGTTTAATTTCACACAGGGCCCTGAGCCCAATTCCCAGCCGGTGTTTAAGCTCCTGTCAGCTGGAAAAACGGTGCCTTTTTTATTTTCCTCCCCGCACAGCTTCCCTCTCTCTGAGAGCAAGTGGATGTGGTTTGCATCCTCCATACCCCACCAGTGCAGGTACAGCTGCCGGGTGGCATGTGGGCAGTGACAGAAGACCTGAGTCCAGCCCCAGGGCCACCACCAATTTTTGGCTGGTCCCCCTCCTGCCATTACAAGCAGCCTCGAAACAAACCCCCTGCCAGCTTCCTTCTTAAAACTAATGAGCCGTTTGACCCTGGCAAGTCCTCCGGGAAAGCTGTTGCCAGAGCCTTTCTGCTCACAGGGATACAAACTGCTCTCGTTTCCAGCTTAAATTTATTTGTGGATGACTCCTACCCATTTGGCCTTGTTCTTCTTGTACCCTCACTGGCTTTTAGCTCAGATGGCTCTTTTCCCTGCTCTGGTGTTTATCCTCTGGCAGGCCGTGCTGAGTGCCATGGGTCTGCCAACCTAAATAACCCCAGAGCTCCTGGTTGAGGATGGATGGAGGGGGTGTAATGGCATCTAGGCTTCCTCATTCCTGCAGTGCAGACAGCCCCAGTGACTCCATCTGCAGCCCACCCTCACAGTGACAGAGGAAAATCCACCCTGCTGCCTCTCAATATCCCCATCAGGGATGGTCCCAACCTGCAGAAGGACCTGTATTAAGGCCCTCAGGTTTGAATCCATCTTGTAATTTCATTGGCACGTTCTCTAGCATTCTCTTTTGGAAAGCAAAAGCCATTTTGGCAGAAGATGAGGGTTTTTTTCCTGATGCAGCCTTCAGTAACACCTTTCCCTCTCCGTTTGTGTAGCACTGGGGCTCACACTCCTGCCTGTGCTAATCTTGTGCTAATCTCAGCCCTAGTCTTGTGGAGCAGAGGTTTCTTGTGCCTAGCTGTGCCAGGCACTTTTCTCGAAGGCCGAAGTGGATTTACAACATTCAAGTTTCTCAGTGCAAAACACACACGTAGCTCCTTACTACTGGTCCCTTTTGAGGGTGTTGGACCATCCAGGATGATATGGGAGGAACTGTAAGGTGTTTACTCTGCCTCCAGGATGGTAATTTCTCACCTTGGGGACTCATTTTCCCCATACTTTTTGCTGCCACATTTTTGCCATGGGTTTTCTTTGCATGTTGATGCCTTTTATGTGCTTTCTTTGGAAGCTCTGTGCTTATTCCTAGTGATGCTGGGATGCTGGTTTATCCATCTTAATTTAGACCCCTGCCTTCTCCTTGGCAGGCAGAACTCGGCTGGTACCTCTGATGGAAGGAAAGATGCTCCAGGTGCCATCATTCACCAGCCCCTTATTTCTTCCTCCAAGTTTTTCTCTAGTTAAGAGTCTATTTTTGTTTACTTTTTTTTCATCCTGCCTAATCTAAACTGCATCAGCATGTGTCCATTTGAGGCAGGGTTTTATATTCCCCTGCAGTGTCCTTCCATCATTCCATGCCCTCATTAAACCACACATAAATTGGCATCATCGAGGAGGAGCAGGGCTCTGCAGTTATTAGCAGGATTATTCTCATCTCTCCCAGTTTCCAGCAAAATTGCTGGGGTGTTGTAACAAAATTCCCCCTAATGCTCATCTGGGCTATCAGGGAGAGCAATGCTGATGCAGCACTGAGCATCAGCAGCAGATACAAGCAGGAAACCAGCAGACCCTGTCATATCTTTCCATGTTATGTGATTTCTGACCCCAAGCTCCTCTTCTCCAGGCCATGGTTGTTTAGTACATCGTGCTGGACATTAACTTTCTGTCCTGAACCTATTTCTGAGCAGCCCATGGGCTCCTTCACAGCTGCAGCTCCAGCACAGGAGTGCATCGTGTCCTACGCTCACTGGTGGTTTCACTTTTTGCATCATGTTTTCTCACTACCTAAACCAGCATCCACAACTTCCAGCACTTCTAGTGGGTGCAGCTGAGCATTTGCTTCCTGCAGTTGATCTTTTGTGTTCCTCTTTCCCTGTTAATTCGATTTCTCGCTGTATTTAAAGCCAGGAGAGGCCAGTGTGTGTTTTGCAACCTTCTGCTCCTGTTATTCATTTCTTAGAAACGACGGGGAAGGAACCACAAGCAATAAAGAGCCTGAGGTTTGAGGAGTGACTGTTTTATTTGTCAAAACTAGAAATGCAGTGGCTGAAGAGGACAAGAGGAAATCCTAGGTGCAGAAGTACCTCATTTAAGTTTAGGCTTGTGTAGGTCAAATTTTGGGGGCTGTGGATTTCCTCCTGCTCCTCTTTTAGACGGAGCTGTTATCACTACCATTACTGCAGAGAGCATCTTGGTTTTTACCTTTTGCACCTCATTTTTGCAACCCCCAGGCAGGTTTTCCTGCACCATGCCCATCTGGCACTGGGGGAGCAGTGGTGCCCATTTTAGTGGCATCATGGCACCTCTTGCAGTGGGATTGCATGTGGCTGGTGGCAAATGGGTGGCCATAAACCCGTTCCAGGGGTGAAAATTCTGGCAAGGAGGCTGAAGCTGGCCATCAGCTGGCAGGAAGAGGGGATGAGGAGCAGCAGGGTGGTTCAGATGCCTGAGCCAAAGCCACTCTGAAGCCCAAAAAGGACAAAAATAGGTGTCTGGGTCATTGAAGAGGGTTTGAGGACTGCTTAAGATCTTCTCCCTCGGAAGCAGCAATTACCAGATGAAAGGGAATGTCTTCAACCAGGCACTTTGGAGCATCTGGTTTGTATTTGGTGCGTTCACTTGGGGAAGCAGGGAAGGCTTAAAGGCTGCTCGCTGGGTCTGTGGCTGGGCGAGGCAGAGAGTGTCCTTCAGGGGATACAGCTGGTGGCTTACGAAATGCAGTTGACACCAGGACCAATTTCCACATCTCTTCTCCTTCTCAGACTGTGTTGTCAATAACTTTCTGAAGTGCTAACGCTGGGCATGAGCTAGATTTCTGCTCATGGGAGGGCTTCACATCCTCATGTGAAGTGGCAAGTAGAGGGATTGTACACGTGGTTTTCTTTTTAGGTTTTGTCCCCCCTCAGTACAGGGGAGGCATTGGCATGTAATTACCGTCAGCTTTAATCCAGCCAGGCCAACTGCCTTTCTGGCAAACACAAATACAGTAGGAGCCAAAGGTTATTGCATGCCCTAAATAAAACCCATTGCAGTCTTGGGGCCTCACCCAAGCCCAGACCACAAGGCATCCAGGACCGGCTCCGTTCAGTTTTCCTGAGCCCATAAGAGTTGTTTGGATGGCAGTGACCCATAACTTTTGGTTGTTTGTTCTTATTTTCCCTCTGAAAGCCACCTGCATGCTTGTGGGCATTGTGGCACCTGCCAGGAGCAGCACATCTGGCCAGCGTTAGTGAGCCCACCACGGGATGTGCTTGATTCAGGGTTTCCTTGCTAAAATCATTAGTGGCTTTAATTGAAACCAGGGGTGGCTGAAGGCACGTCACACAGACGTGCAAGTGCACCACGGCGTGCACGGCTCAGCCCAGCACGTGGCTGTGACCACCAGCCCCACAGACCACTGCCATATGCAGCCCAGTGTCCTGCCCATCCTTGGGATGGATGGAGATAATCAGGCAGCACACAAGGTCCCCTGTGGCCTGGAGGAGCCACACAGGAGCCAGTGCATCCCACCAGAGCTTTCTTCTAGCTACTGCTCCAAACTGGGATTTACTCTGAAATCTGAAGGATTTAACTTTCTACCCCTGAGCAAATACAGCCCAAAGTGATGCAAATGCATGACCTCACCCAAATCTCAAGAAGTAAATATTGCCTCACACTGACCATGCTGTATCCTTTGTCCCAGACTGAGATGCTCTGTCTGAGTCCACCCTGCTGCTGCAGAGACAAGCCAGGACAGGGAGGATGTAATATGGTGGGAAAGACTTTCTCCTCACCTCTCAGTTTAATTACTGATGTCTCTCATTTGTAATGTGATGGACACTGGTTCTGCACCCTTGCAAGGCTGCTCTGTCTTCTCGCATCCCCACAGAGCTGCCGGCAGAGAGGAATTGCATTTCACAATTCCAGGCTCCCACAAGATTACTGGAGGGAGAGGAATGTGCCGGGGAAAATATCCCAACTGCTGTTAAAAGGCACAGCTTCCCCTGCCCCTTTCTGGGACAGCCATTCCTCCACCACAGCAGACACCCTTCCTTAGCTGGCAGCACCCACTGGAGCCAGCACGTTGTCACCTCCTGTATCACCCTGGGGTGCCTTTGCCCTCCTGGCCACCCATTCAGTTCATGTGCAAATAATTGCAATTGTGATAAGCAAGCTCCTTTATGAAGAAGCTCTTTGCTTTCCCCTTGCACTGCTCCTGGGACAGAGCTCAGTCACTTTATATCTGGACAGTAAATCTCCAGGCTCTCCGGGGCACACCCTCCACACAAGGCAGTAATGGGCCTGCCAGATGCTGTTCTGTCTGGGTGAAGAGCATGCCAGCCAGTTGCAGCATCTGTAAATCATTTGCCAGGAGAGCCCAGGCAGTGCAAGAGTCTTAAGTCGAATCCCTTTTGGCCAATGCTGTTGAATCACAGTGAAGGTTTCTGTGCTACCCAGAGCACAGACACCTGTGAGATGCAACAGCCCACAGTCCCAGGGTGAGAGATACATCCCACATGTCTCAGGAGGAAGGTGGAGAAATCTTTCTCCTTGGTTCTTCTGCTTCTGGAAGGTGTGAAATTCTCACCAGGCCAAGGCTAAGGTATTCCATATCCCTGATCCTACTCTTCACATCTGCTGTTGCTAGAAAATGCTGTGAGCATCAGATGATGGGATGTGTTCCTTGGCAGTGGAAAGTACTGGGGAAGCTTGAACTGGTTTGGTGTTGAGTCATTTCCTGGGTGATGGGCCATGGAGAAGGCTGAAATTGGGGATGGCTTTCTCCAATGTGCCTTCCTTGTTGGGTCTTCTCTTGGGGCTCCACAATCCCAGTTCCCCTGTTTTGCCTCCAGCAAGTAGAACACCTACAGGTTCTCCGGAGAAGATCTTATTGCATCTGGGGGTGATGGACAGGCTGTTGCACTCACTCTGGTTTCTCTCCCAGGCTAATTACAAGCCTCTTGGCCTCTCTCAGGTGGCTTTGGCAAGACTCAGCTTTTCTGGCTCCAGTGCCAGGGAGCCCTGGCCACAACCATCAAGTCTTTCCCTGACTATTAGAAAGCGGTTGCGTTCCTTGTGTGTCTTTTCATTGCCGGAAGCTGGTAAGTGGACGGATCCTACACAAATAAACTTCTCAAGGGCAGAGAGTCAAAATATCCCTGGGCTTGTTTGGTGGAAAAAGGTTAACCAGCGTGAAGTCTATGAATTGCCGCTGACCCGACTTTGTTGACAAAATACAGTGTTATTAATTGGAGTTGCAGGCAAACTGCCTGGGGATATTTAGAAGGAACTTTTCCATCACAAGGGCCAAGATCTCCCTGGGAGAAGATCTGGCTGGGCTCTTTGGAGATGCGCCGCAGGCTTGGCCATGGCTCTGGTCTGGGGTTTTGTTAGTGATGATAAGGTGTGTCAGGCTCCCACAGTGACCATGGGATGGTAGGGATTCACTGACAGCAGAGCTGCAACGAAGAAGGAGGAGCCCACCAAGAAGTCAAGCACCAGGTGACTCCTTTACAGCGAGCTGGAAAGATCTCTATTGACTTTGTGGAAGGTGTTGCTGCTCGTTGCAGGAGGGTTGAACTAGTTGACATTTAAAGGTCCTTTCCAACCCAAACTATTCTGTGATTTTTATGAGTCCAACAAGGCTCCTGGGTCCCTAAATTCAGGTTTCTGCTCTCAAGCTGAATTCTACCCATAGCATCATTTCCTGGGCAGGAGCAGCACCTTCATGGTGAAGGTGAAGTTCAGGCACATGACCTGTGCTGCTCCCAGTGTGGTCCTAAACCCCAGCAGCTGTTCAGTGCCGCATTGACGTCGATGACGCTCCCTGTCCCCCTGCCTGGTGGCTTATTTTAGACCGTGGCAGGGCTGTGGTCGGTACGTGTCCCTGGGTGCCGTTGCAGCACTTCAGCCGGAGAGCAGCCGCCGCCGTGGCAGCTCCAGAGCCGGCTGCTCCTGTCACGGCTGGCAAGTTCATTCGCAGCGTCTCACGGCAGTGCGTGACGAACAGCTTGCTTCCCTCGGCCTGGGAGCGAGCAGAACACCCGCGCTGGCGTGGGACCAGCACAGAAGCTGTGGGAATCCTCCTCGACAGCGTGACAGCAAACGCTCCTCTTGAGCGGGGCCGGGGATAGGAGGCTCTCTCCCAACCAGCCCGCAGCAAAGCCTATCCCGGTGCAGGAAGAGCTCGCCCTGAGCTGCAAGGTTTCCTGCACCTGTGTGACTAAGCATGCCGAAAAGCACCTTCGGTGCGTGCCAGGGTGGTGGAAATTGAGCTGTCAGCAGATAAACGTGCCAGTGCGTGTTATGCCGTGCTTTGGGGAGAGGGGTAGCACCTGGTGGAGATGGGCAAAGGGGCTCTGTCCTCTCCTCAGTTTCCCTAAAAGCTGGCAGTCAACCTCCTAGGGAAGGTCAGCCATGTTTAGGTGGAGCCTGGTACAGATGAACTGTGCCCCTCAAGGGCTGTCAGATCCATAGGCACAGGTGAAGCCTCCTCAACTGGGACGCTCAGCCTTGCTGGTTTTAAGTTGTGCCATGCAAACATGACCTAGAAGAGCCATCGGGAGCCAGATCCATATGCCTTTTCCTCCTGGGCAGCCTCTGGACATGGTCTTGCCCAGGGTGAAGTGGCTGCAGGGGTGGAGGGGTCCATCCAGGCTGGAGTTCGGGGCGGCCTGACCATTCTCTGCAGAGCAGCCGTGGCAAGCAGCCCACGTTTCACAAGTGGGGTTTTCCCATCAGGCTCTCCAGCTGCTATAAATAACAGGAAACGTTTTGTCGTTTTCTGCTCCAGAGAAGGTCAGGGGCTGGATTCTGCTCTTCAGAACTTTAATAAGGTTGGAGGTTTATGCAGTGTACCCAGAAGTCTCCCGAGACAGCCTGCCTGAGGCTGTTTGGCTCCTTGGATGGAGAAGTCCTGCATGCCAGCCTTTGACAAAGTTACCTTAGCCACCCTTTGTGAGATGTCAGGTCCTGCTAAAATCCTTAATGTGCTCTCCATCTGCAGATGTAACTCTTGGATAGCTGCCACGCCAGCTCACAAGAGGTTTGAACTATCCTCTGTCTGTGGTAGGAAAAGCTTCCACCATGGATTCCAGGATGGATGGACACAGGGACAATAGCCACTGGTCTCCTGAGCTTAGTGGGAGCTCATCTGCATGGAATCATAGAATCTGCCCTCGAGGGACCCCACCTGGAGCACTGTGTCCAGGTCTGGGTTCTTTAGCACAGGAAAGACATGGACTTGTTAGAGCAGCTCCAGAGGAGGCCACATAAATGATCAGAGGGCTGGAGCACCTCTCCTTACAGTTTACCTAGCTTGTGCTTGCAGCAGGATGGAAACCCAACAAATCAAGCAGGAAGATCCATCCTCAGGAGTTTGCTCCAGACGTCTCCACAGCTTTTCTGGGTCATGGAGAGCCACAAGTGCCAGGTCTGTGCCGCCTGTCGCCCCAGCAGCCGCACAGGGAGGAGGCAGAGCCCGCTGTCTGTTGCCTCTCCCATTTCCCCAGCAGATGCAGGAATGCTTTGATGTCAGCTTCCCTGGCCCCAGCACCCAGCTCCAGGATTAACCACCAGTCAGACCTCTCCACCGCATCCAAATAAATCTCCTAAACCCAGACAAGCCCCACTCAGAGGGACCCCAGCATTCCCCTCTTGCAGAAGGAGGGTTAAAAATAGTTTTTCTCCTTGCACCTGCCCCTCTGAAGCCAAGACTGCGTTTTATTTTTACAGCTCAGGTTTCCTGGTGGTTGGCTCCTCTCCTGGGGCACAGAGGTTGGGGACAAATAGAAAAATTACCCATCTCAGAGGTACAAAGAAGGTGATCAGCATGGAACATGCTCATGTTAGAGGCAGTTTGGAAGAAACCCTCCCCACCCTCGTCTCTTCCCATAACTTCATGCTTCAAAACCAAGACAGAGATGCAGCTCCAGGGATGACCCTTAAAAAATACTGAATTTTGCTCCTTTTTCTGTGTTTATGAGGATGTCTCTAGGGGTCATTTGGGCCTAATTTAGCATCCCCTGTGCAGATCTCTGAAGCTTGGCTCAGAAAGCTTGGCTCAGCCCCACTTAAGTGGTTTCAGTGAGGCTGAATTATTTTTTGCTGAAGCAAATGTGTTTACGTTTCATAAGCTTATTTTAAAACATGTGTATACAAGAGCAGGCTTATTTATAAGGCAGATTGCCCTACTGTGTCCTTACCTGACTTAAGTGTCAAGGAAGCAGCTTTTTTTTACTTTTTACAAGCGCAGTTTAAAATAAAATACTGGTTTGCTGTGCGCCAGTGGATCTGCCCAAGAGGAGGTCAGGGCAAGGTCTTGTTTTCCAGCTGTAAAATGCTATTTTGCCTGTTTATGGAGCTTCCTCTTGCCAGCCATCATTTTAGGTTAATATGTTAATGACAGCTATAGGTAAAAAAAATCATTTATATTCCCCAGAGTCCCAGCAAGCCTGCGTTGCCAAAATCCCAAACTAGCCAGGCTTTTGGGAACTTTCCATCAGTAAAGCAGGATTTGCTGGGTGACCTGCTCAGTTCAGGTTCTTGGCAAGGTTTCTGATTTGAAGTCCCCCAGGGAAATACTTGAGAAAGCCTTTGTGGGGGGAATTTTGGCATTTTCTGCTTGCCCTGGAGGAAGGATTTTATCCTTGATTTTAACCATATGAAGTGGTAACACACCAGTGTGGCAGCAGGAAGGTGAGGAGCACTTTATGGTGATGTACTTTATGGTCAATGTTGGAGTGTGATGAGATTTTGTGTATGCTGCACGGAGGGGGTGAGGAGACCCTCAAGGAACCACTAGTATAGACAAAAGCAAAGTGAAACTTCGGCTGTAAGACATAAAATTCATCTTTCACAAGGGGCAAGAAGCCCATAGGTGTTTTTATGGCTATGCTGGAGATATTTTTCTGCTTCCATGAAGCACACAGGACTGCTAGGTGTGGACATGAAGACCTAGGAGATGGGGAGGTGTCATTTACACCCAGGAGAATGTTGAAGCAGCCATGGTGTGAGGGGTGGTTTTCCATCCAGCAAAAAGCTGTAAACCAAAGCCCTGACCACTGGTGGTTATTTAAAGGCTCCGGCAGCGCTTCCTGCGATGGGAAGGTGCTTGGCCCACGTTCAGGCTGGGCGACTGCTCTCTGCAAAGTCAAATAAACAGCAGCCACTTGAACTTTCCACCTTGTGGGCTCGGCCAGATGCCTCATCCCAGGGCCATGACCGGGCACCGCGCCTCGGATGGGCTTTGTGGACAAGCCTCCTTGGAGGATTCAGGGTGATGGCCACATTTTGGGGCTCAGGGGTGCTTCCACAAGGGAAGAGTTTGATGCTGCTTGGAGCTAAGAGGAGGCATCTGAGAAGGGAGATCTATGTCTCTGGAATGGGCTAGGATGCTCTCCATGCAGGTGCCTCTCCTTCAGTGACCTTGGGCAGGGCAAAGGGAGCAGATTATATCCTTTAACCCTAGACATGTACTTTAGATGCTAAATTTCCTCAGAGGAGCACAGTCCAAGTAGGCAGGACAAGGAGTCTCATCCATTCATAGTGGTGATGTGTGACTGCAAGGACCATCTCATCTTCAGGATGTCCATGAAATCATTGATGGTTCGTAGTGATGCTTCATCTGTTGAGAACATTGGAGGTGGTCCCTTCCAAACTCAGCCCTTCTGTGACAGTCAGTGTGAGGTGTCAGACACTCACCTGTATGTGTTTGGGTGCTTTTCTTGAGTTGTAGTTAACATAGTGCACATCCTTCCCCACTTCTGACCCTTCCCTGGTGACCCAGGATGTTTCAGTAACTCACAGGAACCCTGGAATGGAGGCTCCTTCCTCACATCCAAGCAGCAGCCCCTCGGCCTGGGAACTTTTGCAAGACTTGGCAGTGGGACCACTGCAGGAGTATTTCACACAGGACCCAAAAATATTGCTGTCGGTGCAGCATCGGTTGGCCTGAACGCAGGGTCAGGTCCCTCAGAAATCAGACTGTTGACGAACAAGCTTGAGTGTATTCAAATGTTTCGTCTGATTTTCTTGGACTGCAGTTTCCAAGGGAGCCAAAAAACTGGCTGCTCCTCTTATTGACTTTGCAGGACCAGAAATACAGCTGGGTTCAGTGAAATAAGGAAGCTCCAATTCTTGTATTGGTGTAGCAGAGAGGGTAAAAAGCACAATTTGGAAAAGCTCAAGTGTCACTTTTGGGATAAGAATAGAAGTCCAAGGTGGTGCTCTCTGCCTGTGCTCATCTCGGGATGATCACTCAGGCAGCCCCAGGTCCAAAATCCTTGCTTGACATCCCTCAGAATTTCTAGCAAAGAAGCAAATCCAGGGGCATTTGGCTTGATCAAGGTCAAAATGTGGGTCCACACAGGCTTTGGGGTGTGCAAATATAAGCTGTGCCAGCAGTGAGCTGGGATAAGAGCACAGGAGACATCAAGCAGCAGCAGAGAATCACTTAAACTGCAAATGAACCCTGAAATGACAGCAAATCTGAAACAAGCCCATGTTTCAGGCCAGGCTGGCCGTGAATCAGCTCTGGAGAATGAAAGACGAAACTTTCTGACTTCAGTTCAAGTTATGAACTTATAAACTCCCAATTATCTGGTTTCGTGGACATGAGCCAGAGACAAACATTTTTTGAGGCGAGTGCATGGGACAGCTTCCTGAAAATGAACTCATTGAAAAAGGCGTGATTTGGAGACAAAGTTTCTCTCAAATTCTCGTATTTTACAAAGCTGGGTTACTGTGACATTAAGATATCTTCTTTGTATCCCAGAGCTGCTCTTGAACATCCTCTATCGATTTACTGCTCTTTGGTAAAATGTAGAATGATGAATCACTTCCAAAAATGAAATTTGAAAAAAAAATTAGATTTTAAGCCCATCTAAGTTGTGACAAATGTGCAAAAAGCTTTTGCACAGGGCAGCCATGTAACTGTACTCCTTTCCCTTTGAGATAACAAGCCCAGGCTGGCATTGAACTATGGACAAGTGGGGCAGCCCATGGTCCAGCTTTGTGATTTCATGGGGTGGGGGTTGGAGTAGGGATGGCCCACATGTGGGTGCAGTTTCTGTCAGCAAATCTTACCAATGCAGGGCTTTTTGCAGATCCTGTTCCAGGGCAAGGCTGGGTTTTCCTCTGTTTCCTCTTAAAACACTGATTTATTTTTGCTGTTGCTTTAAAAACGGCTGTATATTCCCCAAAACTGTCTCCAGGCATTACAGAACTCAGAATATCTGCCTGAAGCTGGGGATAAAAATGCAGCAGAGGCGTCATGCAGGCAGCTGGGCAGCAGTTCCTCCCGCAAGGTGCTAAAATTGGTATCTGCTAAAGTTAGATGAGATTTCATGGAGCTGTTGTTTGTTTTATTGAAGTGGACAGGTCAAGGACTGGGGTTTATCAGCACCCTGGCATCAGAGGGATGCGCCAGCAGTACTGGATGCTGGGAATCATGCTCATCCCTGGTGCAGTGGCTGCAAGCTGGCTGGGGGGCTGACATGTTCTCCTGGTGAAGAGTTGGTGATGCTGCCACCAGCTTTGGAGGCAGTGGCACTGTGGTGATGCTTCTGCCCACCCCTGCCTGTAGCTGTGCCTGTGAAGTGGGTGAGCTCAGACCTGATCCTTAGTGTTAACTAAAGTCTCCTATTCCTTCACTGTGCCAGTCTCCTTGGAGCAGGTTTGGGGCAGATGCTCCTCTGTCCATTGGTTAGATGAAGGCTTCACAGGTGAATCCATCCAGATGCAGGTTACCACAGCCCTGCTGGCTCGTGGGGTCTCAGACAGAGAGGTTGCAGGTCCAGCTTCATGAAAGAGGTCGGTCAGCATTTCCAGACCCTGCAGGGAAGCCTCTTACTGAGGTCCCTAATCCTTCAGGTGCTACTGCCCAGTAGAACTTGAAGGAAATCCTTCTGCTGTGTTTCCAGTAAATGCCAGCAAAGGATGTGCTAATGACAGCAGAGGATGTGTTCCATGTGTTTGATGAACGACACTTACGGTAGATCTGGATGGGTGAGGATATTTTATCGGCCAGCTGATAAAAGAAAATGCCAGGGAAATTCCCACATGGGAGCACGCAGTGGAGTTTAACCCCGTGCCTCGGCGTTGAATTACGGTGCTCATTTCAATCCTTGGCTGCCTGTCCCAGTGCTGCCCACTGTGCCATGCTACTACTGCCCGTTTGCAGAGGGAGATGAACTGGGAACGGACCAAGCTGAAAATAAACTTTTTTTTTTTTTTTAATTCTTCCAAGGCAAAATTGACTCCGTGGTGCCTTTGCCAAGATGGCCATTGATGTCAGGATGGCCTCCTGCTAGAAAGGCTGAGCCAAACTGGGTACCTGCTGACTTTGCACAGGAGCACATGAGCCCCGTGTCCTCTGACTGTAGGGGACATCCTGAGTGTCCCTTGTCTCTGCTCCTTGAGGCTGTCCCACTGCAGTACAGCCCGTCCCTGGGCTGGTTTTGCTGTTGGTTGTCGTGTGTGATGCCGAATATAAATTATTTGTGAAATAGCAAAATAATCCTTTGTGCTGGGAGTACTGTGTGCACATCTATAGCTATAGGGAAATAGTACAGATATCAGCACGGAGCCAGGTATATTAATAGGAATGCTTTCATTCAGCTTCCTCCCTGTACCACAGGAGCTTGTCGTGGTGGAATTGAGCCCTCAGTCAGCACTGGGTGTTCTGCAAGGGCTCCATAGATATTCCTTGATGTTGCATTTTCTGCTTCCTGCAACCTGCCTCTTTAGGAAGCAGCATAAAAAAGAGATTCCCAGTATGCACCCAGGACAGGCAGAATTGTGCATGGCTGGCTGCCTCCCTCCCCATGCTAAACCCTCTTGTGTACCCCCAGGAGCAGAGGGACAGGGACCATTCTGGACAGGTCTCAAAGCCACTGCTTAACCCAGACAGATGAGCAGCTTTATGCTTGTTACTGGTGTTGCTTTTCCATTCACCTCTGTTGCCTTTTTCCCTGCTGAGAGGCAGAGCGTGTGCGTGTGCATCTCCAGAAACATTTACTATCACCAGTTGGCTTCATCATAAATGATGAATTTGGGCTTGCAGCTTAATTTACCCAGGAAAGCTCGTTTGCTTTCAGCTTGATTAGAGCCTACTCCAGCGCAGCAAGGGTGGCTGGGAAATGCCACCCACACCGGGGTGTCAAAATGCCTCTGAAACCGTCCGGGAGCTGGGGAGCCAAGCAGAGCTGGGAAGCAAAGAGCAGCCGGAGCAGCTTGCATGTCTCCAGGCCATTAAAGCTCACCCCTGGGGCTGGGGAGGATGTGCAGAGCACGGATGAAACTCTGCATCCTGCCTGTCCCATCCCCACTGGATCCAGCCGTAGGAGCTGAGGAAGTTTTCCTGCTTAGCAGGGTGGGGAGGCTTCACATCTCAGCCTTCATTTAATTTTGAGGTGATAAAAGCATCGCTTCCCTGCCCGGCACGTCTGAGCAGCCAGCACGTTCAAACGCTTCCCTTTCTGCAGGGAATTTGCATCTCCCTAAGGGCAGCACCGGATTTATGCAAATATCCAGATGAAAGAAAGTCAAAGCCAAAGCATGCTCATGAGTAAGCTTTCCTGGGCACTTCTTGAGCAGTCAGGTGCTCTCTTTCCAATCTTTCAGCATTTGGGGAGAAGCAGCATGGTGATGCCAACTGTTCCTCTGGCCCCAAAAGTGCTGTGTGATGATCACTTCACCTCCATGTTGTCCCAAGAGCGATATCAGTCTGGAAAGGTGTTTTGGGGTTGCAGTGTCCCTGTTGCTGGATTTGCTTTTCTTTCCATGGGATGTGACATCCCCGCTTGTTGCAGCGTTCAGGTGATGCTCTGTAATAGCACTGTAGACAAGGATGGGTTTCCTCCTTGTCCTGCCATTCCCGCACGGATGTGGTCCGTCTTCTTCAGTGATCTCCAAAGTGACCCAGGCACAGGCCATCACAGCCATCTGGGCAGTGCTGCATGACCTTGTCCTTGCTTTCCCTACCAGGATGGAAGGAGGTGAAAGGACCATCATCCCACGGCAGCTTTGACATGAGATTTTTGCTCATGCAAGTCCTAACAATTTCCCTTCCTGAGATGCCAGGGCGTTTGCTGGCTCTTACAAAGCCACTGCTGGAAATCCTTCCTGTGAATGACAGGAATAGGATTGGATGACTTTTCATCTTCTGTATTGAAAGACAGTTCATTTAAGTGCAAGAAGCGTCAGGATCTGCATAGTTTGCCATCCTTTTTTTAGCTGGTTTCACCTCAAACAGCGGCTGGGAACAGCCTTGGCTTGCCAGAGCATCACTGCCTGACAAGTGAGGATGTGGTTTAAAATGTGCTTGTCTGGAGTGCCAGCAGCTGCTTTCTGCTCCTGGTGTTCAGACTAGAAGGGAACTGGCTTGGTGGTAATTGGAGAGCCCATTTTTGGCAGTCCAAGACCACATTCCAAGCTGCAGCATTGTAGGACTCCGGTCCTAAGGATTTTTCAGCCCATTTTTCCAGTTTTCAGAGAGTTCCATTCCAGCAAGGTTTTTTTAATACCTTGATTAAACTTGAATCCAGTTTGGATTCCACTTGATGACGAGGCAATCTGGGAGTTGATGTGGAGAACCCTGGGAAGGGGTCACAGTGCCACCTGGGCACCCTGGCTATCAGTCCCTTCTAGAGTCAGAGGGTGGTTTGAGGTGGAGAGGACTTTTAAAGATTATCTTGTTCCAAGCCCTCTGCCATGGGCAGGGACACCTTCCACTAGATCAGGTTGCTCCAAGCCAAGTCCAACCCAGCCTTGAACACTTACAGGGATGGGGCAGCCACAGGTCCAGTGTCTGACCACTCTCATCATAACAAATTTCTTATGTTCAATATGAACTTGCTTTTTCTCAGTTCAAAGCTGTTGGTTCTTATACTGTCATTACAGGCCCTAGTTAAACAGTTTTTTCCATCTTCCTTATTATAAGCTCCCTTTAATATATTGAAAAGCTACACTAAGGTCTCCCCAGCCACCAGTTCCTGAGCTAGAGGAAGAACCACAGCTGCATCCTCCACTTTTTAAGCCCCTCTGAGCCCAGCTGAAGGTGTTTCCATGGTATTTGAGTTTCAGGAGCTCCATAGCTGGAAATTGGCCTCAAGGTTCAGATTGGATATTAGGAAAAAATTTTTTAGTGAAAGAGTGATTAAGCATTGGAACAGACTCCCCTGTGGGGTGGGGGAGTCACTACCCCTGGAAGTGTTCAAAAAACAAGTAGACATGTCACTCTGTGATATGCTCTGGTGGGTATGGTGATATTTGGTCAAAGGTTGAACTTGATGATCTTGGACGTCTTTTCCAACCGGAATGATTCCGCAATTCTGTGATTCTGGTTTGCAGACCCTGAGCAATCTGACCTCTGCCCTGCCTTAATCGCCTTCCTCCAAAGCAATGCTTGATCCTCCCTTCTCCTCCTTCCATTTTGGTCCCCCATCTCCCATGTGAACAGGGTGTGAATCGGGCTGAGGACATGGGGCAGTGCTTTACACACCAGGCAGGCTCTGCAAAGTGGAGACATTGGTGTCCCACCAGCAAGAACAGCTGCAACTTTCAGCATTTCATCCCCTTTGATCTTTCATTTGAAAGAAAACCACTTTTATTTGCTCTGCAAGCTCCCACAGGTGGGGGTCAGCTCTTGGCACAGCGTCCCTCGGCGCTGGGTTTTTGCGCAAGGCTGACAGGATCAAAGGATTTTGTCCCTGTTGCTGGGGGTGTCCGAGAGCAGGAGGGTGGGAGAGGGTGCAGGATCAGGCCATGCCGTAGTCTGCATCCAAAACTGGCAGCTCAGAGGTACCCACCTTTGTCCCTAGAGCTTTGCTGACGTGTTGCTTTTGCAGAGCAGTTGTCCCGTGGCAACTAGGGAGTTGTGCTGTGGCTTTTTGCTGGATCTGAGGAGTTTTTGGGACGAAGGTTGGAGGGAAAACCATCTCTGCAGGACCTGGGCTCAATGGGATGAGCCAGGAGTGTGGCGTGCTGTGGGGTCTGCAAAAGGCCTGGGCACTTGCCAGACCTTGCTGCATCCCACCCAGGAGCAGGCTGTTTTCCCATCTCCCTTTGCTTGTTCCATGGCTTTTAATTATCCTGGCTGACACCCATCATGCTTCCGCCACCAATGTCTGTCCATATTACTGGAGCCCTGAAGGGACACTTCTCATGTGCATGCAGCATCTCTGTCCCATCCTGCTGGAAAAGGGGCATCCCTGGAAGGGCTGTTCCAAGGGGTGGTTTCTGCTGTTAAGGTCAGGTCTGGTGAGGATGAGGAGGAGCCAGCCCAGGGTTTTCCATGCAGCACTGTTCCCATGGGCTTGTGGCTGCGTGCAGCAGTGCTTTGCTGTCCACCACAACAAGCAAGAAGTCCAGTGGTGTTGTCACCTCCCAGCAGCCTGTCATGATACGTGTGATTGTCTCTGTGGGGTGAAATGTGTAGACCAAATACTGCAGAGCAAGAGTGAGATGGTTTTGGAGGACAAGCTCTTCAAGCACAGGGTCTAGATGGTGGAGGAAGCTCAGTGACCCACGAAGTCCATCTAAACCTGGTACCATTGAGTTGGAACAGGCCTTTCTCTAGAGAGTGGCTTCTCTGGACAATGCTGGCTGCAGCGTGATGCCACTAGAGAAGATGTGTCTGTGGGGTTTATCACAAGCAGAGCATGTTTTCCCTGTGTTGCATCCCAGACATGTCATGGAGCATTATTTCAACACTTGTCTGCAGGTCAAAATCCACCTGTTGGGTAGACTGAGTCCCCTGGAGCCCCCTTTCTTCATCAGCAGGTGTCCATCAAAGCCACCGCAGCGTGTCAGTGTCGGGCGTTGTGCAAGGGACACCGATGACGCACAGGGCCACGGTGGCCTTTGGTCAGGGCTGCTGGTGACCTGATGTGGAGGTAGCACCAGGTGGTGTAGGGACATCTTCCCATCGGGATGTCATCGCCGAGCAGGACCATGCCAAATAGCAAAGTTCAGGTCTGGTGGAGCATGGGGGCTTTGAAGACCAAGGGGCCAAAATACTAGTGCTGGAGTAAGTAGTGGAAAAACTAAATGCAGGCTGCACCTCTCCCAGAAACAGCTACCCTGGCACAGGCTCAAGTTGTACTTCAAAGGGTGGGTCATGACAGCCCCTCCGTACCCTTCACAGGAGAGTTCTGCTGCCTGTGTTCCTTGTGTTTATCCTGGAAGAGGCATCATTCTGCCCCCACCCCCAAATCTGGCCGTTCAGACACCTGCCATGAGTACTACATTCTCTCAAAATGCTAGGAGAAACCATAAGAAAAGATGAGCAGATGTTCAGCTGTGCCAGAGATGCAGGGTGGGAGACACACATGGCAATGACAGTTGTTGGGGGGGGACCACTGGGATCAGCTTGCCCCCCTATCTGTGTTTTGGGGCAAGGATGCTGCTTTGCCATTCTTTTCTTTCTGAGGATTCTCTTGGGCAAGGCAGGAATCCTGGAAATGCCCTATCAGATGCAGAATTGCTTTTCCTGATTCCTCTGGCCAAAAGAAATCCCTGAAGGATGGGGGGGAGCTGGCCCCAGTATTTGCAGTGCCTGGCTTCCCTGTGCATCGGACACCAGAGCGTGGGGACTATCCGTCCCCAAATGACTGAGCCTTTGACCCCACACAAAAAAACCCTTCAGGGCACACCCTCTGCAGATTTGGGAGGCAGCCAGCCCCAAGCCTGTTATTACTTCTCCCCATGGAGTCAGCCTCTCTTGTACCCCATCTCTTTTTTCTTTTTTTTTTTTTCTTTTTATCTCCTTTCCCTTCAAATCCGAGGCAGAGAAAGCCTCTGGCATCAGCACCATGGCTGTGAGCTCCTCGTGGCTGCTTGGGGAAGGTGGTGGAGGGGATATCCCAGATCATAATACCAGGATCTCACTGCAAGCAAGGCCACCACCAGCTGTCCATGAATCATCAAGTATCAGGGACAGGGTGAGAGGGATGAGGGAGGGCTGTGTTCAGCTGGGGGGTTCTTTTGCCCCCAGGTGCTGCAAGTTTGGTGCCTTTTTGAGGTTTTTATGATCTTCTGGTTGCTGGATCACTTATGGTACGCGGAGTTAAGTTGAAAAAAGCCGTCAGTGGAGACCGCAAATTCAAGGTGCTTGTGGTCTGCATGTGGGGAAAAGCTGAAATTCCAGCCAAGGAGTTGTTCAAGGGATGCCTGGAGCATCTTATGTTTCTTCCAGGGCATTGCCCTGTGAGCTCTGGACAGGAGATGCAGCCCTGACACTGGTGGCATCACAGGAATTCTTGTGTCAGCACAGGGTCCGTGTCCCATCAGGGTTGTGTACTGGCACCGAAGTGGGTGAGAGGGGAAAAAACTCCCAAAGGACCTTTATAGGCGCTTTCCACACTGTGCCTCAGCCTCTTTTCAAAGAAAAAAGGTGCAAATAAAAGATAAGAAAGGGTCGATCATGTTACCAGGGCCTCTGGTGCATTCCCAGCTTGCACAGTGCTGGGAAGACTGTGCTCTTTTTATCAGTCTGGCTGGCTCGCTGCCTCAGCTTCCCCATTCCTCCCTCTTTTCTCATCTCCTGATTGCCTCCTGCTTGCAAATCTCCATGCCAGCATCATGCTGGCATCTTTCCCTGCTGCCTAGATACTACCCAACTATTCAAATCCAACCAGAGCTATGAAATCAGGAGCCACAGAGCTCTCTTCTGCAGAATCTCCTGTTAGCCAGCATTTGTCACACGTAAAAAAGGATGCGGAGGAAGATGCATGACCTGCTTTATCTTGCAGGTGTGTTTTCTTGGGCTGCCAAGAGCCCCCATTCGCTGTCCCTCTGTTTTAATCCTCCTTGCTGCTTTGCTCAGAAAACATCACCTGCAGCAAAAGGAACAACCGAAAAAACAACCTCTTGGAGAGAAAACCTCATGATGCTTCATGCCTGGCACATGGTGCTGGGCACTGTACCCCACATGCACCACAATACCCAGCAAAGCTTTTCTGGGATATCCCCCGTGCTCTGTGCAGCTGTGCACCTGGAGCAGGATGTGCTTGGGGCTGCTTACGCCTCTGCCCCCAGCTGCCGGCTCCTGCTGGGTGTTTTGTTTCCGTCGCTCTCCTCCCGGACCTTTCCTGTTTCCTTCCGTGCAGATGCGACCGGAGGAAGTCTCAGTGTGTTGGCTTTCCTCTGGCTGTGACCCAGCTGCAGTCACAGGCTGGGGACAGCACTGCGGCCCTCTGCATCCTGGGACCTGTCCTCCTTGGCAGTGATGGCGAGTGGTGGTGCTTGTGTTGGTGGCATTGGTGATGCTGGTGGCAGTGGTGACACTGGTGGCAGCGGTAGTACTGCTTGTACTGGTTGGAATGGTGGCAGTGGTGGTGCCGCTCATGCTGGTGGCAGTGGTCACTGTGGTGGCAGTCGTGCTGGTGGTGGCAGTAGTGACTGTGGTGCTGCTCATGCTGGTGGCAGTGGTGACACTGGTGGCAGTGGTGGTGCTGCTGGCAGTGGTGACACTGGTAGCAGTCGTGCTGGTTGTGGCAGTAGTGACTGTGGTGCTGCTCATACTGGTGACAGTGGTAACACTGGTGGTGCTGGTGACAGCGGTGACACTGGTGGCAATGGTGGCCGTGGCACTGCTGGTGGCAGTGGTGGTGCTGATCTCTTCGTGTTCAGCCAAGCCTCGTAGATCCACTGCCTGTTGTCACACATGCCAGTGGCAGCAGACCTGTACAGAACTGCTACATGGTAATAACTGGGACTATTCAGTTTTCAGGGTGGTGTAAGTGCTTGTTGCGGAGGTGGCATCGGTAGCAGGGAGAGCAGAACTTGATCAGCCTTAAGGGGAAAGGGCTGGTTGATGTCTTGCTACACAGGCTGAAACCAGGAGAGAGGTCAAGGAAATGTAACACAGCTGGGTGTTTTGTTGAATTTCTCTGAAGGTGAACTTTGAACGGGTGATGTGCTCACTCAGAGACAGCTATATTTATATACGGGTGAGATGCGTATTGTTTGGGTGAGTAAGAGCCTTTGTTCCAAGTCCTGCTGCTAAATCCCACGTGGAGCGACAGTTTGGCTCTACAAAGCTTCCTTTTCCTTTGCTTGGGGAGCCGCTGTGTTTAGGAAAACCTGACTCCACCAGCTGCATCCCACTATTCCAGGTACAAGGAGCACAGCCTTCAGGTCTGGCATCTGCTCCCCGCTCCAGCCAAGTTCTTCTGATAACTGCGTGAAGAAGCCCTGACCTTTATTTTGCATCAAATTGCCGTGAAGAAGAGCTTCCTCGTCCCTGCTGTTGCAGGATCTGTCCTTGGACAGCTGGGACAAGGCCATGGCGTGTGTGTAATGAAACTACCACACTGTAAAAGAGTATTTCAGAGACCTCTGTGATCCCCTCTGATTTGGGGTGTAAGACAAGATGATGGCTCAGTAGTCCAATGCCCCAGAGCACCATCCTTCATTGCTCTTGCCACACTGAAGTGCCTTCACTCTGGATTCTCACCACGCTCTTGTCTGCCCGGGTTCTTGTGGAAGAACCAGAAACTTCCACAGTCCTGGTGAAAAAAAGAATCATAGAATCACTAAGGTTGGAAAAGACCTCTGAGATCATCAAGTCCAACCCAGCAGTGTCAGGCCCACCACTAATCCATGTGCCACATCCATGCACCTTCTGATCACTCCAGGGATGGTGATTCCACCACTTCCCTGGGCAGCCTGTTCAAGTGCCTGGCCAGTCTTTCAGTGAAGAAATTTTTCTTAATATCCAGTCTAAATCTCCCCTGCCACAACTTGAGGCTGTTTCTTCTTGTCTTGTCACGTTGTTCCTTGGGAGAAAAGACTGACCCCCACTGGGCTACAACCTCCTTTCATCAGGCTTCCCCCTAATGGGTGTGAGCCTGACAGGCCAGTGCTGCTCTGCTGAGCATCCTCATCCAAGTCTTGCTCACTGTGTCCTCACATCCTTCCTCTAGATCCCCCATAGTGCTCAAATCAGAAGGATTTATATTCACTTGGCAGGTTATTAATATTAGCTGAAATTCCCTTTTCCACATTGTTCTGCCATGCTTAATATGGAGATCAACGCCTCAGCCTGTAGCGCCGGGGATGATTTGTGATTGAATATCCATTAGGGATTTATGGGCTTCGAGGCTGAATTGCTGGGACGTGTGAGTGCCAAAATACTTGAAACGCTTCCACTGGGGAGAGGAGACCTTGTGGGAAAGGAGCACTCGCTGTTCTCGTACGCAGGCGGTTCCCACTGAACCTCGGTTACTGGCAGAGAGCACACCCAAGCCAGTAAAAAACTGTGTGGGATCTGGAGCGCCGATGGAGCATGGACTGTGTGTTGGATGATGACAGGGAGTGAGCCCCTGCTCCCAGTGGGCAGCATTGGCATTGGTGCTCACAGTGGCTGCCAGTCCCACGGGGTTGCTCAGAGGGTGGGATTAATCCAGGACACGGGTAAACATGGGCATGGTTCATATTACCGTGTCCCTGCAGCCAGTTGGAAAAAGGTATCAGGTTTTTTTGGAGGGAGAACTTGCTGCTTTTCCTTGTGCACCTCTGGTGCTGGTGTGCCACATATGAAGGGGCAGAAGACAAGATGTCATCAAACACACTGGAAGAGCCAAGAGCCAAAGGCATTAAAAGGAGAAGCAAAAGATCCTCAAGTCCTTTGTCTCAGAGAAACTGGGTTTGCAAGATGATTTGGGGCAGTGCCTGCTTTGCATCAGCTCTTCCCTTTGAGCAGATACCTCTGGCTGCCCCTCCCTCTCACCTCCCATCCCTTTGGAAGGTTTTAACATCTCTTTTCCTTAAAATGAAAAAGATAACCTTGCTGAGAGGATTCCCAGCAGGTTTTCCTTGGAAAACATTCACTCGCTGGGTTGTCAGTTCTTTTCGTGGTTTTACTGGGCCACAGCTCAGCAGCTGGACCTGTAGGAGCCAAAACCAGCCCAAAATTACCCTCCAGAAATACCATATGGATCCTTAACCATGATGAGATCATCTCAGCAGGGAGCAGACCTCACAAACAAAGTGATGGGTGGGATCATCACTGGAAAAGCATGGCAAACACCAGAGGGAGAGCAGGTTTCCCAGCCCATCTTGCAGGATCATTCCAAGGTTTGAGCAAGGATTCCAGCTGCTGTGGTCCAGATGGAGAGGGTCAGCTACCTTGGGAAGTTCAGCATTGTCTGCTCTGAACCACAACTAACATGCTGCTGGGAGGCAGCTCCGACCTCACTCCAATCCCTCAGCCAAGCTTTCCACTTCCATCAGATGCTAAAATCTGATTTTTTCAATGGGAACTGGAATTTTCCCCCCAGAATGTTCCATTCATCCCCTGCAGCCCAAGCAGGGTTTGAACTTTGCAGAATATCCCTGCAGGGCTCTGGAGTAGCACTACCCCATTTTTCATGGGCAAAAATAAAATGAGCCAGAAGTGATGGGACATGGCTGATGAGAAAAGCCTGTGATTTTAGCAGCCAGATGGGGCACATTCAGCAGAGCACCCCCTCTTCTCTCCTGATACCTCTCCTGACTTTTTTCCCCTTTGCTATTTGAATTTTTCATTCCTGGGTATCGCTGGTGAAGCAGGAGGTCATGAGCAGATTGTAAATGCTGCTCAGGTGTGGAAGAGCCCGTTGCCAGCACTCAGGTGCTGTGATGAGTTGGTCAGTGCTCAACTCACCTCCCTGCTCCCACTTGTCTTATTGCATCAGGGTAAATTCAGAAGGGAAAGTTTCTGTCTGGTGGAGTATCATGAGAAGAGGTGAGGGGGTGACTGGCTGGCCTGACTCGGGTTACTTATGTACTTATGGTCTATTTTGAGGCTCTGGCCACATGGCTCTAAGCAGCCTCTGACCCGGGGGAAGGACCAGCTTCAAAACAAGAGTCCAGTGAGTAGCAACCTGTGGAGGCACCGGCTTTCCCTCAGCATTGAGTGGGCTAGCAGAGCCCTCACCTCCACCCTGGTCCCTGGACCCTCACCCCCACCCTCGGATTTTGGCATTTCCACAGTGGGTATCCGTTTGTTTTGGGGTTATTTTAATTCTTCCCATTGCCATCCTTGAAGGCAGAGATGCCACAGGTTGCAGGGCTGGGGTACTCTACAGGGAGCAATGTGCCAGCAGTGTGGGGATGCAGATGAGCAGACAGAGAGACACATCCATCACTAATGCTGGTGAAACTATACACATGTGACCCCCTCCTCTGCACCCTCCCTCCCCAAGAAAGCTCATTTGCAGGCAGCTTAGTTCTCCTAAGAGCATTAGAGGTGCATTTGGTGGACATGAGCCACTGGAGCAGTGCTGGGAGCATGTGTCCGATTAGGGACAGCAGCAGCTGGTTTTGGGCGCAGCGTGCATTTGGGGTGGAAATACTGTGCTTTTCAGGGACACAAAGGTGAGGTCTGGGGGACCCACAGGGTGGGTGTTGGGGGGTCAGCTTGCATGGCTCGGGTGCATAAATCCACCAGCGGGTGAGGATGTTGGGTGGTGTGTGAGAGAGAACAAGCCCTTCCCTGCCGTGTGCTTTTCCCTTCTGTGTACCTGTGAGTTACCCCCCTCTGGCTTTCCAGTGCCGTTTCAGCTCTTCAGGTGATACTTCAGTTTTATCTTTAAATACCACCTCACTGTCTATCTGTAGTTTTCTGTGAAGACTGGGATGATCAGGGGTGCTGGTACAGGATGTGGCGAGGTGATGGTGCATTTGAGGGCACCCACACCAAGCTGGGGCTTCCTTGAGGAGGACACTCTCACCATGGTGTTTCCCTTTCCCTCTCCCGCAGCCTCGCTCCCCGCTGGGATTTATGGAGGTGCTGAGGAGCAGCTGTGAGCTCCACAGCCCCCGGCAGCGCACCCCGTGAAGCAGCACCCGGCCGCCTCTCCTCATCCCACGCCGCATCCCGACCCTCCGACTCAACCATTCAAGGCTCCCGTGCATGGATCGCCCCAGTGAGGCGCCGCTGCCGGACGCCACCGACGCCGCCCCGTAGGCTCCCGGCCCCCCGTGCCACCCCCAAGTACTCCACATACCCCGATGGGGTAACGTGACGGGGGCCACTGTCCCGCCACCATCACCCCCCATATGCAGAGGCCTTTCTAGAGCGCCCGGGAGCGCGCGGCACCGGAGGCGGCGGCCGCTCGCCATCGCACACACACGCCGGGGACACCAACACTACAGCAAAGGGATTTCTTTTTTTTTTTATTATTATTATTACCATTAATATTATTTTTTTCCTGCCTGGCTTTTTCCCCCTGTGGTGGGGCTTGTGGTGTGTTAAGGAAGCCGGCGCGCTCCCAGGAGCTTGGGATTATTTGCACAACGTCTGTATATTGAGTTCTCGATCCTGTTTTAATTTTTATTTTTGAAGCGCTGAGAGGGGTTGCTGGGAGGTAGTTTTTTTGCCCCTCCACGCCACACTTTTCTTGGGTTTTTCCCCCACCACCGTCAGCACCACCTCACCCTCCCCCTGTCCCACCATGGCCCGGATGAACCGCCCTGCGCCCGTGGAGGTCTGCTACAAAAACATGAGGTTTCTCATCACCCACAACCCCACCAATGCCACGCTCAGCACCTTCTTGGAGGTAAGGAGGGGTCTGGCTGCACCTTTTGGGGGTAAAGGCTGATTCTGAGATGCAGCCAGGATCAGTCCTGTGTAGATGAGGCAGCAGCACATCCCCTCTGGTGCCATGGCCCCTGGTGGCATCCTGAGGCAGTGGGTTTGATCACTGCTTTTTGGCGTGGGATGTTTTGGAGGACCACAGGCATGATGTTTGAACACAGATGGAGTAGAGTTTCCCCACTGCTGTTGCATCCCCTGCCAACCCCACCAGCACATCATGTCATACAGCTTTGCAGTGATGCACGCACACACACACAATCCCCAGCATCTCCCAGCACCTCAATAATGACTTTTCATCCCAAATATCCCAGTGTATGTCCAATACCCAGAGTGTGTTGGGTGGTACTGGAGGGCTTGGTGTTGCATGAGCCAGCAGTGGTGCCCTGCCTGGGTGCACTGCCTGTGGCACTGGCAGCAGCTGTGTGAGTGCCACCAGCTCAGAGAGCCACAAGAAGGTTGGTTGGTTGTGGTTTGGGGACAGCCACCCCATACCCTGCACACGGTGGGGACCATGCCAAGGGGAAGGGAGGAAAATTCCCCTTTTCTCCAGCCTCTCAGATTTTTGGCTGAGCTGCCGAGTGTGTGGGGGGTTCACCATGGTCTGGAGAGCTCACACAGGGAACAAAGGAGGGTGATCATTGATGGGATGATCTTATGGTGCCTGGCGAGGTTGGTACACCGGCACGTAATCTGGGGGCAATCCTTGTGCTGGGCAGCAAGCCATGCTGGAAACAGCCCAAGTCCCACGCCTGAGCCTGCAGGGTGTTGGAGTGATGATGGGATACAGCAGCAAGGCTGGGAAGGAGGCCCTGAGCCATCTGTAAGATGCTGAGTGTGGTTGGTGGGGCATCTTATAACCCCACCAGCCACCTCCCACCTGCATTTCTCCCATGTCTGCATCAGGATTGTGACCTTACCAGGCACAAATGAGTCCTCCTTGAGGGAACTTGCACCCACCTTGGGGATATTTCTTTGCCTGGGGTCTGAAATCACTGCTGGTGTGCCTGTCAGGGCTTAAAAATGAATGGCCCCATTGGCACTTGTGACTCTAAGGAGTCATGAAGGTGCTGGCTGAAAAACCCTACTATGGCCATATGGCTTTGGTGTCCTGGGATTTCTTGTTTCCTTGTGACACCCAGGCTGGTTGGACCACAGGGGGTTTACTCAAGGGTCCAGAGATGGGGCATGGTGTTGTTTTAGGGTGCATAGTTGTCTGTGTGGTCATAGCAGGGCTCAGATATGTTGGTGTTAACTGGGTTGCAACTGGCAGAGTTTATTCAGACCCCTCCTTCCCCTTCCCTCCCCAGGACCTGAAGAAATACGGTGCCACCACGGTTGTGCGAGTGTGTGAAGTGACCTATGACAAGACCCCCCTGGAGAAGGATGGCATCACCGTCATGGTAGGTGGGCAGCAGGACGGGCCCAACACCACTTAAATGTCTCATCCCTCGGGGCTGCCAGAAACACCCTGATAGACCAAAGCAGCATCGTGCTCGCCCAGGAGCAGTTTGAAACCCAGCTGAGCTGAGATGAGGCTGGTGCTTTAAAAAAAGAAGTGCTGCCCACGCACCCGAAACTGTGACTCATTCGCTTGAGTCGGCAGCTGCCTTCCCTGCCTGTTGCTCGGGCTTTAAAGCATCCAGGGATGAGAGCGCCTGATCCCACGTGGAAGATGCGCGTGGTTCCCATTACCCCCAGCATTATCTTATCCTGGGGGGCGGGGTGAGGGTTCTCAGCTCTCCCAGCAGCCGGCTGGTGCAGCTGGGGGGATGAAAGGGAGCAGGCAGCAAGCTGGGAAAGGCAGAGCAGGCAGCTGCCTGGGCTGTATCTTGGCTGATAAGTAATTGGAGATGATGTCAGGCGTGATTGCCCTGCCAGGGAGCTCGGCTCCAGCTGGAAAGTGAGACTCTGCTCATTATTTAGGGAAGGGTTTGGAAGTGCCTCATGTCTCCTGGGGTGGTCCTCCTGTGTGTAGGTCCTCTTTATATAGGTCTCTGTGTATAATCTATATCCTAGAGAGAGAGTAAGCTATATCCTAGATCCTCAGAGATATAGGTGGATTATCCTATGTCTCTCTAGATACAGATCCTGCAGACACAGATGTCTCTAGATATAGATGTAATGTTTCTATAGAAGATATCTTACAAAGATAGCTGCATCCAACATATAGAATTCATATGTTGGAGATCATACCAGCTCATCTACACTCCAAATTCTGCCTTTTACCCCATTTCTAATTGGAGTCCTCCAGCCTGAGTTTCTATATCTAGGTTATATGTACCTCTCTATGTCTCTTATATAGAGATATGTCCATATATAGAATATGTTTTTTATAGGGAGTTAGAGAAACTATGTAAGACACTGTGTAGCTTCTATATCAAAGTTTCTATAACCATATAGAAACTATCTAAGGTAAATCATAGAGAGAGAAATCTATATCCTAAGTATCTATAGATAGTTGTATCTCTGTAGCTACAGATACATCTCTATATTTAACTATATCAAATAAATCTATATATATATATTTGAGATATGTATATCTTGGTATATATTTATATTTGGTATATACATTTTTGGAGGATCTATATAATTTTTTATACGTGTATCTTCATATATATATTTAACGTATATGTATGTATAGCTATATATCTTGGAACACAAGAATTATGAGGAGCAGTTGAGGGAGCAGGGGGTGTTTAAGCTGAAGAAAAGGAGGCTTAGGGGAGACCTCACTCTCTACAACTCCCTGAAAGGAAGATGTTTCCAGGAGGAGGTCGGTCTCTTTTCCCAGGTCACAAGAAATAGAAGAAGAGGAAATGGCCTCCAGTTGCACCAGAGGAGGTTTAGATTGGATATTGGGAAAAATTTCTTCACTGAAAGGCTTGTCAAGCACTGGATCAGGCTGCTCAGGGAAGTGGTCCAGTCACCATCCCTAGAGGGATTTAAGAGACATGTAGATGTGGCACCTGGTTTAGTGGTGGCCTTGGTGGTGCTGAATTAGTTGTTGGAAGTGATGATCTCAGGGGGCTTTTCCAACCTAATGATTCTATGATTATATATTTAGACTATACTTGTATATCCAATCCCTTTCTTCAGGGAACAGGCACGAGCTAAACTGAGGCCTGACTGCTGTGGTGTGCCTGGGTGCCACCATCCACAGCCACAGTCCCCACATGTGGAGGGCTCCTGTCCCAGGCACACTCCCTGTGTGTTTTGGGTGCTTCCTGTGTTTTTAGCTCCTCCATGTGCCACAGGGAATCCGGAGCAGGTTCTAAAGCTGATGGCAGTGACTGAGTTGTGCCACACTGATGGAGCAGGTCCAGAGTAAGCCACAAAAATGACCAGAGTGCAGGAGCACCTGTGCTATGGAGACAAGCTGAGAGAGCTGGGAGCGTTCAGTCTGGAGATGAGAAGGCTCCAGGGAGACCTTAGAGCACCTTCCAGCACCTAAAGGGGCTGCAAGAGAACTGGAGAGGGACTTTTGGCAAGGGCATGGAGTGACAGGACAAGGGAGAATGTCTTTAAACTGACAGAGGGCAGGTTTAGTTTAGACATAAGGAAGAAAGTTTTATTCATGAGGGTGATGAGGCACTGGCACAGGTTGCCCAGAGAAGTGATGGATGTTCCATTCATGGAAGTGTTCAGGACCAGGTTGAATGGGGCTTTGAGCAACCTGGTCTAGTGGAAGGTGTCCCTGCCCATGGCTGGGGGTTGGACTAGAAGATATTTGAAGGTCCCTTCCAACCCAAGCCATTCCATCATACGATGATTTTGTGGTGTGATGTGTCATCCCCAGTGCAAGCCTGGTGACCTGCACTCATGGTTGAAGTGGTGCTTTCCGGGCACTGTAGGGAGGCAGTGCCTGCCCACAGGGTGGGTGGCTCAAGAATTACAATGCTCTGAAGCCCATCCTGCTCCTTTCCTAGCAAATCCCAACAGAAATCACATTACCTGTCACACACTGAGATGAAGCAGCTTATTTTGCCATCTCACACCAAGGATGACTCCAGCGCAGCTGCTTAGTGACTCACTCCTCAAAAACTAGGATTAGGGCCCCATGCCTCCCATCCTTCGGGGCTCACTGAGCCACATCCCCTCCAAGTGATGCTGCCCTGCCCGTCCCTCTCTCCCACTGCTGCACAGCCCAGTGGCCATGTTCCTTCTGCCAAATCTTATTTTGGGAGGGAAATCCCCATTTTGGGTCACTTATCCAAGGGTACTCGGTGTAGCACCTGTTCTACCCACTTCCTCATCAAGCTCCAATTTTGAGCCCCTGCTTGAGGATGAAGCTTGGAAGAAGATGGGATATTTTTTTGTCCCTTAAGAGCCTTTCCGAAAAGTTGATGTTTAAATGGTCCCCTTTGGAGGGGTCTGTCTCCCTTTGACTCTCTCTAGGGCTGTGTTAAGGGGTTCCCAGACCATCCTTTGAGGACTTGTGTGCTCCTTTACCCCTCCATGTGTTACAGGAAGCTTAATTTTGACACTCTGAGATTTCAGCCGTCTCCAAGCCACCTTTGCTCAAATTCTCTACAAAGTGGTTTTGCACTCCCAAGAGCTGGAATTAGAAACTGGGGCGGGAGGGAGGATGGAAACCACATTGCCCCAAAGCTCATCTGAGTGGGGTGGGTGCAGGGGGTGGCCATTCTGGTCCTCAGGGGCAGGAGGTCATGGAGACAGTGTTGTAGATTCTCTAGGTGCTCCTAAAAGCTGAAGCTGTCCATAGGAGATGGGAAGAACCCCAGACCGAGACTTGTATGGCTTCAAACCTTGAGCTAATGCAGCCAGGGAATTCCTGTAATGCCAGATGGTGCCGCAGAGCCCCACAGAGCTGTGCTTTGAGCTGGGGTCCTGACACATGCATCCAGGGGCACAAACACAATCACCCTGAGTGAAAAAACAACCCCTGAGAGTCTTGACAGTGTTTCTCTCTCCCCCTGACCTTGCAGGATTGGCCTTTCGATGATGGAGCACCTCCTCCCAGCAAGATAGTGGAAGATTGGCTGAACTTGCTGAAGACCAAGTTCTGTGAGGACCCCGGCTGCTGCGTGGCCGTGCACTGCGTGGCCGGCCTGGGGCGGTGAGTCTGAGCCCAGCACCCCTCCTGCCACCCCATCTGTGAAGGGAGGAGAGGGAAAACCGTACCTGTGCTCCTCCTTCCCTTCCCTAGTCCCCTTTTGAGCAGAGTTTTGTGAGACCTTAGTGGGAATAGGTGTTGGAATACAGAACAGGATCTGCTGCCTGACCGTCTCCTTGGGCTATAAATGATGGTGTGTCAGCAATTTGGGCTGCCTGTCTGAGGAGTCACCACCACTGCCTTTGCCTTTCAGTGCTCCTGTCCTTGTTGCACTGGCCTTGATTGAGAGCGGGATGAAGTATGAGGATGCCATCCAGTTCATCCGACAGTGAGTTGAATGGTGTTGGGGGAGAAAAGAGCCCCTCTCTGAGGGAACAGAGAGATCTGATGTGTCCCAGGAGTTTTTTAGGGGTTTTTGCTTTTCTCTCCTTTGGGGCAAGAAAAGGGAGGTGTTGGCATTGAGCACTCTGTGCCATTGGATCAGGGCTGGCTGCAGGAGGCTGGGACAGCAGCTGGGAGCATCCCTGAGGGGCTTTTGGCAGTCACCCCACCTCTGCCCCACGTGTTTCCTCCCCAGCTCTCCATGGGAGTCTCTCTGTCATCCTGAGACTCCCCAGGCAGATGAGAGAGAAAAGCTGCTGGAGTCAGTGCCTGTCTCCATCCTTGAAGGATGCACGTGTCCTCAGCCTCCAAAATCCCTTCCTGCTCTAGGCAGGGGGATTCAGCACCCTCCCAGGGGTGGTTTGGGATGAGGAGGTCTCCTGCCACACCACTGTGGACATGCTGACCCTTCTCTGTCCCCACAGGAAGCGCAGAGGAGCCATCAACAGCAAGCAGCTGACGTACTTGGAAAAATACCGACCAAAGCAGAGACTCCGATTTAAGGACCCTCATAACCACAAGAACAAATGCTGCATCATGTAACCTCAATGACCTCTTGCCAAAACCCGTGCACACAGACACCCGGGCACTCGCACACATCCCACCCCGTCACCCCCTCGCCCAGCCCTGCGCTCCCCACGTGCCACTCCCACTGCCAGGGCTGGGGCGGGAGGGCACAGACTGTCACCAGTGTGTTCCAGCACCCACAGCACAGCCCCAAAACAGGCTGTTGTCTCCAGCTGCAGCCCCGAGGAAGGAAGGCAGCGCTGCCCTTTGATTCTTGGCATTAGCAGGCAATGAGTTCATGCGACGGTTCTTCATCGCCTTCCTCCTCCACCCTCTCGCCTCCTGTTGCGCTGAGAGGGGCAGGCAAAGGGTGCTTGGTTTGGGGTGATGCATGTAGGGCTGTGCCAGCTTAGAAGGGATGGGGAGCAGGAGGGCCAGAGCACCCCTGGGAATTCCCTTTTCCCACCTCTAGCCCCATAAATAAGGGCTGCAGCAGCAGGGATGGAGGTGGGGATGGCACAGTGGCCTCAAGGGAAGGTGATGATAGCAGGGAGAGGTGACAGGGACTCTTAGCTCAGTGCTGACCTTGTGACCATGGGAAGGGCTGAGCTAAGACCTCCAGCACTGTTCCCATTCCCCTGGCTCCTCTGCCACTTCACCATCTCCCTCAGTGCCAGCTGGTATGCTGCAGATGGGAATCACTGGGCGTTTGCTGCAGTGAAGACAGAGCCACTGGGGATCTTGGGTACCATGTCAGAGCTTTGAAGCACCAGCTTTGCCAGGATGTGGGGTCAGCCCTGGCTACCCCAAAGTGTGGGATGCTCCTATTTATAGCTTCCAAATTCAATGCAGAGTGTGGTGGGTTCTCTGCTGTCCCCATCTTTGAGCCGTGGCGCAAACCCCAGTTCTGGGAGCGATGCCCTGGCGACGCAATGTGCATCTCAGGGCACATCCATGTCCTTCACCACTGCGTTTGCTGGCCAGGGGGATGGGCTGCATCTTTCCTATGGGATTTTGGGTGTTCCTGGCAAGAGCACATCACTAAATTTTGCACCTGCCTTTTCCATATATGTAACAAGGCACCTGACACCCCCAAACTGCCCCAGCTTGTGCCCTAGTTGGGTGGACTCAGAGCTGCCCCTTAGCTGGGACATTAAACATCTCTCAACTTTCTGCCTTTGAACGCTTGCAGCAGCTGGAGCCGTGGGCACACAGGGGGTATGGGAGTGTTTTTTCTTTTAACAAGGATAAAAAGAAATTTGCTAATTAAAGGAAAAAAAAACCTTTAAAAAATACCCTGTCTGTCTTCCGCACGTCCTCTGGCCTTTCTTTCTCCCATTGCTGCCCAGTGGAGCCCAGGAGGTGACCCACAACCCCCCAGACGGATCCCCAGCACCAGGTCACAAAGGGCTGCCATCCACTGTCACCAGGGCATACGTGTGGCCCAAGGGATGCTCCAGGTATCCTTTGGACTTGCTGTTGCTCACCCTCAGCTGCAGAAAATCCCAGTTGTCTGGGCAAGGAGGGCTGGTCGTCCACCTTGTGTGGTTTTAGACTGCCCAACTTGTGATGCCTTCAGTGCCCTGTGTTGGGTATCTCCAAAGGTTTGTGTGCCTTCTGTAATGTAAATATCCACAGACATTTGCTTCAGAGGGTTCATCCCTTGGGAGAGGTGGTCAGGAAGGCTGGTTAGACACCTTCAGTACCTGCAGAAGGGAAGAGGATGGCTTTCTAACCATGATGTGGTTGGGCAGAGTAGGTGTTTGTAGCAGTTTCCAGCACCACTTCCTGCTGTCCCAATGGGAGCCAACCCCACTAAACATCAGAGATGGCCATCCCATGGGATAGGCTGTGTTGCAGAGTGAGCTGGAGACCCTCCATACATGTTCCTGGAGTTGTTATGCCACACAGCTTGGGCTTGTGCAAGCCTCCACACTGTGGGACAGCCCTTAGCCTCTTGAGTTTCTCCTGACCTATTCCAGGCTGTTGGTTCCCATGACTCATGGAGAAGGCAGCAATGGTTGAAGGATGGGAAAAGTGAGAAACTGGGCTGATGAAAAGGCCTGAGCCTGTATTGGAGCACCCTGCTGGGTGGGTCACCATTCCCTTCCTGCCTGGGTCTGTCCTCCTGCTGCTAAAATAGGTGCTGCTTCATCCCCAGGAACATAGAAGGCAGCTTGGCATTGTAACAGGGACAGCCCCTATCCCTCCTAGCCAGGAAATCTCATGATCCCATATCCTTCCTTGTGGGAGCCATTGCTTTGTCGGTTTGGAGATGTTTCTGCTCTGGCAAAACAAGAAGTTTTCCTCACCCATGCGTGTGGGAGCATTGCATGGCACACTACCCAGGGCAAGTGTACCAGGGATTCAGCCACGATGGCTTGGAGGTGTAGTCAGGCTGGGGACAGAGGGGCTTGAATTCAGCTTCCTTTGGCCACTCCTGAGCAAGAGTTCACTCAGACCTCAGCTTGATGGGCTGGTCTGGGAGAGACATGAGGAGGACAGGCTTTGCTTTATGTAGCATCAACCAAATCACCTTAAAAATAGGGAGCTTTGAGCAGTCCTTGACCTGGTATAATCCATGTTGCCAAATCCTGAATGCCTCTGGCTGGCAGAGTGGCATCTTGATGTTCCTCAGTTTGTGAGTCACTGCAAAAAAAACCCCAAATCATGCTGCTTTAATTATCCTATTTTTTTTTTCCATGGGTATCTCTCCCCCACACCCTCGCCCCCATCCAGGAATGTGCTGTTCCCTCCCCATGTGCTGTTCCATGGACAGGACACCTTGGCAGCCCAGGAGCTGCTGTCCTTGCCTGGAGGGCCGAATCCAGGGTTTCTGTGAGTTGGACTGCCAGATACTGGGGATTTTTTTGATACAGACTTGGGCTCCTTCCTCTGAAGTACCAGCTCCTCAATGTTTCAGTCTAGAGAGGGTTGCAAAAGCAACGGGCTGGGGAAACTAGTTGATCTTCCAAGGGGGATTTGGATTTGAAATCTCAGAGCTGAAGACAAAAGTCTTGAGACAGTTGGGCAAGAGGGAAGGTTGAAGCTCAGTAGGCACAGCACCAGAGTGGGGCCTAAGCAGCCAAGGGCTCATGGCTTGGGCCAGTCCTGGGGTCTCTCCTTGTATGTTAATTCTCATTACACCTTAGATGCCAAGATGTTGAAAAGAGAGTGTTGAAAATCTGATGTATTTGCCAATTCTGTTATTGCTCGTTGTTTCCAGTGTGTCCTGGCAGATGTCATAGGGAACAGACACCCCATGGCTTTGGCTACAAACCAGCCACCTCATCCTGCCCTTTTCTGCAGAAGCAAAGGCTCAAGCTGAGTGTTACACCTCCTCATGCCTATCCATCCTCTCACCCCCTCCATGGAAGGCCATTGTCCTTCCCCAGTTTGCAGGGATGGGGTTCCAGACTGGCAGCGAGTACTATGGAGACCCAAGGGATGGCAAAGCAGAGATGTCCCAGCCATCAAACCAAAGGCTTGTGGGCTTTACCCAGGAACTGATCATGGCTGAACCTTGTGCGGGGGAATAAATCTGAGCAGGAATTCGTGGTTGTGTCCTCTCACACATGTGCTTTTATATGTCCCTTCTGTTCTCTGTTTTCCAGTCGGATGGAGCACATGGAGGGGGCAGTGATGGGGAGACAGGCAATGTGGCCGTCACAAACACCCAGCTCTTTATTTAAGAAAGTCCTGTTGACACAAATTTGAAGACTTTGCATTTGTATATTCATAGGATGAGTCTTGCAATAAGGCTGACACTGTGGTGCTTGGGCTGGGAGCTTTGGATGAGGAGGTTTATGAGGAACAGATTTCCCAAGAAAGCAGAGAGTCTTGCTCTATCCACAAAAGGAGTCATTTTGTTTCTTTTTTTTTTTCATTGGATTTGTTTGGTTTTTATTAGTCCCAGTGGGAAAGCACATGGAGATTCGTGACTTCCATGCAGTTTCCAAGGTCTTATATCTTAGTTGCTTCCAGCACGCTGGGTAGGTGCAGTTTGGCGGGTGGATTTGGATGGGATACTGTCTGGTGGGAGAAGAATGTGGCTGGATTCTTGGCACAGTGTGGGGGTCCCGGGCCAGCTGTGGTCCCGCTCACAGGCTCAGGCAGACATTCCCGGGAAGGGGGGCATTCCACTGCACTCAGCTTCCCTTCAGACCATGATCTCACAATGAACTCTCCACTTCCCTGCTGTTCCTTTCTGTGCAACAAAGAACTGCATATTTTCCTTTTTAACCCCCTGGGCAATCATAGTAGTATGTAGATTAAGCCCAGATGACTCTTTTTTTGTTGGTTTTGGTTTTTTGGGGTTTTTTTTGGTCTGAGCCATTGCTAAATTATTATACCCAATGCTTTTTGTATCAGACGGCATCACTTTGAATATGCAGATGAGGTATAGGATCTTGACACTTTATAACCTTTTTAAAAAGAAACTTGTCTTGTTTACTTAACGTCTTGTGTAAAAAAGGAAAAAAAATGTATGCCTTCAGTAATCACTTTTTTTTGTTGTTGTTTTTTTGAGTTTTATGAAATTATGGTGGTTACACTCCAGCAGCAAAATAAAAAGCGTTCACTGTTTTGTACATGCCTGTGTGCCTGGTGCTGCTAATGGGAGTTATCAGAATGTGGGAGGCAAAGACACAGCCAGGCTGGCCAAGGGTGGAAGTGCATAAGGGGGTTGGTCAGGCTGGAGAAGAGAAGGCTCCAGGAAAAACTTTAGAGCTCCTTCCAGTAACTAAAGAGACAAGAGAGCTGGAGAAAGACTTTTGCAAGGATCTGGAGTGACAGGACAAGGGGGAGTGGTTTGGAGCTGACACAGAGTAGGTTTAGATTAGACATTAGGAAGAAATTCTTCCCTCTGAGTGGGGTGAGGCCCTGGCACAGGTTGCCCAGAGAAACTCTATGCCCCATCCCTTGAAATGTTCTAGGCGAGGTTGGATGGGTCTTGGAGCAACCTGGTCTAGTGGAAGGTGTCCCTGCCCATGGCACGGGGTTGGAACTAGATGATCTTGAGTGTCCCTTCCAACCCAAAATATTCTGTGATTCTATATCCAGTAGAGCATGGCCTACCCTTGGTTGGACACCCAGGAGTCCACCCAGAGGAGACATTCCACACATCCTACCTGATCTGGTCAGTGCTTCTCCACTGGCAGAGACCACCCATCAGACGTGAAAACAGGCTTTGCTCATGAAATCGTTTGGATTTTTAATTCTGCTCCCCACAACTAAGGAAGGCAAGGGCCAGAGTCTGCATGGCAGCTGAGATGGAGCTTGCACGAACCGGCTCATGAGCAAGGAAAGCTGACACAAACTGTGTGATTTCCCAAGTAATTACACAGAGTTCGGTGGGAGAAGGGGGATGAAACTCCCCTTGTGCTGCTTAGGATCAGGAAGGCTTTCAGCCCCGATTGCCAGCTTGGAAGAGGGTAGAGCTGAAGCAGGGTGGTGTGACCAGAGCTGTCCTTGGATTCCCCCAGAAATTCCCAAGTACTTGACAATGGAGATCCTTATCTTCTTGAAGGCTTTGAACCACGAAGCTGCAAGGGGCACTGCCTCTGCTGTTGTGCAAGAAGCAACTGGGCCTTCAATCAGCTTAATTGCTGCCTCACCTCTCCACCAGGAGGGCCAGGGGAGACTGCAGAACACAGTGTGTGTGCGCTGGAGAAACACCCACCCGCGCTCCTGCCTGTACATGCTGTCTCCTACCTCCAGCATTCCTCCTTGCTATTCGTCACAGAACAATGTGCACCCCTTTGCAGGCCAGATCCCAGCTCTCCGTGTTAGGCTGCTGCCACTCCATGAACAAGGTTCCTGCCCTCCCTAAGAAAGTCCATAAAATTGGGGTGTTATGGAAAGGTCTAAGTTGGCCACTCACAGGTGCTGGGACCTGCTCTGAGAAGCTGTGGATACCCCATTCCTGGAAGTGTTCAAGGCCAAGTTGGATGGGTCTTGAATAAACCTGGCCTCATGGAAGATGTCCCTGCCCATGGCAGGGGCAGAGGTGGAACTTGATGTAAGGTCCCTTCCAACCCATACCATTCTGTGATTCTATTCTATGAATCTATGATCTCTTTCCAGCTGGTGCCATTGGTCCACAGTGCCTTAACCCGCTCTCAGAAGAGGATGTTGGTACCTGCAAACCCCATCACAGCCCCATGTTGCAGTGCCTTCAGTCCTGCCAACACCAAAATCAGTGAGATCCCCCCAGCTCTAGGTAGTGTCCCCAGTGTGGTTTGGGTTGTCCCGTGACTCCCTTTCCAGTCATCTGAGATCAAGAGTTGATCCAGGACTCAGTTGATTCAGTTGAATCAACTGGAGAGTTGATTCTGGAGGAACTGATCTCATCTTGCCATGGGCACTTCTTCCAAAGCTTCCAGGGACCACAGACCTCAGCTTACACAGAGACATCCACACTGGGGACACCCAAAGCCTTGGGAGATGATCCATGGCTCACAGCCCATTCTGTCCACCTTACAAACCCACCTCAGCAAGCCACATCTCCACAGAGCTATGGAAGCAAAGGTTGCAGGGTTTTTGGTAAAGTCTAAACCAGCCACAGCCCAGGCTCATGAGACTGGGTGAAAAATTGCTTCCTGAGGGCCACCTTACTCCCTATTTTCTACATGCTGAGCCATGGTGAAACCTTTTCCTGCTTGTTTTGGACTGCTGCTGGCTGTCATAGCCAACTCTGGCCCTCCTTGGGAACAGCACAGTTCCCATCGCTGCTCCCATCAACCTGCTTGGGATCAGCCCTTTTGCAACACCTCCACCTGGGACCTCCTGCTGCCTGAAAGGCCCTTCCAGCTCCCCTCTGTGCCCAGGGAGTCTTGCACCATCAGCTGTGCAGGGGTGAAGGTCTCTCCTGCCCCCAGGACCTGGGGTACTCTGGGTTTGGGCATGAACTGCAGGGGGGTGGGAGATTCTACTTTTGTGCTGAGGGATCTGGAAACTCCCGTGTTCATAGGGATGAAAATGTAGGGCAGCACTTGGGTTGAGAGGAAAATTACAATGTTTGCAGCAAATATAGCTGAAAAGTCAAGCAGGGCGTTAGGCAAAGCTACAGGAACGCCGATGGCCGGGGGTGGGTTTTGCCCTGGGAGCTTTCCCTGGGAACAGAACAAAGAGGGGGACCACCACGGGACCATCTCCACGGTCCGGAAAGGGGGTCCTGCAGATCCCTTCTCCATGCCATGAGCACAGCAAGGAGCATCGCTGCCCTGGCTGAGCTGCTGGCCGGGCAGGACCTCCGGGCAGGATCTGTCCTGACCATCAGAGAGGGCGAACATTTGAGTCTCAGGAGGGGAAGAGGCTTGCTGGGAGCCTGGAAAGGGCTGAGTCACTCGCTGTCGGCTTCAGCAGCTGAGGAGGAATCGTGACTGCCAAGCAGCCACCTGGAGCTTTGTAAGTTCATCGCTAAAAAGAAAAAAAAAGGGAAAAACCTGAACTGACAGCCTCTCCCGGCTCCCAGTGGAGAGCTCAGTGTGCCGCACGCAGCCGGGGAGTTCCCCGCAGAGGCAGTGGCTGTGGAAAAATTGGAAAAATGCCCTTCCCTGGCTGCAGGTGCCGCTTTCTGTTGCAACACCTGCCTTGGGGCTCGCAGAGCAGCGGAGGATGCGCCGCCCTCCCACCCAGCCGGGCATCCTCCGGGGATGTGCCTGGTCCAAGCACCGGGGGCGGGAGGATGATCAGAGACCTGGGAGGAGAGGCACGACGCAAGAGATAACGCTGCTGTCTTCAGCCAGGCACTGACTCACCTAAGCCGGGCCATCTCATGTGGATATCAGGTGGAGACAGGGAGAAGCAATGCATTTAAATGAGCTTTGATCTTTAAAGCAGACAACGCCGGCTTGTTTTGCAGCATCTCAGGCAGCCGTGGGTGACAGAGAAGGATGGCTGGGCTGGTTTGGGGGGGCCGCGTTCAAGGCACTTGTTTTTAGTGGATGGATGCTCAGCACTCGGAACAAGGGCTGTGGTAAAGGCCTCTCATGAAAACTCACCTGGTGCTGCCAAATAGCAGGGTTGAACATCTTGGGGCTCTGTCTGGGTTGCAGATCTGTCAGATTGAGGGAGACAGCAAGGCTGGGTAATGCAGAGAGACACATGCCTGTAACTCCCCCAGCTGTAGCCAAGTAACACATCTGGGAGGCAAAGTTTAGTCCTTGGTTGCAGCTCCCCAGTTTGTTCTATCTCCAGTCTCCATCCTGGGAATATTTCATGATAAAGCTGGAGACCTCCTGAGGTCTCTTCCAGTCTGAATTATCCTGCAGTCCCATGATGATCCCAGGGAAGAAAAGAACATCTTATAGCTCATAGGATGCAAAACTGGGTCACTCAAAAAGACTCCAGAGAGACACTTCCCTTGGGGCATGTACCTTCTCCTCACACTGCACCTGTCTCCTCCAGCTCTTTCTGCTACAGTAAAGGTGTCCATGGTCACAGGGGGAATTATGTCCAGACTGCCTGCTCCCCACACAGACAAAACATCCTCTGTATAGTGTGGACACCAGAACTATATATTGTACCCAGTTTCATAGAATCATGGGCTCACAGAACTATTTTTGTTGGAAGGGACCTCAAAGATCATCCAGTTTCAAACACCCTACCACAGCCAGGGACACCTTCCACTAGACCAGGTTGCTCCAAGCCCTGTCCAAGCTGGCCTTGAACGCTTCCAGGGATGGAGCATCCACAGCTTGACTGTGAATTTCAACATCCACTTGTCCAATGTGGATTTCAGACTCATCTAAAGCAGATAAATCACTTCCCTACATTCACCCCTCACTCAGCCTGTCATCTGCTTTCTCTCAAGAGTGTTTTTGTTATGGGATGCAGATTTACCAAAGGCAAAGCCCTGCAAGGAGATGTCTCTGGCTGCATCAGCTGCCACCACATGACCTATCATGCCCCTCACATTTCCATCCCTCAGCTCACCGCTGGGGTCATTTCCAGGTGGCTGGACTGAAGTTTGCATGGAAATGCAGGTGCTGGAGAGTGTCCAGAGAAGGGCAGCAGAGCTGAGGGAGGGTCTGAAGCACAGGTCCAATGAGGAGTGGCTGAGGGAGCTGGGAGTGTTTAGCCTGGAGAAAAGGAGGAGGTTGGAGCCAGATGTGTTCTTTATCTTCTCCCAAACTACAAGTGACAGGGAAAGAGGAAATGGTTCAGGTTGCACCTGGGGAGGTTTTGATTAGATATTAGGAAAAATATCTTCTCAGATAGTAATATCTGCTCAGATCTTTCAGTGGTCAAGCACTGGAAGAAACTGCCCAGGGAAGCGGTGAAGTCATCGTCAGTGGAGGTATTTAATAGACACATAGATGTGGAGCTTAGGGACATGGTTTAGTGGTAAATATAGTGATTCTGGGATAATGGTTGGACTTGATGATCTCAGAGGTCTTTTCCAACCTTAGTGATTCTGTGATTCTATAATTTTTTTTAATGTCTTCCTACTAAGAGGGACTGACTGGTCCTTGTGGCTGTCTGTCCTTTCCCACCTCATTTTTCTCCCTTCTCAGCTTCTTCGGGAGCAATTCCACCTTTATTTCCAGCTCACTGGTGAAGAAGGCTGCAGAGCTTTGGGCCAAGAATTTTCTACTGAAGAAACAGATCCAGGCCCTAGCAGTTCCCCACTGATCACCACTTTTTGAGATCTGTCAGACAGCCAACTCTTAGCTCATTTAACACATGCTCTACTGATGTGTGGTGCTTTTTTCCCCCCACTGGAATGCCACACTGTCCTAATCTAATATTTAACAAGGATGCTGCATATACAGTTATGTTTATGGCCCAACCCTAGCATCTGAAGGAATGAAATCAAGTTGGTACAACAAGATCCCTTTCCGTAAAACCACACGGACTGGCATTTTTTATATTTCTGTTCTTTTCTGCTTTTGTGAATCAGATTTTAGATCAGACTGTTTTTATTAACAATCAGCCTGTCATTATTAGCCTGACTTCACTCCTAGACATGTCTGGCCCACAAAGGCAGTTGAGCTGCTCAGCAGGCTCCTGAGGCTTATCACAACATTAGCAGTGGTAGCAGAGACCAGGAGAAGATGTTGGCCCATGCCTTTGCATCTTCCAAGGAACTGAGCTGTAGGCTTGCTTGAGTTGGGCCTGAAGCAGCCACTCTACATCCAAGAGCCAGTTTCCTTATTTCATTTTTAGGAAACTCATGTAGAAGGCAGATATAATGGCAGCATCTGTACTCGGGGGCTCACTGTGCATCCTTGCACAGTGGCCAAGGATGGGAGGTGGTTGTGCAGAGCCTGGTAGGATGCACTGTGTGAGACCTGAGCTGTTGGAGAGGCACAGACAAAGTGACCCTGCAAAACCCTTCCCTGTGGGACAGCAATGTGCTGTACTCCTTGACCCTTGGGCTGTGGGACAGAGGGATCAGGCTGGGTGTGATTATAGAATCATAGGATCATTAAGGTTGGAAAAGACCTCTAAAATCATCCAGTCCCACCATTAAACCCAGCACCACCGTGTTCACCACTAAACCATGTCTCCAAGTACCACATTTACACATCTTTTGAATGCTTCCAGGGAGGATGATTCCACCACTTCCCTGGGCAGTCTATTCCAATATCTGACCACCCTTTCTGTGAAGGGTGTACAGCTTTAATGTGCACAGCTTGAGGAAGCTGTCCCTGCCCTGAAAAGATTAGGAAGCAACAGCACTATTTTAAAAACATTAAACTGTACCCAAAGTCAAGGGTGAAGCAGCTGACCTGTTGGTACCACTGAACCACACCATCAAACCCTGTGTGCTCTTTTCCATATGGACCTGTCTGTTGTCTCATCACAGGCTCTGCTTGGGGCTGTTTGCCCTCATTTTATTCCACATGTGCATCTTCCTCCATAAGGTGTGCTTCAATTGCTGATCATCTGGATCCCCTGGAAATCCCTAAAACTTCAGTGTGAAAGAGAAGATACCTCAGGGAAGATGCTTCAGATTTTGGATCAAGCCAAATCCTAGTGTTGCTGGTCCTGGGTCCTTGGTCCGATTTGGACCAAGCCAGATCCCAGTTCCACCACTTCCTCACCCTGAACTCAAACCCACCCCAGCCTTCTCCTCTTCCAGTCTGTGCTCTAGCAAAATCATTTGCACACTAAAAACCCTGCCAGTCGAAGAACCATCCGCCCACCCGTGCTCTCAGCCTGCCACCGGCGTAGAGAATCCCCGTCCTTAAGGACACGGCCTTGAACAAAAGCCAGGGAAATAAACCAAACAAGCTTCTCTGCAGCCTGACCTTTTATTGTCTGTACGGGGCTGCCAAATCAAACCACGCTGCGGGTCCTTCCCACTCCTTGCATCCCATCCCTGCTGCGGCTCAGGCAGTCCCAGCCCTGGCTGTGCCAGGAGGAAGACAATGAGGGGATCCTCGGGGTGGTGTGGGCGGCTTCCTCTGCCTCCATCCAAGGAGGTCCTGGGGATTGGATCAGTGCAGGGTGGGATCGGCGGTTCCTGGCACATGGAGCAGGGAGTGAAGGTGGAAAAGCATCTGCAGCCTTGTGGGGGGTTGGCAGCGTTAGAAGGACCAGAGGGGACACATCGGGTTCAAATAATTTTTTCCCCTTCAGCACACATACAAGACAATTCAGGAGAAAAAAAAAATAAGTAAATAAAAAGATAATCCTGCTGCAAATGCCTGGTGCTGGCTGCCAGGAGAAAAGCTTGGCTCAGGGCTGTGCTTGCCCCAGCAGAGCCTGCCTGGCTTTTGCTGCCCTTCACATTTCCCCAGCACCCCCTGGCTCAGCTCGAACTCCTGAGGACACGAGCTGAGCTGGAGCATTCGAGGGTCCTTTGCTGGGACGTGGGGAGCTGTGCCCTCCCTGCCTGTGAGCACACAGCCAGCGCTTTTCCACATCACACAGAGCCGGCTGCCTCTCATTAGCAATGGGTGATAAATCCAGGGGGGAGATGACAACCCAGCAGGATGAATCCAAGCATCCTTCCCTTTCAATTCTCTTCCTTCCATCACACACAGCCAGGCTTGCCCAGTCCCATCGTCTGCTGTGGCAATAAGCCATCCCCCCTGGATGGGGAATGAAGGGATGCAGCATACAGGATTGTATAAGGTTTCTGCCAGCTGTCTCCTCCATGGCATGAGAGGATAGTCCATGCCTGCAGATTGATGAATCATCAAGGTGGCACCTCATGCCCAAAGCTACAATCCTGTCTTACCACCCCTCCCTGCTCCCAGCCCACCCTGTGTTTGCTCCTCACTGTACATCCATGCCCCTGCCACTGACTGCCACACTCCCCAGCCAGGGCAGGCTTGGCTGACCACATCCACACATTTCCATCTGGGAGAGCTGATGATCTGGGAGAGGCTGCAGTAAATGCCTTTTTTGTCTGGGGCTGCTGGGGTGGCTGAGCAGAGACAGGAGCCAGGTTAGCGGGGTTGCCATGGATCATAGAGTCATAGAGTGATTTGGATTGGAAGGGACCTTTAAAGGTCATCTAGTCCAAACCCCCTGCAATGAGCAGGGACATCTCCAATTACACCAGGTTGCTCAGAGTGCCATCCAACCTGGCCTTGAGTGTTTCCAGGGATGGGGCATCCACCACCTCTCTGGGCAACTTGTGTCAGTGCTTTACCACATTCATTGTATAAATTTCTTTCTTATATCAAATTTAAATTGGCTCTTTTTTAGTTTAAATCCATTGTCCCTTACCCCATCACTACAGGCCGTACTAAAAAGTTTGTCTTCATCTTTCTTATAGGCCCCCTTTAGGCACTGGAAGGCGCTCTGAGGTCTCTCTTCAGCCTTCTCTTCTCCAGGCTGAACATCCCCAGCTCTCTCAGCCTGTGTCCATGGCTGAGGTGCTCCAGCCCCTGAGCATCTTCATGGCCTCCTCTGGACTTTCTCCCACAGCTCCATGTCCTTCCTGTGCTGGGGACCCCAGAGCTGGAGGCAGCTCTGCAGGTGAGGTCTCAGCAGAGCAGAGCAGAGTAGAGCAGAGAGGCAGAATCCCCTCTCACCTGCTGCCCACACTGCTTTGGGTGCAGCCTGAGACGTGGCTGGTGTCTGAGCTGCAAACACACATGGCTGGGTCATGCCCAGCCCCTCATCCACCAGCACCCCCAAGGGCTGCTCTCAATCTATTCATCCCCCAGCCTGGATTCATATGGGGGTTTACCCTGACCCAGATGCAGCACCCTGCACTTGGCTTTGTTGAACCTCATGAGGCTCCCATGGGCCCACTTCTCCAGCTTGTCCGGGTCCCTCTGGATGGCACGATGTTCCTCAGACACATCCTTCAGGGTGGGGAGGCACAGCTCAGCCCATTTTTTCACCAGTGAGGCTGTGCCCTCCATCCTGCCAAGAACAAGGAGGGTCCCCTCAGTGCCACAGTCCCAAGGGCAGGAGTTGCTTCTCCCCTGCAAATCTGGAGGGAACAAAATCTCCTCGAGGGCTCTTCTATTCGGCATCGTTTTGACTGAAACTGCCCAGATCAGTCACATAAATCTTCCTTCTTTAGGCAAACAAGGGGAAAAAAGCTGGGGTGTGGTGTCAAAGCAGCTTGCTGTGCCAAGAGCACCCCTGCTGGCTTTGCAAAGCCTTCCTTGGCGTCTTGCAAGCCTTCTCTGTCATTGGCACTTTGGGAAGATCATAAAGCACCACTGGACTGGCATATTTTTGGGGACCACCAGCCCCAGGGGTGATAGAGAACAATATCTTCTCTGCAGACCTACACAAATTGCTATGAGCCCAGCCCTGCTGCTGTCCAGGGTGGACAAGATGTGGGTTCATCCCCTTCTGAGGAAAAAAAGGGCTCATAATCGTTTCTCAGCTCTGGCCCCTGAAAAGAAAATGTGGGCCTCATTGGGGGGTTTCTGCACAGTCTTGTTCAGTTGTGCTCTGGTTTATGTGCATTTCCCATTGCACCAAACTTCCTCTATAATAAAAAGTGAGAGAGGATGTAGGAGGATAAAAGCCTCAGGTTTGGGCTTCGGCCAGAGGCATGCTAGACTGGGGAGGGAAGGAGGAGCTGTGGGATGTGGCTTCATAGTGTTGCTTGGTTACATTTGGGAACACCTTGTTCAGAGCTGGAGGCTCGTGGAGGCATCTCAGCTCCTGCCAGCAGCCTGGGGAGGCAAACATCACTCTGAGCTGGAGGAGGAGGCAGCAGGTGAGGACTTGGATGCAGAGACAGCAAAGGCTGGAGGCTTGGGGTGTAGCCTTGAATCAGCCACTGATCTGCTGGTAAATCTATTCTCCCCGTTTAGACCAGCCTGGATCCTTTCTGGGGGCACAATTTTCACTCAGTTGTGGTGGGCAGTGGCTGACACAATGGGAATGGCTGGGACACATGGCTGGGATGGGAGAACTGCAGGTCCAGCTGCTCTTAGCCCAGCCCAGCACTGGCCCAGCAACACATGGTGCATCAATTACCTCTTCAGGAACCCGAGCAGCACCATCACATCCTGGGCTTCCCCACATGAAACAACCAGTTTTAAGGCAAAACTCTCTGAACTGAGTCAAGAGAGGGAGGCAGAAGGGATGTATTTCATGACAAGGCAAACTCACTTCTTCTTTCCTCCCCACTAACCTCTCTGCACAAAACAGTGGGGAAAAACAAAAGGCTAAAGAGAATAGAAAATACTAACTAGAATAAAAGAGAGCACCAGGGAACAGGTCTTTGCAGCTCCAGTTTGAGAGGACTGTCCCTGAATCAACCCTGCAACACTTGGACCTGACCATCCTCCAGGCAGGCCATGTGCATCTCAAGTACATCAGCCATGCTGGCTGCTCTCTTTCATTAGTTTCTTTTAAAAAGAAAATTATATAATTAACTGCAGGCCAATTAAACACATCAAACAATCATTATTGATAACCTCCATCATCCTGTGCTGTCAGGAAATGTGAGAGTGTTAAAACAGGTCTGTCTCTCAGAGTGGGAGTAAAAACAAAGTGATATTTACCTGGATCCAGCACCATATACCCATCCCAGACCTTCTGCAAGAGCAAAACACACCTTGCAGAAGTTTCTTCTGTTGGTATTAGAGGGACCAAGGATGCAACAAGCAATTCTGCAAGCCACAGTTCTGCAGATATGCCACCAGCAGTCAGTCTGGTGTCCTCTGGGGTCAGTGCTGTTGGCTGTGGACCCCTCACCACAGCCCACTGACAGAAACAAGCCTGTGGTGGTTTCGGCAGGAGAAGGGCTGGCTGGAGGACTGATGTGGAGCATCTTTCTTTGGCCAGGTGCTGGAATGTCACCTCCTGAGACTTGGCAAGAGGTGTTTGCTCTGGCCTGTGGTTATGCAGAGCCTACTGCACTGACCTTCAGGTCTGGGCAGTTTGGGTATGGCTGTGAGCACAGAGCAGCTCACCTGGTGTTAGAGCTGAGGAGTTCACCCCAGGCTGTCCCAACACTGCAGCCTGGTTCCCATAGGCTCCCAGATTCCTTGGATTCTGGTCATTGAGTCCAAGGTACATCCAAGACTCTTGTGGCTTGAAGATGTCAGGGATGGGCTGTGGCTTGTCACCTGGATCAGGAATGTCACAAGGCTGTCCTCCCCATCTCCTGCCTTCCTGGTTCAGGTGGATGCCACCAGTATGGGGACCCCAACCTTCCAGCACCGTGGCTCTGGGTCACAACAGTGGGAAGACACACATTAACATGGAGCTAAGAGCCCTCCCCATGCTCCTATCTGGATGGACAAGATCTTTCCCAGCCCCTGACACCCCAGGGCTCTCAGCTTTCTGCTGTAGAGGAAGTCCAGCATCCACAGTGAGTTTGCAATGGATATTTTTCAGTCTTTCTCAACAGCTACTCCAGGTTCTGGGAGAATTGCAGCCACTTAGAGCAAACTGGTGCTGCAAAACCTGCTGGTGTAAGAAAAACAGGCCCTGGATGTCATTGCTCCACATGGTGCCATTCATGAGGATGAAGAAGCTGCTGCAGACATAGGTCTGCTATTCCCTGGGCTCTGGTCTCTTGCAGCCTGGAAGAGAACAGATTCTCTAGGAATGGTGGATGAACCCTGTGCATAGCCAGGGATATTGCTGTTGGAGTAGTTACAGGAGCTTGTTCTTGAAATAACTTCACTGCTGCTGCGTTGGGAGCAGATGGACCCAACCCTTCTTGAATGAAGGCTGCAAAGACCAGCCCAAGCAATTGCTCCTGGATTCTGGCCTTTAAGAAGGCCATCTGTCTTCAGATCAGTGGTCTTAGGAGGATGCAGCAGAGAGACTGCTCTTCCAGAGGTTTTCCGAGTGGAGTCCCACACCCTCCTGAGAACACCTTACTTTTACTAAAGTCAGACACCTCACCTTGGACCAGTGTGTCTCAAAAAAAGTATTCCTTGGGCAGTGCAAGGGCTGGGGAATTAGGACCTGTATCCTGATGGGCATTTATTAGTAGCAATGTACAGAAGATGTCTTCCCCAGCTTGGGATCAGACACAGCACAGGCTGAGTGCACCCTAAATTGATTAAAATACGTAAGTACCTTTTCAGCTGGCAGCTGGGCTGGATATTCATGGGTGCCTACATCAAACTGGCTAATGGGAACTGAAACATGAGATACCCTGTGAGTGTTGACTCAGGTCTTTTTTCTCCTCTAAGTCATTTGTACTCATTTGTATTGTGCCATTATTTGTGGAGCTGATACAGAAAAAATGGTCCCACCATGTGGTGAGGCAGACAGATGTGAGTAAAGGCCTTAGATTTTTGGCCTTTATCTTAATTAAGCCATTTGAATGCTCTTGGGGGAGTTTCTCTGCTTTCTTCCATTGCAAATGGAGTAGGGAGTAATACCTTGTGCGTAGAGGTGGGCATATGATGTGCTTGCTTTTTGGGATAATAATTACTGAGAAAAGATTAACGAAGGGCAGATATTTGAATAGCTAACTCCTTTTTTTCTTTTAGTTAAACAACAAAAAGGGTCGAGTGCCTTGACTGGTGGATCTATAAGATTTGTGTTCCCTGTGTTCTTGGACAAAGTTAACAAATATTTACAGGCTGGGGCTCTGGTTCAGCAAAGCGCTCAGCTGTGTGCTTAAATCTCCTTGGCCTCAGTGGCAACCTTGTGCAACGTGCTAGTTTTGAAGACCTTGGATTTTTTTGGATAACAAAGACAACATTTGTCATTGCCAAACTAAGGGTCACCAAGCCACGTTGCTGGTTAGCACAAAGCCCTTCATCTGTTTTGTTCTCTCTTAAATTATGAAACAGTAGCTGACTGTGTGATTTAAACTTGGTTTTACTCTTTTTTTGTTTGTTTGTTTGTGGTTTGAAGGGGGGCAATGCTGTTCATTTCTAAATTTCCTATATGAAAATATTTTAACCACACTTATTTTGATTTGCTTTCTCATGGTGCTGGTGCTGCTGTTAATACAAGCAGGAGGTTTTCTCGTATCCACCAGGAGAATCAGTTTGCTGAGAATGTCTGAGGTCACTCTTGTGTGTGACAATGCACAAGGACTCACTCAGCAGGTGGCCAGAAGGATCGCTTCTCATTCATCTCTAAACGAGGCTCGTGGAGCACCTCAGGAGATCAAACCCTCTTATATTCCCTCTGTGCTTTCCTCTTTTCCTTGCTCTCGCACTCCCTCTGCTGATCCCAATGATCTCTTAAAAGGGAAATGCTTGTGCCAGAGCTAAGCAAAATGCAGGGAGAAAATACCTGTATAGCAAAAAAAAAAAAAATCAACCAATTCATCCCAGATGGAGATGACCTGAAGTTCAGGGGGCAGAAGGGGAAAATATAGTGATAAATGTGCCTGTGGCAAATACCGTCCCTCCTATCAGCTGATTTCTTCTCTGTGGTGACCAGTGACAGGATCCGAGGGAATGGCATGAAGTTGTGTCAGGGCAGGTTTAGGTTGGACATTAGTAGGAGATTCTTCCCCCAGAGGGCACTGGAACAGGCTGGCCGGGGCAGTGTCACAGCACCAAGCCTGACAGAGCTCAAGGAGCATTTGGACAATACTCTCAGGCACAGGATGTGACTCTTGGGGTTGTCCTGTGCAGGGCCCAGAGCTGGACTTGATAGTCCTTGTGGGTCCCTTTCAACTCAGGATATTCTGTGATTCTACGACCCTTTTCTTGGCATCATGCCCCAGTGTGAGATGAGGTGACCATGTTTGTAAGAAAGGAGGCAGCTTTCCATTCCTCCGTCTCTCTCTACTCACAGAACAAAGCTGTCCACTGCTCCCTTTTCCTCCCCAAGCCTTGCAGTCACAGGGGAGGTAACTCTGTGCAGCCCAAAATACCCAGAAGGAGGTGAGGTAACAAGAGGAGAGGTGGAATTTACCTTCCTTCACCCTCTCCAAACCAGGAACAAGAACACCTGCCTGCCTCTCACTCACCCTGCTCTGTAGATGCCTCTCAGTCCTTTGGGCTGAACTTCAGCTCTACCAGCACATGGGGTGGCTACTGAAAAAACAAATGCAAAGTCGTAAGACTCATTGCCCAGAGATTCTGTGGGTGCCTCAACGCTGACAGTGCTCAAAGCCAGGTTGGAAACAGCTTTGAGCAACCTGGTCTGGTGGAAGATGTCCCTGCCCATGGCAGGGCCAATGGACTAGATGGTCTTTAAGGTTCCTTCCAACCCAAACCATTCTGTGAGTCTGTGATTTTTATGATGGAGCTTTGGAGGTCTGAAGAAACAGAACCCACAGGGGCTCAGTTAACCTTTCCACAGGCAACCTTGCCATTCATAAGCCAAGAAGATAAGAACTAAGAGAGCTGCTGGGAAGCAGGGAAGAAGAACAGAGTTGCTCTATGTGTCCTTTTATAAGTCCCAAAAGGAAAAGGTCCCTGACAAGGAGTTTATTTTCATTAAAAATGACAGGCCCAGCTCAACCAGTCAAATAAACAAAGCAAGTCTGTAGAACAGCAAGTGCAAAAGGTCCTGGGTTATTTATAAAGGGCTTTTAAGTATATTAGGCCTAACACCAAGATAAATCAATCCTGCTAGGATTCCAGAGGCATATTACATGTGGCTCTAGCTGTTGTCAGCTTTGTGCTGGAATATATTTAATGGCCTGCTATCTTCCAAACCCTCCTGGCTTTTTCCCTAGTGATTCCCCTTTGGAAATTATTACACTGGGACGAGACACAAGTTTCTGTCTTCAGTCACATATTGACCAGCTCAAATCCTTCAAGGAATCACAGAATATTTTGTGTTGGAAAAGACATTAAAGATGAACTTATTCCAACTCCTCTGCCATGGGAAAAGACACCTTCCACCAGATCAGGTTTCTCCAAGCCTTGTCCAAACTGGCTTTGAACACTTCCAGGGACAGGGCATCCACAGTTTTTCTGGATGACCTATCCAGGGCCTCACCACCCTCACAGGGAAGAATTTTTTCTTAATATCTGACCTAAATCTGCCCTCCTTCGACCTAAAGCCACTCCCTTTGTGCTGTCCCTGTATGCCCTTGTCAAAAGTCCCTCTTCAGAGCCATTCAAATCCTATTACATTCAACAGATGTTTTGCCACCCACTGTGTTATGGTATGGTGAAGGACCCTGTCCAAGGCCAGGTTTTCTTGATCCAACAGGGTTGTTTTGGTTTTTTTCCCCTGAAACAGACTATTCAGTACAGAGGGTCACAACTTTTTCCACTGGGAATGTCAGTTCAGATAAATCTGAGCAATTACTTCTCAGCTGTTCAGAAGAAAGATGAGGATGTTTGGGATCTTGTGGGATTTGTTCCCATGGCCGGTTGAAGACCCTGCAATCTGAATAAATAAAACATGAGTGATTTGTGGAAGGGACAGAAGGGGTTGGCTCTGCTGCCTCGGGGATGAAGAACTCTGGGCACCAAGGAAGGCACAGGAGCAAAGGAGGTGTGAGCAAGGCTCAAGGTAAAATCTGGCTCCTTCCCTTTGAGTGCTGAGCCCAAAGTTCACAAAGCAGCTGGAGGAAATTTAAGGGTCTGGTCCACCTCAGGCACAGAAATACCTCATTTTCTGGCATTTCATGTTCAGGCCCTGGGAACAGTCAATGCTTGGAAACAGCCACATGTTGGTCTGCTGCTGCCAGCTCAACCTCTCTGCATTTCAGATCTCTCCTTACAGTGGCACGCGCACAGGAGAACTTTTAGGGTGCTTTCTTCTCCAGTCCCACCAGAACAACTGTGTGTCTTCCCGGAGCAGGGTCCCGTCCAAGCCCAGCAGGATGTGGCATGTCCAGGACTGCACAGAGCAGAAGAGGATTTGAGTCTGGGATTTGTGGTGTGATTCCTGGGGTTGTCCTGTGCAGGGTCAGGAGTTGGATTTGATCCTTGTGGGTCCCTTCCAACTCAGAATATTCTAGGCCTGGCTACGGAAGTGTCTACATGTCCTTTGCTTTATTCTAAGGGTGCAATCTAGTGTCCTAACACAGCAGTTTCATACCATTTCTGGCTTTCATTGCTCCAGCTCCTGTTTGGAAAGGATGTCACATCAGGGGAGGGAACTTTGGAGGGGAAAAGTTCTGAGTACAATGTTCAGATGGGTACCCACCATTAGGATCCCAGCTCACCCACCAAATAATTTGGCTGGCTTTGCATCTCTGCTGGGGCAATCTGGACAACTGGATTCACTCTTCCAGTGAAGATTCAGCGACGATTCCAGAGAGGATTCAGGACAGGCTTTTCCTCTTCATGATGAGGTCAGATGTCCCTGCGTGTCACTGCCTGGGAAAGTGATGATGTTCTTCCAGTGTCTCAAGGCCAAGGCCAACATCATAGGTAACTTTCTGAAAAGGAATGTAGAGAGGGAAGCACCTGGTTTAGGAAATCCTGTGGATTTGCTTTTTGATACCAAATGCCTCAGCTGTTTCCAATTTGTTGAAATTAACTGCAGTTTAGTAACACCCAATAATTGCCTAATTGGTTTGAACTAATTGACTACATAGAGCCCAAAAGACGCCAGCTGGGGGATCCCCTGCCTTTCCAAAAAGGCTGAAGGAATTGTCTGCAGGAACAATTGCTCAGCAGGAAAGGCAAGTTTTGCAAAATCAAGCTTTGCTGTGGGAAAAAGCTGTGGTTTTGCTCAAGTAATTCCATTGTTTGTTTGTTTGTTTGTTAGTGCCAGACATTTGCTTTTAACTTTGTGCCATGACACACACAGAGCCCCAGAAAACTCCTTCTTTCAGCTTCTTTCAGGTGCTGGCTGTGAACAGTTTCCCTTTCTCCTTAGCCAGACAAGAAGCAGATGAAAATACTGAGACTGAGGAAAACAAAAATTTGCCTATTCAGTCTTATATACGAACTTATGTAGTCACTTCCCCCCTTAATAGGAAACAAACCTCTTTTTTCCAGGGTGACACTTCTCAACTCTTCATCTTAAATAATAAAAAATTCAAAGGTCATCTGTATTAGAGACAGAAGTTAGGCAAATTTTAGCAACCCTATAGACTCAGATGCTCCCTGTGAAGGGCAGGGTTCCAGCCTCCACTGCCCAGTGCTTTGCGTGCTTTCCTCTGTTCCTGCACTCATCAGCACGCTGTTTGATGCCCCAAATATTTCTGAGGGGAGAATCGGGCTGAAAGTGCTGAGGACGGAGGTCATCTCTCCCTGAGCTGTTCAGTCGAGCAGTGCCGGGCTGGGACCAGCCACACCAGCATCGTTCTGACCAGCCCCACAATCCCAGGCAAGTCTTTCAGTGCTGGAGCTGCTCACAGCCCGTTAATTCTGGGAACTTGCAGCAGATGGCGATGCCAGCCCATCTCCAGCTTCACCTCTCTAATAGAAAAGACTCTGAGGCATCCCTGAATTGTTTGGCTTTGGGGTTTTCTGTGTGTATATGGCTGATCCCTGCTGGAGAGCCTGAGCCAGGCGGGTGTCCCGCCGTGGTCCATGCCAAGGTGTGCTACCTGAGGAACTCACTTGCCAATATCCTTTGAGGAGAAGAGAGACAGACAGGAGAGAAAACAGCCAGCACTGTGTTCAGGGCAAGGAAACAACTACAGAGGATATAAAGGGTCAGAGCAGAGCAGGGATAGAAGGTGATGAGAGTGAGGTCAGGGCTGGGCACCATGAACCACCAAGAAACTGTCCTAACCACTGCACAATAGAATCATAAAATATCCTGAGTTGGAAGAGATCCACAAGGATCATCGAGTCCAAGTCCTGCTCAGGACAGCCCCAAGAATGCCACTGTGTGCCTGACAGCATTGTCCAAGTGCTCCTTGAGTTCTGGCAGGCTTGGGGCCATGACCACCCTCATTCCGTATAGATAAATAGATACACCCACGTCACTTAAGAGTACCTTGCAGAGAGTTCAATAAATGCATGTGTTTCTGCTCACTGATCTCAGCTGCCACAAGCTGTGGAACCAGCTTTACAGTGATGTTAAACAGATTTTACTGTCTCTGAGTTTTTTGGGGCTCCCCTCCACCAGTTGCCATGGGTCCCACTCAGGCAGACAATCTGCAGCCCCCTCAGTCTGCCTGGCCACAAGCATTTTCATCACGCTGATGTATGTTCCCAGTGCTCCCAGAACCTGTCAGGAAGCTGCTCAGTAAAGAGGAATTAGATTTACAAAGCTCATTCCTGGACAGGAGATGCTGGCAGGGGGACAGGACAGATCCTGCACATGCCACCTTACCTCTGGCCAGGTGAGATCACAGCCCTGCACCCCAAAGGGCTTGTCCTGCAGTGGTGGGTGGGAGGTGGAACTCATGTCATGAGCTCTGTAACTCACCTCCTGCCCATACACTGGCTTGGATTGGGATGCAGCATGGGCAGGGCTGTGGGCTGTGTATGGAAACACCTCCTGCATGGACACAGGCAGTGTGAGGAGCAGAGCTGGACACAAAACAGGCCTGTCAAGACACCATGTGAGAAAACTAAACTTTTCCTGCATGAGCTTCTGGCATGCTGGTCTGAAAAGCAGCAGCCAGTGAGCTGGGCTGGCCACATTACCTGTCCATTCCCCACTATCACAGACTGAAAATGTGGGTTTAAAAAGGCAACTTCCCAGCCTGGTCCATCTCTTCCCAGCATTTTTTGCATATTTTTTCTACCTGAACAAGACTGTGAATGTGAATTACCGGGTTCAGCGAGGAGCCTGGCCTCTCTCCTACACAGAGGTGAAGGATGGCTCTGGGAGGAGGCAAGGACAAGGTGACTGTGTTGAGGAAGCCACTCTTGCCTCACTGGGACATGGGATTTGCCATTGCCTGCTGCAGTAATAGCTACCTTTTCTAAGGAGTGGTGGTTTGGAAAGCCAGTAAAAGTTTCCATCCCCCATTTTCCCCTGCAAGCACAGCCTGATTCCAAGAGAATTCTGCATCAGGATGAAAATATGTCCTAACATTAACACATGCGAAGGTTTAGACCAGGCTGTCAAACAAACCCTGATCACTCATTGTTTGGAAGTTATGGATCCAAGCTACATAAATCGGTGACAGAGTAGGCTGGGAATTCATCCACCTTTCTCTTCTGGAAGTCCTCAAGGAATTCAGCCATGAATTGCCTAATGACGAGGTTGATCTCTCCACCCAGGCAGGCAGATGTGTTTGAAGGTGTTGTTAACCCCTGCATGACAGGATGAGCACCATCTGACCATGGGAAGAGCTCAGGGAAGGCATCAAGAGCAGGATGCAGTGGCTTGTGGGTGGGTACCTGCTCAGGGATGTCTCTCCCCCTCTGTTCAGTGGGTTTTCTTATTCTCAGAACTTTGGATTGAGAAAAAAAAAGAAATTAAATCATCAATTTTTTTCACCAGAAAATGGGAGAGCATAGGACAGATGCAGTTACTTTTCCTTGGCCCATTCACAGACAGGTCACTTGCCATAGTTCACATCTCTGTTCCACCCTCATCCAACTCAACTGCCCATCTTCCAACCACTGACACAAGTGAACACGTATTTTATTCCAGAACCTTTTTATTCCAGAATCCTACAGGCTGGAAGGCTGCCAGCCCTTCCCAAAGCTGGGCTCAAGGCCTTCACAAAGTCATAGAGGCCAGTACATCGTTCGTCTTCATCACTGTTGCTATCACATCTCTGTTGCTCTGCTTTTTAAAAGCTGGTATTCACAGGAGCAGGGATTTGAACCACTGTGATCCATGTGCTGTGGGATTTCCGTATCCTCCAGGCTTCCTTCCTCACTGGTTCTGACCCTAAATTTAGTCTGGGACCTAAGAAACTTTTTCTCAACTGAGGTTTCATTGAAATGGGTATGTTCCCGTGGAAACTTTCAGTTTCAATTAAATCAGCTTTTTTTTTTTATGGAATAAAAAAAATAATCAGAAAGCATTCCAGTCAGTTTTAGATAAACTTACTAATATCTACCCCAAAAGAGACCCTCATGGCACACTCTTTTTCCTTACCAGGATGTTTGGGAAAGGCTCTGGGCTTTCAGGTTGCACCCAGCAATCTTCTCTCTGATGTAGAAACAAGGCGAGGAAGGTTTTGGATCAATGACTTTAACATGTCTGTCTTTACTTGATTAGGAGTGTTAGTGTTGGCCCATCTTAGTTTTGCTGAAAAACCTTCTCTGGATTCAAAAGCATAATTATTGCAGTCTCTAAATTCTTCAACTGAACAGGGAAAGGAGGCTGAATCCGTAATAAAGACTTCCTTCCTCCCAGTGTTATTTATTCGTTGGATAAAGATAGTCTAAAATAAACATAAATTACTGGTAAAGACTTTAAAACTTCAGTGATTAAAACATCATTCTCCTGTGAATGCTCCACATAAATTCCTTGTTTCCTAGAACATTAGTTCTCAGTTTCTTCAGTTCAGCCCAAATGATCTCAAATGGCAGTCCAAGCCAGTCTTTATCACTATTAAAGCTTGCAGATTATTTGGACATAAAGCACTGTGTGCCTTGTGCTTTCTGAGCTGGAGCTCCTTAAATTAGGGAGCAGTTAGGACAAATCATGGCAAAAAAGAAATGTTTTCTGGCTGTTGATCACACTAGAACCCAACCAGTATCCAAAGAGACAGACAGGCAAAGGGTTTGATACCAACGGAAGGACTTTCCTTTCACACAATGCATGTAATTCATTTGTGTGACTCACTGCCACAGGATGGCATGGAGGCCAACAATATACATGAGATCACAAAAGATTTATTCAAAATTATGGAGAATTTATTCAAAATTGCAGAAGATTTCATTGGGACAATCTAGCATAGTGATCTGGCTGCAACTTCTGCATCAGGAAATCCCTAAAATGCTGATAAGCAAAGGCGGAGTCTGCCAAGTGTCTTGCTCTGGGCATCTGTGTTTCTTTCTTCAGACCCACTGAAGGAGCAGCAGACTGAGATGCACTCACAGAGTTTAGCACTTATTTACTGACCAGGTGGCAAGGAAAGACTGGGGACTGAGGGCATCATTCTGTATTTAATAGGATGTGGAGAACAGGTTTTCAACTGCTGCAAACTGCAGTTTGTGTTCCTAGTTTTCCAGGAGACTCTGGAGATTTTCCCCTCCCAAGATATACCCCTGTTTGTCTTTTCCAGACTGTCAAGATATCAATTTCCAGCACACCCTCAGGAGCTCCCTTGGCATTGCAAAGGTTCCTAGCAAAGCTCTTGAGACTTGCTGGAGGTCTCCTCACACCCCTTCACACTCTGCACCTTCATGAGACCCTGACTGCAGTACTGTGCCCACACAGGCCATGCAGGTGTCATGATGGAGATGTTCAGACATTCAGTGTTATCCACTTGCAGGGGTCAACAAAGAACAAAAAGGTCAAAAAGTTTCTCCAGTGCCAAGCTGTGCAGTTTCCTCTCTTCTCCCCTGCTCTTGAGCCTTCTTCTCTCCTTTCAGAACTGGGTTCAGCTGGGAGGTGGAGGCTTTCTTAGGAGGAGCAACCCAGGAACAGCAATTCACACCTCTTGGGATCCACCAGTCACTTGGACGCTGGGTGGCTGAAGAAGGGTATAAATCAAGCCTGCTGTACTAACCATAAGACAAGCCAGTGCTCAAAAATAAAGGCATAACAGAAAGGTACTGTGCATACTAAATACAGAGTGGGCAGCTGCTTGGCAGCCCCATGGGACAACTTTATCTGTTCCTGCAGGATTTGTCACCATCTCATAACATTGTAAGGTTTCTTCCCCTGTAATTCCCTAAATAAACTTTTCTAAATATCCCTAATGTGAACTGATCCCAGCTGCCTCTGTCACAGGTCAGGACCAGATACTGACACAGCACTCCAGAGATTTGCCTGTTTCCCATCCCTTGTGATACCCTGTTTCACAAGGGCAATTCCCTGTCAGCAGTTCAGCAGCTGGAAATGATATGCAAAGATCTGCTCCCGCTCTGAAGAATTTATGCCAGCTGACTCTGTAGGCAACCAGGGGGAAATGTCTCTAAACAAGAATAATTTGGGTGGCAAGTTTTGGGATCTTTGCTGGTTGACACAGACTTGGGCTGAGATGGTGGCAGCCCCTGGAAAACAGGTGATTTCAGCCCTTTCCCTGCTAGTTTGATTAGCATAGACCTCTTCCAGAACTGAGATCATCTACCAAGCTATTTGGGATGAGAGGCTTGGGATTTATTGACCTCTGAGACCAAAATACAACATTTCTGCAAAAGGCTGTGCCGTCCACTAAGCACTGGCAGCGCATTATGAAGAAGATGCTATGAAGAAGATGTGATGTGCAGCTCTAAGGGCTGTATTTTTGCCTGCAATTATAACATTTACCCACGTGCCAAGGTAAAAATGATCACCTTGTCGTGTGCTAAAAGTTGAGACAACCAATGGACCTTTGCTGGAAGTGTTACCTTCCAGCAACCTTCATGTGAAGACTTTCTCCTTCAGTTTATTGGGAAGAAATTCTTTACTCAGAGACACTGGCACAGTTGCCCAGAGAAGCTGTGGATTCCCATCCCTGGAAGTGTTCTAGGCTGGGTTGGACGGGGCTTGGAGCAAGGATAGTAGAAGGTGTCCTTGACCACAGCAGGGGGTTGGAACTAGAAGGTCTTTGAGGTCCTTTCCAACCCAAACCACTCTATGATTCTGTGCTTAACTACAGCTTATCAGTCTCATGGGTCTTCTCAGGGTCTGTCCTACAGAGGACATCCAGTGGTCTGGCTTCATCAGTCTTCTGTCTCTCAGCAGAGCTAGCATTTGCCAAGGAAAGGGTGTGCAAACAAGGCTGGACTGCAGTAAAACTTTTCCAAAATACCCCCACTTCAGCCAGAAGAGTCGTATTTCTCCCTAATAAACCTCATTGTATTTTTAATTCCATGCATTTGTCCAGGCATGGGAATCATTCTGTGCATTCACAAGACTCTGCAGGCAGGAGACCCACACTGAGCTACACACTGGGTGAAAAAGCAGCTGCCAGCAGGACCACTTCAAACATAAACCAGTTCCTACTAGTTGCAGAAGCACAACCCTTGATTTGGAAGCGGTGTCAATAGTTTTATGTATTCGCTGTGCTCACAAAAGCCACCAAGCAAATCCCTTCTTCACACACACGTGGAGAGAGTGGCTCATCCACGCGCCAGCTCTGATTGTTGGAGCCCCAGAAAGGTCCTCAACAGCAGATTGTAATCCCTGGTTCAAGACAATATATTCTACTCCTATTTATGTCCTCTGGGTTTCCATAAATCTTTGCCAGCATCCACCATGGATGCTGTGACCTGGGTAGGATGCCAGGGCAAAGCTGAGGAGAGAGAACATTAAGACACCTGTGATAAGCAGCATACTGGAAGGTGGTAAACAATTAATTGAAGTGTCACATTCCCACTTATTTATTTGATGGAATAAATGTGGGTCCTAAAATGGCAAGATCCACCCCTGAGCCAGCAGCTTTCCCAGTGGGAGTCAGTGGGTTCAGGGTATGGACCACCTCCCCCTGTGACCAGAGCTGTGTCTCTGCTGCACAGGGGTGACCAGGCTCAGATAGAGACCAAGGCCTGGTGCATGCCCAGCATTCATCACACTCATTTTTGCCAGGGGGATGACGTTTAGGAGTGTTTTCTGGGTGTCTTGCCTGCCTGGAGATGACACTGGGCATCCCTCTGGGTGCATGGGCAGGGCTAATCCAGAGATGGCCCATCCACACCACAGGGTGATACCTGCAGGAGGATGCCCTAAAGCACCACAGCTACCTGAGGCAAAGCAGCAAACATCAATCCCAGAGACATGATCCATGCTGTACTGCATTTCAGCCTTCCTTCTGCCTCCAGACATGGCAATGCCACCCCAACTGGCCACTTGCAACAGCAGGCAGAGCCCAAATGCAGAGAGCAGTGCCACAGCTACTCCTGTCCCCTTCCTGTCCCATCACCCAGCAGCCAGTCAAGGCTGTTCCTTGAAAATGGAGTGTAACAGAGACATAGTTTGGAGTTAAACATCCTGCAGAACAGAAGGGGCTGCCAAAGGCAAAAAAAGATTAGTTTCCTTCCTTGCTTTACATTTTTCCAGCATTTTACAGCTGGATACACCTCAGGGTCTTGCTGGTGTTCATTAGTCTTCTCTCCCCTCTCCCCACTGGATGGAAGCAGCTCTGATCCAGCACAGACCAGGGGCACAAGTTTTTGAACCCCTGAAAACCCAGTGTCTGACAGCAGGAATCACTATGCTTTTTCCCCAGTGCCAGCTTTGACATCCAATGTTGCGTGATTATGGATCTCAAGAGAGCAACACTGTGCCCTCTGAGAGCACCTTCACTCCTAAGCATGCTTTGGAGCCCTCATCCATCTCTGAGACAGAAGAGGAGGGCACTGGGTCAAGCACAGAGAGAGATTTCAGGTGTCCTGACACTCAGTTTTCTTTTCAGCATCAATTTCCTTCCTAGCACCACAAGAAACCCCACCAGGAGGTTGTTCTCTGATGCCATACAGTTTGTTCTTTAAAGTATGTAAAAAAGCACTTCACCTCCCCTTGGGCTGGTCCTCCTCTGTCTCCTGCTCCCAGCTCATGATCCTTTCCTTGTCCTCAGACATAAACAGGGAAAAAGTTAGTTTCTCCTGAGCCTTGAACCCAGCAAGTGGCTCAGAATGACCCCAAAAAGCTGGGGCAGTTTAACAATACTCTGTTTTATCAATTTAACTTACTCAGCTTTTTCTCCCTGACCTGCTTTTGCTGACCCTGTTGCAGTTTGCTGCCCTGCCCTGGTAGCCCATGGGTCACACTGCAGCCCAGACCACCTTCCCAAACCCAAATCCCTGCAACAACCCTGTTCTTCATCCAAGAGAAAAGTAGATGTAGAGCAGCAGAGGGTTTTTCAGCTCTACCTGTGACCCTTGAAGGCTCCAAGCCCACCCTTTCATCCTGTGGCACTTCATCATCCCTCTGGGTCCAACCCCTGTCCCACATTAGACACTGGTGTGGACGTGAGCTCCCTCAAGGAAAAGGAGACCAAGGTGCCAGTGGATCCCACAGCACTGACAGCTGGATTTACACTTTGTTCCTCTGGTCCAGACATCACTTTTCACAGCTCATGGCTCTGCTTTCTGTCCAGCCCTGCTTCTAATCCTGCCCCTCCTCCTCGCCCTTTACATATAGATATTTTATTGCAAACACTCCGGTTTTTACGACCGGATTTTTCACACTCTGGACAATTTCCCCATCAATTCTTTTGTCACTTTTACTGTCAGATGCTCCTGGATAAAAATAACATGGAGAGCCAGGTTTCTTTAGCTGGTCTCTGCTTCGGGGGGGGGGACTTACAGAGAAGAAGGGGAAAATTATACCAAATATCCTGTCAGGAGAAGGAGTTGCTAATAATACATTGAGTGAAGAGCACAGTGCATTATAACTCACTATTTAATTGAAATGCTGACCTTCTTTGGGGTCTTCTTCTTCTGACTTAAGAGTGACCAGGTGTTCATTAGACAGCCTCTCACAGTCCAGCCCAGCCTGAGCTGGAAGCACACAGATGCTGCTGTTATTCCCCATAGAGACCCTGTTTCCAGCCCAGCTGTGCTCTGTCCTGCTTCCACCCAACCCCCAGCAGCCCCTCTCCCAGGAAATCCATGGTGACTGATGCAAAAGGCATCATGCCATGAAGTTAATTCCAGACGAAAACTCATCCATTCACAGGCCCAGCACCTTGCCTCACAGCCCCATACCAGCAGTGTTTCATTAGGAATGAGAAGAGCTCCAGAGCCAGGAAAGGCAGCTGATTGTCTTTGTGTCAGTCAATCCTTGCTGCAGCCTCTCAGCTTTGCAGCTAGGTTATCATAATAATCCCTAATTACACATTTGAAGCAACTAATGCTGGTTTTCTACCACCTCAGAGTAACTAGAAACTGACTCTGTTAGAGAGGGATCTTCATAAAACCCACAAGAGTTCAGCCAGGTAGAGCCAATCCTGTTTCTGCTCTTATCCCAAGCCCAACATTCATTATTTCTATGTCAGCAACTGTAATTGTGCAGGGAAAGACTCCCAGGATCAAGCTGGAATGCCATCTTCTATACTGGTAAACCACAGGCACAGCTACCACTCTCCTAGATGATTTCCCAACTGAGAAATCAGGAGTTAGTGCCAGGCTTTCCCTCTGGGTAACTTGCATGCAGCCACCTCGCTTTGGGTGTAAGGAGTGTTCAGCAGTGCAGATGTTCCCAGCTCATTCCCACTGAGCTCAGGGTAGCAGAAAATTCCTTGTCACTGAAAAATTTACTGTTTCAGACATCAGTGGCCCATGTAGATGAGCTGACATCACATCTGCTGCCCTTCTGGCATGAGAATTACCCAAGCTGTAGAGCTTTGTAGGACTGTTCCTTATGGGACCAGGAGTCAGTGTGACAGACAGGGATTTTGCTAATGTCCATGTTTGCTTACAGAAACAGTGACTGTAACTCATCCTTCACCACAGTTCCCAGCTGCTGTGACCAGCAGACCTGCTCTCTGCTGGCCTCTGGCCCCAGGAAAGCTCCATCTCCCTGCTTGTCCTGCTCCAAAGCTGTTCTCCTGGCTTCCCACCTGGCAACACCCAGCCCTTTTGTTAGGAACTCCAAAACACTTCCCAGCCTGAGCCTTCCTGCACCTCCACTTCTGCTCCTCTTGCTGTTTGTATTCTCCAAAAGATCTTCCTTTTAACCTCTGCAAAGCAGACCTTCCTTGGCTGGTTTTCAAATAAAAAAAGGGCACAATCAGGCATTTCTCTTCTCTACAGCATGAATCTGTGGGCTGCAGTTTTAGCCTTCTCCCTTTCCTTTCCAAGGCAGGGTTGACTGTGCTTCATCTCATTCCAGTCCCTCTGACATGGGCAGGGACACCTTCCACTAGACCAGGTTTCTCCAAGCCCCAGATTACCCCTTGCCCTATCACTGCATGCCATTTTCTGGTAGAGTGAAAGCCAGCTCTGAAAAACAACACAGGTACATCTGCTCTAACGAGACAGAAAGCAGAATTCATTTCACTTTACTCCAGGTGTGCAAGAGTTAGACATTAAATATGAGCTCATCATTTAAATTTTTTGTCTTATTAGTGTCTGAACAGATTGTCCCATGTGTATTGTGGCTGAGTCTTTTCAGATGTTAATTATTGCTGGTAAAAATACCTTCCTATAAAAGGTAGAATATTCCCTTTTAAGTGTTTGCATATCTGCCATCATAACAAGGGTTATAGTAAATGAGGGCTGGATTTGGCATAGAATTCAGCTCCTTCCAGGGAAAGAAAAACTTGATTTAGAGTCTAATCATTTTCTTATCAAAATGGTGATGAAAAAATAATTTCTCAGGGTTTTTTTCACAAGAATAGAAGGCAATGTGGTACAGCAGCTCATAAACACCTGGATAATGCAGCAGCTTGTCTCCAGGGATATGAATTTCATTTATATTACAAACTAAATAAAGATACTAAAGTTGCACAGGTTTTTCATTTGCATTAATGAGACGGAGACTTTCACAAATGAAATGACACAATTGTGACTACAATTGGCAGGAGAGCACAGTTCCCAAGCTGACAGGAAAGAAATTTCCTGTCCAAATTGGATTCAAATCAGTAGATGCCTCATTTTTAGTTTCCTAGAAACTGGAAGATTTCCAAACACTGTGCACACCCACCAGAACTGGCATTTTATCAGTTCCACAGCCAGCAAAGCAGAAATTGATACCAACTGCGCTGCAGTGCCGGAGGCAGCACCCACGTCCTCCTCCTCCTGGGGTTCCGTGCTCTGTGAACTCACCCAGGGCTCCAAAACTGGCAAGGTCAAGGGTTCCTGGCCTATAATCCTCACCAGGTTCCAGAAGACTAACCCTGGACTCAGAAAAAGCATTTTAAACCCAGGGATTTTTCAAATGAAGAATTTTGTGTTTGCTGAATTGGTATTTTCCCATGACTCTTTAGCAAAAAAAAATTAAATAAAAAATAAAAAATTAATAATTCCAGTTGCTACAGTAGGTCTTTTATGTGCCTGTCCTTGATTTTACATGGACATCTGTGCAACCTCTCCTGCCCGAGGAAGGGCCAAGCGTACATAATATAACCACATAGCTAATAAAAGTGGCTATTTCAGACAGCCTGGAAACAGGAGATAAAACCGCAGATTAAAATAACTTAAGCTCAGATGAAGTCAAGGCTGAAAACGTATCGGCAATTTTCAGGTAAGCAAGTTACAGGATGCAGGTGCCAAAACAAAACGTTACAAACACTAGGAAATCACTCTAAGTTTAAATTTAAACAAACCCGACCAGTTTAATCTAAAGAAATGCAAAGTTAAGATAGCAAAAGATACTAACTCTAACTGTAGCAAGTTCATGCAAAACCCCATTTCACTACGGTATGTACTCTAATTCTATATTTAAATCATCATATAGATTGAGCTGCCCAGGGTCACGTTTGATACTTTCACTTCTCTCTTTTGTGATGCAATGGAGACAAAATTAACAAACGGACGTCAAGAGCTTTAAAAAAGCCCTTCTGCAAAAGTAGATGCAGGCAGTGGAATTTTCTTGCAATAACAGTCTTCTTGCTGGAGTTGTTTCAATCTGGACGAGGCGCTTGAGAACGAAGCAAAGAGACAATCTCGCCCTGCTCCTGCCGGGGCATGTGGACAGGATGACCTAACAAGTCTTTCCCATCTGCCATCCCTGTGGTTCTCTGAGAAATTAAATCCCAGGAGAGCCAGGGCCTGATCCTGAGAGGTGAACCCAGCGGACCAGACTTCACCCTACTTAGGCTTTACTATAAATAAGTTTGTGTCGGGGCCAATTGCTGGCATTTGCCTCTTTCCCAATCCTTTCAGTCAGAGCCTCTTGGCATTTTACAATATGATTTTCCCAGCAATATATGGATTGCTTTCACTTCTATGCTTTTCCCAGCTGTCTGACTCACAAATGTGGGCTGACTGGGTTAAATCGAGGGTGCCAATGCTAAAGAGGTGGGCAAAGCTGTCAAAAAAATATACAAATAAATCCCACACCCTCATTTTGCAAATATTTGGGCAAAGGGAAAAAATTAATCTGCCTCTCATGTGTCTCCGCTTTGCTGAGTTTATACTGGGAATGCCAATGGATGACTTTTCTGGCAAGGTAAAAATGTGTATAAAGCACACATTAAGTGGATATCCAAAATACTTCAGGAGGGTTAATTTTCATGGCACAGCCTCATCCTAAATGTCATTAATCTCACCAAAGATCAAAAACATTGCTGTTTATTCTGTGTACTCTGCAAAAAGTTAACCAGACATGAAACTGTCACCAACCAAGAAATATTTACTACCACTAGATGAAGAATAATATCCCATAATGTGTACAATCAAGAAAACCTTCATCCCCTGGGGGACAAATTAAAAACAGAAAAGGAGACTAAATTCCTGGCATGTGTTATTTAACTGGATTAACTTCTCAGCCTTCATTTCAGTTTTTTCTTATGTGCCTTCCAATCTGGGGAGAGCATTGACAGAATCTAAGACCTGTTCAGAAATTGTTGGTGAGAAACTACTTGTTTGTATCAAATCCACCATTTTTTGTGAAACTGGGAGTTCACACAAGAAGTTTTCATTTTTCATGTAATAATTTTGACCAGCAAAAATGCCCTGGGACAGACATCTCAGTCAACACAAAATCAAGTCACAGAATCAGCGAATGGTTGAGGTTGGAAGGGATCAGTGGTGGGGTCATCTGGTCAATCCTCCCTGCTCCAGAGCAAGTTACTGAGAATCTGAAAATTATTTTCACTCAGCTTTCAAACACGGAAAAACTGGAACTTTAAATATGCTATAAAACACATGATGTTTACATAAAATAGCTTTTTTTCACATGCACATCTTGGGCCAGAAGGTGGCTTTCTAACACATCAGAAGTTCTTCCCCACATGCTGGCACTGCTGACAAGATCAGCAGTGGTGTGGATGCCATCCTGCTGTGTCCTGTGACCAGCAGCTCCAAACTTTTGTCATCACCAGGGTCACCCCTCAGCGCCCTGGATTCATCCCCTTTCGTGCCCCACTTGGGTCAGATGCCCAAGGAATCGACTGTGGAAAAATGCTAAACAAGAAAGATGGGATCTGGCAAAGACAAGAGCTTCCAAGTTACATTGAGCAGCACACAACATTGCAATTTCTGCAGCAAAAGTGGCTAGAGAATTTTTCCAGGCCTTTTCTGTTTGAGCCCTGGACAGGACTCACTACATCTGTTCCATAACAGTCCTCCATGAGTCAGTAATGAAACCTCTGTCCAGCCCAACTCCAGATCAGAAAACCTCTCCTTGACACCTCAGAACAAGACATAAAGGGTCTTGTGGTGTATAAATGGGTGATTTTCGCCTTCTGATCCATTCCCTGGTTCCCATTTGCCAAGTCCTGTACACTTTCCACAGGATCCCTGTCCATGGTGGAGGTGAGGGATGGATCCAGCATGTGGCTGCCTGGAAAGGCCACTGAGCAACAAGAGGATCAGAGGTGAAGATGTCCACATTAAATGAGGAAAATTTGGAGCTGGTGCCTTGACAAATGTGCCCCCTTGACATGGGGACAGGCAGGGGGGTTGAAACTAGATGGTTGTTAAGGTCCCTTCCAACCCAAACCATACTGTGATTCTGTGTGTATTCTGTGATATTCCTGGCTCTCTTTTTTGATCTGTGCCCATCTTGGACAGAACCACATCGTGCACGTGAAGACAAGGCAACAAAGAGAATCTCCTCCAAGCCCTGGTGTGGTTATATTCACCATCCACACCCCTCCACCCGAGGCTTGTGTCTGGAAGGTGCTGAGTCCTTCCTTGTGGAAAAGCAAGGCATTTTCCTCACACGTCCACATGGTCTCAGCACTTCACAGCTGGACCATGTCCTGAGTTTCCACCCAGCCTCATTCGTCTTCGGGAGTTGGCAACCCTTCAGTTCCAGCACTGATCTGTAATAATCAGAACAATGATCACTGATAACAAGAAATGCATTTATGGGAAGGGCTGGGGTCACAGTGGGGAATGACTCCATGTAAGGAAGAGACAACTGTGTGCTCCTTCTCCTAGGATTTTCCCACCACGGAGATGGAAGGCAGGCTGACCAGCAGGTCACCAGGCAGGCAGTGAGCTCAGGCAGGACCAGACCTACTGCCAGTGATGGAGATGACAGTGCTGTACCTCTCCAAATGACTTGCCTATAGAAAGGTCCCACCAGCACATATTTCTCAGCACAGTCCTGGGAAAATTATCCCTGTCTGCCCAGTCCAACACATATCTCCTGTCCACCACAGTCATATCTTCAGTTCAGTCCATGCAAAACCTTCCCCTTCCCAAAGTGATGGTTCCAAGGGGTTATCTGTTTATCTCAGTGCTGAAAAGAACACAGGCAGCCAGGGCAGAAGAAATTAGGGCTGCTCTGTGCCTGGTAGGTTCCTGCTTCTGCACCTCTTGCCACGAAGGGAGGCTACTCCTCTTTAAAGGAAGATCATGTTTCTCTCTCAGTGAACAGCAAAACACCCAGCGATTTCAGTGGCACAAAACAGCTTTGGAGGGAAAAAATAATCAAAAAAGGCAGCAAAGCCACAGTTGCCATAAATGTGCCTGCATGTCATCTTTCTGTCTGAAAAGGCCTTGTGTGAGCCGACCTCCTGCCCATCGCCACCAGCCCTCTGCCAGTGCACAGGTGGTCAGGGCAGGTTCGTGGCAGGGTGGACGTAAATCAATGAGCTGCTGAGCATCAGACCTCTGCTCTGCTCAGAGGGGAGGTCCCATGGGCTGAGATCTCCCATGTTAGGTAGAGCTCAGGAGGCAATTTTGCCAATCCATCATGCCAGACCAAAGAGACAGATGAGGGAAATCAGGCATAGGGGCTGGGAGCTTCCATTGCCACACAGCATCGTCATTCCCTCTTGATTTCAGAGGCTCTGTATGTCAACATCACCCCATGATGCCGACACCTTGAAGATGAAGGTGATAGTGCTGGGAAGGGGGCATCTGGGTGTTGTTTCAAAATCCAGCTTTCTTTAGGATTCTTTATTTCCCAGGAAACCTCCAGCTCTGGGCATCTCACCTGTGAAGCATCCTGAAGGTTTGGAAATAGTGTTAAGAAACTGTGCCGTCTTTACTGCAAGGCCTGACAGAATCCCATGCCTTCAGCTCACAAGGGTGCCAGACCAGCATTTCTCCTGAAAGCTCTGAGAAGACACCCCAAAAGAATCACCATTCTCCAGAAAGCCCACTCTGCCCAGGAGGCTCCACATGAAGCAGCAGGAAAACATGGCAGAAACCAGGCAGACGTGCCTTGCAGTCTGTTTTGCTTGGAGTTTTATTAGCCCAAGTGGCTCTGCTGGCATTCAATGCCATGCAATATTCCAAGGTATCGGAAGGTCTGGACTATACTCCCACCATAAGGGTAATTATTCCTTATTTGTCAGTCTATCACTCGGGCAGTCAGTCTGATGAGGCAGAAATAGCTACTCATGTCATCTATTTTAAAAACCTCTCTCATGAAAATCCCACAGAGAAAATTAGGACATGATAGACTTGGAGATACAACTATTCTCCTGGAGATATGCCAATTTATTTTTCTTTTTTTTTTTTCTTTCAGGAAGAGAAGTGCTGACAACCTTTACGGGGGAGGAGGAAGAAATATTTTATAAGATGAAAGAAGGAGGCAGGTGCAACATGAGCTCTCATCTTACTTAGCTGTGGCCGTCAGGAGAAGGATTAGGGCATGGGATTCTCAGGCATTCATCTCCAGCTCTTGTATAAACAAAATCCTTATCCATCAAGTGAAGGCTTTATGTCCCAGGGAATGTAACATTTTTTTTCTTGAGAGATCTTCAAAGGAAAAAGAAATGTAGTTCCAGCATTTGACAACAGCGTTTAAGCCATCGTCACAGCTGATATCACAATAAATAAACATAGGAATGCTGGGGCCAACCATGACAAAAATGCCAAACTCTTCCTTGAGCAGTTACCTTGCCTGCTCTGAGAGCAAAGCAAGCTCTTGTCCAGCTGGCCAGAGGGCTCTTTGGAAAGGAAAAGAGCCTGAAAAGGCCACAGAGACCTAATTGCTAGCCCCTCTTGTCAGAAGTGCCACCACTGACAAAAAAGCCCCAAGAAAATTGTACTCCAGGCCAGTCCTTCCTTGTCAGCCCTCACTTTGCAAAGTGCAGGACACAAAAAAACCTATGTGGTGTGGTCAAGGGTTTACACATGGAAGATGGGGCCATTATTCTGAGTAACAAACCAATCTTTGTTCTCTCCTCCTGAATTTGTCTGAGGAGAATGAATATAGGGTGAAATGTTTGGCATGACTTGCACCTCGGAGGTCCTGCGGGTTGAGACTGCCTCCAGATGAGGACACCCAAGTTTAGGTACTCCCGTGTAAATTTGGTGCCTGAATTTCCACCACAGGCACTAGAATTAAAGCAACCCAAGAGCTCAACCCAGCCCACCCTACAGTAGATACCCAGCTTGGGGTGGATTTATTTGCCTGAAAGGAGACACCTAAAAATATCTGAGGTGCTCAAGGGTGTCTGAGTCACCCACATGAGGCTGGTTTGATAAGACAGGATCCGCTTTAAATGAGGAATGTTTCAGCAATTGAAGCCCATCCACTTGTACCCCATGGGGGTCAATGACATTGACAAATCAGGCATCCAGATTTGTCCTCTGGAAACCTAATTGTTGTGTTTACCTAAATGATTCCGGAAAGCTTGGAAACAGTGTTAGGAAACTGTGCCATCTTTTCTGCAAGGCCTGACAGAATCGCATACCTTCAGCTCACAAGGGTGCCAGACCAGCATTTCTCCTGAAAGCTCTGAGGAGACACCTCAAAACAATCACCATTCTCCAGTTCAGTGTCATGGTACATTAATAGAACCTCTTGACTTTCAGAAACATTCATTATATATTGGGCTTCCTACTGTTTATACATCATTTCCCACCTAGTTTTTGCAGTGGCTTCACTGGTGATGGTGGAACCTCCACTCAAATTATGATCATCCTGTTTGATACGAGTTTCTTCATCCTAGTAGGCTCCATTTGAATGTCAGCCATGTCAGTGTATATCCACTTCAGCTCAAAAAAAATAAGAATTCACAAAAAAACTGAGTCACCAGTCACTGAACCCAAGGTCAGTATCTCCTCAGTGCTATTGCAACATCTCCACTCAGTGTAGATCTCTCCACTTTATCAGTTCCCTCAGGATGGAGGCTGAGACAACAACAAAACCTAACCACAATCATTTTCCTACTAAAATAAGGATTTCTTTGACTCCATGCAAACTGTTTTCGCTCCCTGGCTCCAGTGCACCAAGCTGTACGTACATCACCTCTCCTGGACCTTTCATCCATCCCCTGGGACCCAGGGAGAACAGGCTGCATGAGTCAGCATCCTGCCTCCAACAGTGGACGCCCAAGAAAGAACATAGGCTTAGAACAAATATATAACAATATTTCCTTGAAACACTTCCCAGCATTCAGCAGCTTGTGGGTTGGGAATTTCCCAGGTAAGAAATGAGATCTCTACGTTTCATAGTCTCCAGTGAACTTTTCTTCCAGACTTTCCCAGACTCTTTCTGAGCATATACAAACTTTCCAGATCCACAATCTCCTGCAGAAAGGCACTCCACAGTTTTTATAACACGTGATGTGAACAACCACTTCTGTTTCTCTTGAACTTGGCTCTCAATGACTCCTATTGGTGTCCTCTAGTTCTTGCATTGGCAAAGGTTGGCAAGAGTCATCCCCCAGTCTCCACCTTTGTGCTGCTGGAGGAATATTGTCATATGGCCCATCAGTCCTCACTTTTCCTAAAGTCCTAAAATTTGGCAGCACTGCTTCTCCCCAGAGCAGGTCAGCAGAGGGAGCTGATGGTCTGAGCCCTTCCAGCAGCTGATGTCTCTTTGCCTGTTTCGGCTTTTGATGCTCACTCAAAGTATAAAACAATACCCATTGTTTCTCCCAGCTGCATGGCTGAAAGTTTCAGAGCAATGAAATCAAATACCCAAGTAAGGCAATGCACTCGAAAGGAAGAATATTGGTATGTCAGATAATGTTTTATTCTGAACAAAGGCAGATTTCAGGGGTTGTCCTGAGACAGCAGCCAAGAGAATGAGACAATCAAGAGTAAAGAATCCTCATTCAGACTCCTTGACAATGTCAACAACTCGACCTTGGCATGTTTTTATCCAGTAGTTCTCATGTGTATTAGAATTTGAAAGATCCTGCCCTGTATATCATGTTCAGTGAGATCTGCAGGAGGAAAGCTTGACTTTTGTTGGAAATCCCCTTTCAGCCTCAAAGACATCTGAGGTGTCTGGGCCTGTTTCTACACTCATTTATGCTTTGGCCATCTTTATTATAGTTGCATCAGGACAAGGATCATATCTTAGAATCACAGAATGATTTAGTTTGTGAGGGAATTTAAAGATCGTCTATTTCCAAACCCCTGACATGAGCAGGGACACCTTCCACTAGACCAGGTTTCTCCCGAGTCCCATCCAACTTGGCCTTGAATAGGGATGAAGCATCCACAGCTTCTCTGGGCAACCTGTTCCAGTGCCTCACCACTCCCATCATCCTTATCACATCTTTAGCTTGGAGGAATTAATCATCAGCAACTGCCTAGAAAAGCTTGGTTTCCAGAGTCTTTCCCCAGATTCTTGGGCACCTTTTCCCTGAACTTTGCTACACTGTAAAAAGGTTTTGCCTCAGTGTGGGGAAACCAGGAGGTGGGGGGATGTTACTCAAGAGGAGGTGACATCTGCCATGAGATCCAGGGTATGGGAAGCATTGTCTGCAAAACCAGACCTTCCCACATGTCCCTAATCCAAGCCCTGGACCCACCAGCTGAAACAGGTTCCCTGGGAAGCCACCTGCATCAGGAGAACCAGGGGCCTGATGCCTTCCAGCCCTCAAGAAACTTCAAGTGGTGAAATAATCTGGGTTTGGTCCGATTTGGACCCAAACCAGCCCACTAAAAAAAAAAAAAATTACAACCTAACACTTGACATTTCCTGCTAAGCAGAAAGCCAGCAAGCTCTCACTCCCCTCCATCACTCCTGGCTTTGGCATCCTCCAGAGCCCACGTGCCTTGGCCAAGTCTCATTTGATCCACAGGGCAAAGGAGCCTCAAGTCTCTGTTTCTGGCAGCTGGATTGCACCACCAGCTAATTCTGTGGCTAAACTGTTTAAATAATGTTAATGGCTTTACAAATTCACTTTCAAAACAGAGTGAAGTGTAAAGCCAGCGGAGCTGAAGCCTCGTGCTGGGGCTTAGGCATGTTTAGATAAGAGTGGGCGCAGAGTAAGCTTTCCACACTTGCCAGGGGGTAGATGTTTGCTGCAGCAGGGAAAGGACTGAAAGCCAGCACAGCTAGAGGCTTTGGGATTAGTTTTTTTGTTCCTGGCAGCAGGGTCCCTCTGTGGCAGGTGCTGTTGGAGAAAACAACAGCAGAGCCATAGGTGCTCTCAGGTTTTCAAAATAAATAAAATAAAAAAATAAAAGTGTTAGTTGAGAGTGCTGAATGCATGATGAAAGCTCAAGCTTTAACACAGGCCAAATGTGGCTTGTACCCACCTACTTGAGGCAAAAAATTGCAGTTCTCTGGCAGATGTCTTGCTCTTGGCTTTTATTCAGGATGCTGCCTGGCTCCTCAGCGGGTAAGGAGGAGGATGAGGAACACAACACAGTGTGCTGGAGGGCAAGATTCAGCCACATGAACCCAAAGAAAGAGCAAGCCACAGGTTCAAAGGCAGAGGCAGAAAGGTGACAACGTGGGCAGGGACCACATTTCCCCATCCAGACCTTTTCTGGATTCAGCACAGAATACCAGGGCTCTCTGTGCTTGTGTGTGTTTGCACATTGACCCCTCCCTGGCACCTGCACAGGCTTTGTGCCCACCACGTGGGTCATGCTGTGACTGTGACAGTCATAACAGCATCACACAGGATTATCTGTGCCTCTTAGCAGCCCAGACTTCACAAGGGTCACCCCCTGCATTCACGTAATCACAGTTGTACTCCATAATCTCTCCTGGCCAAATAAAAATAGGCTGGGGCTATGTTTGTGCTTTGATTTATGTCAGGATAAATCAGCTGTTCCGCCCCAGAGGTTAGCTGTCTACAGGCAAAGGAAGAGTGAGATAAGGTCAGCACAGACCTTTGGAGTGTCTGCAGGAGAGGTTTAATGTCTGACAGCATGGCTCAAACTCATATTTAGGAAACCAGGCAAATTCAAAAGAAAAATTAAGTGCATGTTTTAACAATATGGGTGATAAACCACTAAAACAAGTCAGTAACGGGAAGGGGTGGATTTGCCAGTTCTTGATCCCTCAAATCAAAACCAAAGGCTTTTCTAGTGAAACATAACTTACAGCAAGTGAGATGCTCTCACACTTTGCTACAAACCATGGAAGATTGGGGGTTCACACCAAGCAGGAAAGATGCATTTGCAGCCAGTGTGGAGCCATCCTCACACTGATCCTGTCACCAGCTAAGGGGAAAGCCAGACATCACCAGGTAAGACCCAAAGCCCAAACACAACCCACACTCCCAAAATGGCATTCATCATGTCCTTCAAAGTTGTGTCCCAGTATGAGCCATCAACTGAACCATCCCTGGAAGTGTTAAAAAAAACATGTGGACGTGGCATGGTTTAGTGGTGGGCTTGGCAGTGCTGTATTAATGGTGGACTCAATGATCTTAGAGGCCTTTCCCAACCTTTATGATTCTATGAAATCACTGGGCTCCAAACACGCTCTGCACAGAGCTGACGGTGGCACAGACATTCTGTATACCCAGGGCTGGGTTTGGTGGGACAGTCTCAAGTTCACAGCTGGGTTTAGACACTGTGTTGGTTGTGGTCCACCCTGCTGTGCCACACCCACATCACACAGTTCTGGTACACCTTCCACTGGGACAGCCAAGAGTCCCTGCTCTCTCATGAGCATCTCCCTTCGAAGTGATGAGTCTTGTTTTCCAGTCAGCTTCACCCTGGAACAGGAAAAAATGCCAATATATACCATTCCAACAAGCTGTCCCATGTCCCCTCCCCTCCACCTGCAAACCCACAGGTGAAAAAGGAGCTATGTCCAGAAAGATAGGAATAAATCATTCAAAAGGGCAAATTACTTCACTTTTTCGGGCCAGTAGATGCTCCTCAAATATGTTGCTCAATCTGTGCACATCTGGAGTTAATACAGACAGTGAATAAGAGCATCCAGAGACACATATGTGATGGCTGACCACTGGTCATCTACAGGATCCATTTTCTTAATACTTCCTCCCAGAATTGTTTTGGGCAACTTACCAAGGAATGATGCAAAATCCCAATGCTGCTGAAGTCAGGAAGAGGTCTGCCAGTGACTCTGGATATTTACAGTCTGGTTTCAGTCTTGATAGGAAGCAAGAGATCAAACCACAGGATCATAGAATCATCAAATATCCTGAGTTGGAAGGGATCCACAAGGATCATCAAGTCCAACTCCTGGCCCTACACAGGACAACTCAACAATCCCATCATGTGCCTGAGAGAGTTGTCCAAATGCATCTTGAATTCTGGCACGCTTGGTGCTGTGACCACTGCTCTTGGGATCCTCTTCCAAATGGAAAACCTGTCTCCTTGGCACTGAAACGTGTTCATCACTCCCCTCGGCTGGGCCAGGGTCAGGTCCCCCCCCACAGGCTCTGTCCAAAGCACCCACAAAGGAGGCAGCACAGGGAGGATGCACAAGTCCGTGTTTGCTGAAGCTGGACACAGCCTGGCAGCCTTCCTTCATCTGTCCCCAGGAGACAGGCCTATGATCCCACCCAAGGAAGTTCAAGGAGCTTTGCTCTTCCCATGTGCTCAGTCCCCTTTTCCTCGTGGCCTCTCCCAGGCTGCAGGATGCCAAAGGCAACTCATACTGCTCCCGGATTGCTGTGGCTCCCCCCCCAGCTCAACCTCTGCAGCAAAAGGTGCCCTGCAGTCCTTCTCCAGCTCACTGCAGTGCCTTGATTCATGGCCCTTCCCCTGCTGTTCCTTATATGGGAACTTTGAATTTCCCCACATTTGCTGCAATATTAAAGCCAACACCAAAAGTGGCCTTTTGGGTCTGCCACCATTCATTCCCCTGGTCCCCTGCCCACTTTGGGCATAAACCCAATATGCCCCACAGTGCTTCCCACACAACAGTTCCTTGGCTTGCCCCTGTCCCTCACCATCCCCTACCCCTGAGTCACCACAGATGCCATCCACACCCACAAACGTGTCCCTTTCCCATGCAGCAAGCCCTGGTCATTCCCATGTCCCTAAATGATGGTGCATGTGCAGCAGAGCAGATTGTCCAGGGAACTGCTGACCATGGGAAGTGTCCGTGGTGCAGCAACCTCTCTCAACAGGGGCATTCACTCTTGAGTGCTGAGAAACTCACCAGCCCATTCCATCTTTGAGGTCTCCGACCTGTGGTCATGTTTGGTTCCAAGTGGCTAAAAGCCTGAAAATTTAGAGCTGGGAGAAACACAGGGAGAAAGATGGACAGGCGCCCATTTCCTTACAAAACCAGGCTAAAAATAAGGCAAGATCAACCCCTGAGAAGCCGCCCAGTCCATCCCTTTGTGCCGAGGTGGGACCACTTCTACGAAAACATTTGCGACAGACACTATTTTTAGCCCCCTCCTGCTCCTCCCCAAGCATGTTACTTGTGTTTGACCCCACTGTCCCTCTGCTTCATGTCAGGGGCACACCACAGGATCAACCATCTCTTCCCAGCACTGATCCTTCCCTTTTCAGGAGCTGTTCAGGGGTCTGGAGGCTGTTCATCACCTCATCCTCCTCCTTCTGCTCCTGTTTCCAAATCCATGTCAGATACACAGGCACCAACACCCAGGGATTCAAGCACTTGTGCCCAGTCAACACAAGTCACTGAAGCAAAGAGCTCCTCCTTAATTTGTACAAAACAAAATAGAGTAAAATTTGTTTGCATTATACCTATTTTTTGTGGTTAATTTTTGCCTCTTCATGGCTAAGATTTTATTTCCAGCTATTTCCCTGGGAGATGCTTTCCTACAGTGCTGCCATCTGCTTGATTCTCTCGTCCCTCCTCAGCACCAGATACACGCAAATTTCCTCGTGCTCCTGAACATGAAATGGACCGAGCAGGCACATACAGGGTAAGTTGGATAAGCCCTGGGGGTTCTTCGACTGTCTCAAACCTACGTCCTCAAAGGGAGTCACATCCTCAGAAATGGCATCCCTGCTCTTTCCAAAATCCTTCTCTCAGCCAGACCCTGCCCTAGGAGTTGTGTCCAAGGAACCTGACTCTCACCTCACCACTTTGAGTCAGCATATGTGCCTTTCCCCATTTTTCTCCTTTTCTCCTATTCTGCTCCTGTGGACCAGCCATCCCATGTGGCTGTTTTATCCTGCCTGAGATGTTCCTTACCATCTAATTGCAGCAAAATAATTTCTTTTTCTTTTATGTTGGGGGTGAGGCTCTCCCTATTTAGAATAAAAAAAAATAAAGGCTGAGGATTTAGAGACCAAAAATGTAATAAAATAAAATCAAATAGTCAAATAAAATGTAATAAAATACAGTGTAATAAAACAAAATAAAAGCACAGACAGGTGCGCAGTAGTAACTCTCAAAACCATTAAACCAAACATTTTTACTGGCTATGTCCATGATGGGAAGACTTTGATCTGTACTGAAAATCTGCCTTCTCAGTAGCCTTTTCTTGTCCAACAATGTCCAGACAAGGGTATGTCAGTCCTAACTATGGTATGCAGCTTGAAACTCTCCTTTGAAGCCAGGAAAACTGTGATACAGAAGATGTAACACAAAGGGATTGGCAGATTTGGGAATGTAATTCCCAGAAAAAATCTCCTGGCTGGTGAGAGAATGGAAAGGAAAACTTTCCTGGGACAGAAAGGAGGGAGACAAGAGGATGCAGTGCTTTAGACACTCCAAGCAGCCAGTTCTCCAGAATCCAGCTCTCCAAGGGACCACAGAGGTTTGGAAGATGCTGCAGGAGTCCCCAGGGCCCTGCTTGCACAGTCATGTTCCTGGAAGGAGAGTGGATGTTTAGCCAGGGTGATTCCTGCTCACAGCTCTCTCACACGCAGCTGGAGTTGGCGACTGCAGAGATTTGGCTCCGATGTCCCGGTGTGATTTCAAATCCCACAATCCGTGCTTCCTCCTTGCATTGCTGCTCATTTTAACATGCTCCTGGCCAGTGAACAAGAAGGAGATGGCACACACTCTCACGGGGCTTGGGTGATTACTGCTCGCATTTAGCTGCCACACATTCTCATTGACATTTATTTCCGTTGCCTTCTGTTTCCCCGTGAAATGATCGCAGCTCTCTGTATGGAAAATTTGGCTGCTCTAAGGATCAAGCTGTGCTGCTCATTCCATGTGGGAAGGATCGGAAGTGGTTTAAGTGGCGTTTCAAAACTCTGGTTGAAATGATGGGCTGGAACAAGATCTTGGTTTGGAAGTACCATGAAAACATCATCTCAGGTTTCAGCAAGCTGAAAGTTAGGAGTGAATAATTGCAAGCCAGGATTCTTCAGGCTGGAAAAAAAAAGATGAGCATCAGGAGGGGTGACAGAGATTTATAAAACCATGAAAGGAACAGAAAGGGTACTGATTTTTCATGGTCTCTTTTAATGCTAAATCTAGGCTTTTAATCAAACCAACACAGGGAAGCTTCAACACAAATGCAAGGTGTTCTTTGTGTAACATGTGGTCAAATTGTGAAAATCCTCACCACAAGATTTTGTGAGTGCTAAAACTGCACAAGACAACAGCATGGTAAGTAACGAAGGAAAATACACTGAGGGTTGCTAAATGTGTAAAACTAACATGCAACTCCTTAATGCACAAGTATTGGAGAGGCAGGGAGAGGACTCGGAGGAAAAATTCCATGTGGGATTGCAGCATTTGTTATACAGTGTAAGTACAATCAGACCATAAATCTGCAATTCCCCTGTGAGCACGGAGGGCACTTCCACTCACCCTGAGCTGGGCAGCACACAGCAACTCAAAAATGTCCCTGCTCCTGCCATTTCAACCAGGAGAAACCACAGGCTGTGCAAAATAGCCCAGTCACTGGTAAGGGACAGCTTGTTCCTTCTATTGATTCCCTGTTCTGACAGGCCCTTCTCCAGTAAGAAGAGGAAGCTTTTCCTTTGCCCACCAATGTCATCACTCCATCATAGAGGGTCACTGGGTTGGTCAGGCAGGATTGACCCTTGGTGAAGCCATGCTGGCTGTCCCAAATCACATCGCTGCCCTCCATGTGTCTTGCAGCTTCCAGGAGATCTGCTCCATGATCTCCTGAAGTACAGAAGTAAGGCTGACAGGCCAGTCCCTCCCAGGGTCCTCCTAGTCCTTCTTTTTAAAAATGGGTGCAATGTTTCCCTTTTTCCAGTCCCTGAGGACTTCACCTGACTGCCATGGTTATTCAAATATCGTGAAGAGTGGCCTGGCAACTGCATCAGCCAATTCCCCCAGGACTCTGGAATGTATCTTGTCAGGGCTCATAGACTTACGTATGTTCAGGTCCCTGAGTTGGTCATGAACCTGATCTCCTACAGAGAGGTAGACTTTGCTCACCCAGTCTCTGCCTTGCAGTCCACCCAATTTAACTGCATAGATCATATTTTTATTCCTGGGATGGTCCTGAGTAATTTACTGCTGCAGACACAGCCTGTGCATCCTCTCAGTTCCAGCCATGGTGGGACATGTGAAAACAAAACAGCACAAAGCCTGAGCTGCAGGGACATCGAGGTGTTGGACAGGGTGAATTCAGCTGTGATTTAAATCTCCAGTGTTTCTCATAAGAGGTGTAGAGATGAAAACGTTGTCCACCTGATCCAACCATGGTGCACCAACAATCACTCAGCATTGATTAAACACACAGTCTGCCCCAGAGCATGTCTCTCTCCTTCTCTGTGCTCTCAAGTTCAGCCTTCCCTCAGGGGAATTGCTGCACAACTTGGCTTCAACCAAAATAAACTGTCCTGGCACAAGTTCCTGTTTTTCAAGATGTAGCTTTAAAATAACAAGGAGCAATTTTTCCCTTTCCTTGCTCTTACAGGCTCCATTGTGAAAGCTTCAGAGATTGTCACCTACAACACCATAGTGACCCCAGAGCACCCATCTATTTATTCTCTGATGAGATGCAGTTCTGTAGCCAATGGAGATTTATAGGTTGAAAACAGACAAGATTTTCCATTACTTGTAAACTTGTGGAAAAAACAGAGGGGCAAAAACAGCTTGGGGCTTCTAAGCTATAAAACACTTGGACCATCTGATTTTAAGTGTTTTAGACTTTATATCAAAATTGTTCTTCCACTGGGAGGGTAGGAGGAGGGACTCAGTAGAAAAAGGGACTCATCTACTCCAACAGCAGGAGAAATCTTTTGGCAACAACAACAAAGCCACAGGCCTGGGTAATCCCTGTAAATGAAAACAAAGCTGCAGCTCAGATTGCATATATAATCTGGAATCTGGCAGATTTATTCCCGTAGTGCTGTGAGACCAAAGAGATATTCAAGTGGTCACAGAAGTGTTTTGGAAACTCACCAAGTGCATCCTTCTGTCATCTTCTCTTTCCTCTTCCAATCTGAGGAAATCGAGCCCCAAGTGCAGTAATCCAGTTTGGATCTCCCACTCCGCTCCTCCTGTTATTTTAACTTTAGGCACAGCAGTCCTTTGAAAAAGTGCCCCGTTCCCACTGCCTGGGAGCTCTGGGAAAAAGCTATCTTGGTCCTATCAGGAATGTGCCTCGCCTCTGCCCTGCAGTTGTGTTGCCTTCGGAGAAACTGGTGTCACGAAGCACTGAAGGACAGGCCACAGCGTTCCCTTGGAACATCGGAGGGGAGGGGGGACCACTGGATCAGGCTGTGCTGTCCCTTTGCTTCTTAGAGCTGGAGGAAAGCTGGAGATACCTGGGTTGTTTTTCCCTGCTTCTTGGGAATCAGAATGTTTTAGAGAGGTGGAAAGTTTAGGACAACATGTAGTAAGGATTTGAAAAGCCCGTGCCCTGTGAGAAACTGGAGGCTAAGTTGGACTTGATGATCTTAAAGGTCTTTTCCAACATTAATGATTTTACATTTCCATGATTCTGAGTGAGATGCTGGAGATCCTTTCACATTTGCAACTGAATCAAGACTTTTTTGGCTGGTCTCTATCAACTAGCATTCCACAGAGTATAATGGGAGCTCAAACACCTTGTACACATGGATGCACAGACATGGAGACTGCTACACATCTGAGTCTTCATCCAGAGCTGAATTCCACCCTGGAGACAGTGAGATGAATTCCCACCTATATGGCCAAAGGGTTTCGTGGATGTGGGGACCATGGGAATTACACAGCAAGGGTTGCTCGGGGAAGAGCAGATTTTGTAGATTGGGTTTGCTACACATCCTATCTGACACAGCTCCTGGAAATTCATCTTTAAATGCAAAGGTTCAGCTGCTTTGAAGGTGGAAGAGTTTAAGTGGATAGAAAAATAAAGGAGTCCAAAGAGCAGGTACAGACCCAGGATGTAAGCACCTGGTGTTTGCCTACTAGCCAGGAGGGGCTTTCAGCTGGAAGATATTACATCTGATACATCTGGCATTCCCCAGGTCACTCATCATTTGATAGGGGTTTGCCTTGGATCTGGTAGACAAGGATAAGTAACATCACTTTTCCATGAATCTGTTGCCCACATGGACACTGGGTGCATGGAATCAAACCAATACACTGCTGAGATCTACTTCTTTCTCCTGGTTTTACATCCATGGTCTTTTGCCAAAGGCTCCCAAAACCATCAGTAGGAATGAATGAATAACAGGTCAGGATGAATCACTTCCAGGAATGAAATGTGTGCCTGTTTCTACTGATCTCCTCAAGGGAAGAGCTTGGATTCTTTGTTCAAGCACACCGAAAGGCTTTATAGAGTGCAAATTAAAATATTACAAAATATACCAATGAACTTGCTATTCCTTAAACATTTCACTGCTTTCTTTTGTATTAATGCATCTTCTTGATGGCCTTGAGGCTGAAGGCATTTGGATGCATCACCAGTTGTGTAAGTAGATGGAGGGACCCTGGCTCTTTAGTGTACATTGACCAAGCTCACACAGCACAGCTGGTACAGCAGTGCAGAGGGTGATGCTGGAGGCCAAGTGCACACCAGAAAAGATGCATTTTCTGAGCTCAGAAGGGCAATGACTCATGGCATTTTGTCCTTACCAACATCTGACCAAGTGTGGCAATGCAGTCATCTCCAGTCAACACGAAGTCCACGCTGCTGCAGCAAGGCCCTGTCCTGCTTCCCGCTTCACAACGTGCCAGGTACACATGAGCTCCCACACTCCTTTTTCAGTGAACTGGTCCAGCATGGGATTAAGCAATGTTTGATTTTTCCAAAAGCCTTTCACTTCAATTCTCTTGAGTCAGTTCCGAGGAACCAACTCCAGCATTTGCCCAGTGCAGGTGGGGCAGGAGGAATGTCCGGCTGAGTGGAGGGGAGGGTGCAAAGACTGCAGAGCTCTGACCAAAGCAGAGGAAATCCACAGCACCTCAGGGATGACTTCTGCTCACTCACAGACAGCAGGGGCTATTTCAGAATGTGGCACTGGAGAACCTGAGAGCAGTAATTTTGTCACTACTACATGATCCTTTTGACCTTCTCTGTTCATATCTTTATTTGTTCCATGTCAGAGCAGACAGGAAAAGAACCCACACTACATCTGTATCCTTTTAAGGCTCCTTTGCATCACCAGAGGAAACTTTGGGTGTTTCAGGCTCTGTCTCAACAGTGAATTTGTCTCTAGGAGAGTATCACTGCACACACCACATTGCTTGGGGATGGCTTGCCATACTCATACAAGAGTTTGACCATTCTAAATTGCAGTTCAGGAACGGCCCAGAGAGTTTCCTTTCCAAGGCAGGTTGCTGTCAGCCCGAGACCTGGGTGTAGTCAAGGCCATTCAGTAGATACACATATCCCTGCACCTGGGAAGAGGACCACTGAGTCATGAACAACTTGATGTTTATACAGAACATAAACCATAATAACTTGAGCTCCAGGTCAACGTTTGGTTGCCTGGTTTTTCAAAAATTGCTTTGAGAATCCCTTTTACCCAAAATAACTATTCTGGAGAAGTCATGGAACAGCTAATACATCTCAAGTAAAGACATAAAAAGCTCTTGTATTCATTTCAGAGTGCATGACACATTGCCTACCATAACTGATGTGGAAGATCCTGCCTGGAAGCCTAAGGACAGAAATTAAAAACTCCCACTAATTTCACGGAGTCACAGATTCATTAAATGGTTTGGATTGGAAGGGACCTTAAAAATGGATTAGTTCCACCCCCACCACCACAGGCAGGGACACCTTCCACTAGACCAGTTTTCTCAGAGCCTCATCCAAGATGTCCTGGAACACTTCCAGGGATGGGGCAGCCACAGCTTCTCTGGGAAACCTGTGCCAGGGCCTCACCACCCTCACAGTAAAGAATGTTTCCTAATATCTAATCTATACTGCTCTCTGTCAGTCTAAAGCCATTCCCTTTTGTTCTATCACTACAAGCCCTTGTCAAAAGTCCCTCTCCAGGTTTTTTCACAGGAGATCTGGCTACAGAAGACTAATTAATTTGATTGCATCATTAATGCTCACATTCTTTACACTGTTACTCATCAACATGGTGAGATGACCTAGGAGTCCACCTAATACCAGCAGGCTGACTTTGGCCCAATAAAGTCCTGGCTGTTCCTCCACTGGCTGTATTAATCTACATAAAACAAGTGTGTTATTTTCTTTTCAAACATCTCAGCTCATTCCAGCCACAAATCTTTGAGTTCACTGCACCCTGAGAGCAAACTGGCCAAGAGAGAGTGAGGAAACACTTAACAAGAACAGGGCAGGCAGAACTTGAGTCTGTGGAGCTGATAAATAAAGAGAATAGCTATTTCCCTCCCTTTTTCTGCTCTGGAATAGACAAATCCCTCTAATTTCCAAGTTCATGTATTACTAGAGATGGTCATTGATTACATACCCACATATGAAATGGAACCACAGAATCAAAGAATCATTAAGACCTCCAATATCAAGTCCAACCTTTGATTGAACACCACCATGTCAAGTAAACCAGAGCAGAGTGCCAAATCTAGCTGTTTCTTGAACTCTTCCAGGGATGGTGACTCCACCACTTCCCTGGGCAGCCCCTTCCATACCTGACCACCCTTTCAGTGAAGGAATGCACATTATCTGTCAAAGTCACTTTAAGTAGCCAAGGTGCAAGTGCACAAAGGGGCAGCTTTGCATTGAACTGGTGCTTTCCTGGTACCCAGCTTATGGTGACTCTTGTCGAGGTTGGGAACCCGCCCATCTGGAGTTGGAATTGCTGCTGTGCTGCAGGGCACCATTGCACCACAAGGATGGGAGCAGATGGTTCCATTAAACCCCAACCTCCTCCACCAAAGGTTAAACCACGGAAAATTCCCAAGTACCAGATGATCTGTTGGTTACCAAACAATCATGTGTGTCCTTCTCTGGCCAGCTGAACTAGGACCCATATGAGTTGTGCCATTGACTAATGGAAAATTAAGCTTTAAGGGCTCCAAAGGTTGGGCCACTGATCCTCAAAATCGCTGTGGTTTGCCAGTTTGTCTGAGACACTTTGGGCAGTACAGAACATTGATGTTGGGCCTTTATTTTTATTTTTAATCTTAATTTTAGCCAGAATGGCAGAGCAAGAGGATGGAAGAAATGTAGTAAGTGTGTTTGAAATGGGCATGGAATTTTACACAGGACAGAGCTCCCAAAAATAGCTGCAAAACAGACTGCTTTAAAAGATTTAAAATGACAGATTTTATTGGTGTTAGAAGGGTGATTTCTCAGGGTTCTATTTACTGTGGCAGACCTAGAAGGGATGGAACATGTATTCCTACAGAACAGAAAGCAGGAGATGTGCCATCACACAGCCAGACAGCCCATGAGACCAGGCTGCTCCACCATATATGCACATGATAGTGGCATTGCAGTTACTGTGCCTTCAAGTGCTTTTATAGATATGGATTAAAGACTCCTGGAGATTTGGTCATGTCACAGAAGAGCAAGAGGAAGGGTAAAAATGCAGGTTGCTTGCAATCCACTTCTTCAATTGGCCACTGAGAAAGAGAAAAAAAGTATTCAGGTAACTGCTACTACATGTTCGTTTGGTAAGTAAACTCTTGGGGATATGGTTTATGTTTTCCTGGGCATGGTCTGATACCTAAATTTCTGCAAAATGGGAAAAGAGGGAAAGGAGAAATTCTTAGCGGAATGAACTCAGCCCAAGTTCCCCCCATCCTCACCCTGAAGCCCCTTTCACAGGTCAGCAAAGCAAGGAAAACGCAGCCTCTGAATGGAACCTTCAGCCCAGGCAAAGGCGCACCGGGAGGAACAATAACCCCTGGCAGGGCTCCAAATGAATCATTATGGCTTTATGAGCCATTGTTTCCCATTGATGGACCAGCTCTCATTCACAAAAAGCTGCTTTTGCAAGGAAAGAGGATAAAAACACATTTGGAAACACAGAAGTGAGTCCCTGCATGGTTGGGGCACCAGGGGAGCACTGGGAGAATCCAGCTGTTATTTACCCTGGGCAGCTGCATTGGATAGTGTTGAAATGTCTTCATAGACAAACGTACTTGCTTCCTGCTTCGGGCCCTTATGCCTGTAAACTTTGCTGTGGAGTTTTCCCTATGGAGCTAATATTTGGCTACGGGACTTCTAGTAGTTCCTCTGACTTTCCACCCCACCAACATATACCCCTGTTGATTACACAGTTAAGGCACCGCTCAAGGGTTCAAATTAAAGCAAAAGAGACTGAAATCTGACCTGTTTCACCCCTCAGTTGATCAGTTGGCCAAGAGACCAAACCACTGCCCACACTGCTTGGGGGAAGGTACTGGGGCTCAATTTGGTTGCGCACTCGGTGGCACCTTGAGCCATTGGAACTGTCCTTCAGTGCCCACTTAAGACCTGTGGGAGTCCATGCAACTAAAGAAGAGCAACACGAGGACAAGTTAATATCTCTAAAATGACATCTGCACGTGGGCAACAGACTGGGGACCCTCCTGGCTTGTGCTGAGTCTCTATCTAGATTATCCGACTGTATTTACTGGATGTCCAGTGACTGGAGCAGGAATCTGGGCACCCGGAGAACAGGAAAATACCAACACCCATCAGCTCATCACATCAGACTGAATCCAGCTGTCTGTGCTAAGACATCTAGTGATGTCTGACATGATTTTAGGAAACCCTACACTCCTCCCAGGGCTTGGAGACAAGGCACAGGTCCTTCTGAACACCTGGGAGCTCAGTAGCTCTTCAGCATCTCAAGTGGCATCTCCGTACAGACAGTTTGAGTCCAGCCCCAACCTTCTTTTCTTTGCTTTCCTCTGTAAGACAATCCATGGTACTTCATGCCACGAAATGAACTTACCCAGAGAGCCAGGCTGAGCTGGCTGCCAGCACTCAGCCAGCAGGACCAACCACGGGGACATGCACAGCTGGCTCTGCAGAAGGACACAGCAGGCTGTCTTGGAAAGAGGAGATGTCTTTCACATATGCTACTGAAGCAAAGAGTTCCCACTGTGCTCATAAGAAAGTAGTGTGTCCTCCTGCACTGGGTGAGAGGCATTTTTGTGGCAGCATGAAGGGTTGAACCCTTGTTGGATTCACCCTCTGCATGTTCCCTTTTGGAGAGGCCTCTGCTGTTTCTGGAACAATGCAGATTTGCCTGCCTGCAGAACTGGTTTGGAAGCAGCTGTTGGAGCAGAGAGATCCCATTCTGTTCTCTCTCCCCAGGATATCTTGGATGTTCATGTCTTCAAAGCACAGAGCCATGCTCCTGCAGCTTCCAAAGACCACCTTTGCTCCCAGCACTAGGAAATGCAGAGAATACTTTCTTTCATTCTTATAAAGCTCCTCAAATATGTGCCAAGCTAAACCTACACTATCCCAGCTGCTCTGTGCTCCTCTACACAGTATAGGCTTGGAAAGCTCATCAGCTCATCTAAAAAACTCCCCAGCAGCTTGAAGCCTTATCAGTCTGGCACCGCCTGGGGTCCCTGCCCTGAGAGAGAGAGGAAACTGGGCAAAGGAGCATCTTGCTTGGAGCCATGAGCAGAAGAATATGCACCAGGCCATCCTAAGGGCAAGGAGCAGTCAAGTCCACCCTGCAAGGCCTGGAAAGCTGCTGTTCAGCTTTAAAGAGGGAAACATCCCACAGACTGCAGTCACACAGCAAAGGACTCGTGGCACCCCATCCTCATGGAGGGTTTGGCAGCCTACAGCCTTCCCAGCTCCCATCTCAAAATCAGATGTCTAAAACTGTGGTCCTAAACCTCCCCTCCACCAGCTACACCAGAACCTGAAGTCTCCAGGTGTTTTCCCAATATTGGGACACTTAAGCTCCCTGTTTGAGCAAAGAAGTACTGGTGTTTTCAGATCTGATCTTGTCGCCAGACCCATCTCACCACTGGCAGTTCAGCCCAGGAGGCACCTCAACACAACCAGCCCTATAGAAGAGCAGTAAAGGATGAAGACCTGTTTATTCAGATTGTTTTCCCAGTAGCTTGGAAACTCCCTCAAAATAGAGAGAGAACTCTTATTTCTCACTGCAAAGTCCCTTCTGTACACATAGGGGTTCAAATCCACATCACCTGACACTCAGTTACCAGGATAAAATATCCAGAAATGAGGGCCTCATATTCACCTCTAGAAGTTTTTCCAGTTTTCACTGGGAATCTTTATACAGATAGGGCACATTATTGTGTAGTTACATAATCAGGGTCATGGGAGAGATGCCCTGGCACTCCCAGCTCTCATGAACATGGAGATATTTCCAAAAAATCAGATCATGACTATACTCCTCCACCATTAACAGAGCAAGGACTCCAGGTCTCCAGCAAGAGCTTCCTATCTCTGAGTTGTGACAGAGAAGAGACCCCAAATCTTTGCCATATTTGAGTGTTATCACCATCTACCCATCAAGAGCTCTGAATTATGACTTTCGAGTCCCTTCAGCCAGGTGCAGTCTCTCTGGTGTGGACTTCATTCCCCAGACTTCTCTGAGAGCCCTAGCCAGCGTATGTCACATCTTGCTTTTAATCCAACACCCTCATGATTGTAAGATCTCCCTGAACAACACTTTGCACTCTCTAAAAACTGTGATGGACTGTAAAAATCCCTGCCAGGTAAATGAAGAGTTAATATCCCTGCTACCTGGGAGGTTATCACTAAAATGGGACTCTTGCCCAGGAATGATGGCTTTATGGGCACAGCTCCACTGTGATGCTTTCTTCAGACCTAACTGGACTGCCTTCTTCTGTTCAGGAGGTCCATTTGTAGTAAAAATTTATAAATAGTCTGATAGGTTGGGAGAAGAAATGAAAAAGGGCCAGTGCTGGGTCATTTAATGTATAGACAAAGACACGTTCACTTCATCTGCCATGTAAATCTCAACTGCTCGAGTTTATCATTCACTGCCAAGAATGCTATTACAGCAGCTTTAGATTTCGAAGACAGTTTTATTCCTGTTTCTGACCGACCTTTGGATGGATTTTTCAACTTGGAAAAAGAAAAAAAACACTTTATGTGCTCTGATCTGGAGCTTAGAAGGCTTAACACATTTCTAAGTATAGACATTGTGATTTACAAGGACCTCTTTTTCTGGTTTTTATAAGAGTCTGTCTTTCTTCAACCATGAACAGTGTATTGGTTCTGACAAGGACACCAGGAACCTTTGAGACTTTAGCATTATTTATGACAGGGAGTGCGTGATCCAATAGATAAGAAACCGGACCTATTACTTGGCTCTGTCATAGATGTTCTGAAAAACCCAAGAGCTTTCCCTTTCTGTGTCTCTCTTTCTCTAAAACAATGGTACACTGAGATCAAAAACTATTTTTTCACTACTGTTTTTCAAATAAAGCAGGACGGCCCAATCGCTCCAGCCTCACCAGATGATTCCTCCATGTCAAAAATCCCTGCTCCCTGCAAGGTTTTATTGTTACAGCTTCCAAGGCTCATCCAACCCAGTCACATCAATGTCATCAGGTGGTTGGTGCTCTTTATGAGTGCTGGTAGCTGGATTCATAGACTAATCTCAGTGCTTGCTCCCAAGAGTTCACAACAAATGGTTTGCATCAAGGTATCCTACGAATGGGCTAATAATTGATGACATGCCAGCTGTGTTAAGAACTGGGAAAATGCATCATGGAAAGGTGATCCCTGACCCAGAGAGAGCACAAGTTTAATTGCAGTTGTGGGGCAAGCTCCATAATCACCATTACAAGAGGCTCTGTGATCCATTGCTCAAGGGTTTGCATCACACTCAAGTGAATGAGTACTCACAAATGTAATATAAAGCTATCAGCATTTAGGGCATGAAAGTCTTAGTTTGGAGTTTCTGGAAGTTGTTTGACCATGCAAAGACACCTGGCTTTGCTCCAGGGCCAGAAAGAAGTCCTAAACATAGGTGTGATTAATCTGCTGTGAATAATTCAGCATTGAGATCATACTTGCAGGTTCCACTTTCTGATGGTGTTCTCCAAATCCCTCACAAGCACCAACCCTTTATATGCCCTACAAACGTGGATGCACAGGGCTGGGGTAGGGATCTGCACACCATGAAGCAAAAGCACAGAAAAAAACCTTAGCCTAAACCTGACAGAGCAAGACCTCAACAGGAGATAAGTACTCTCCCAGCCTTACAAGGGTATATGGAGAGGTGAGTTATTCAGGTCCTTAAATCTGAAAACTGTATTCTGTGACCTGTACAGCAGTAAAAGGTTTGTGATCTGTTGCACAAACAGGCACATTCAGATGGAGATTTATCTACAATTTCACAGCCCATGGAGCCTGCATCTCTAAGACCATCCTTTGAGATGGTAAAAGCAGCCCAAGTTACTGTCTCTATTCCCTGGAGGCAGACACTGGCCCTGCTCTGCGCACAGAGGCAACATAACTGGGCAGCTGTGTCCAGGTGGCACTGTGTAGGGGCACAAGACCTCCCTTAGTCCTCAACATCCCCTCTTCCCCTGAACCAGCACCCAGGTACACAGAGGTGGCAAAGGTGGAGGGAGCAGGGTTTGTGCTCCCAGTCAAGGTGTTGGTGTGGGTGGGAAAGAAACTTCCTATGCAGATGCACATTGAGGGAAAGCAACGTTTTACAAGGGCATTTAGTGATAGGACAAGGGGAGTGGTTTTAAACTGAAAAAGGAGGGATTTAGATTGATGTTAGGAAGAAATTCTTTACCCAGAGAGTGGTGAGGTATGGGCAGAGGTTGCCCAGAGAAGCCGCAGATGTCTCATTCCTGGAAGTGTCCAAGGCCAGGTTGGACGAGGCTTGGAGCAACCTGGGCTAGTGGAAGGTGTCCCTGCCCATGGCAAGGGGTGGAACAAGATGATCCTGAAGGTCACTTCCAATGATTTCTGTGTGAGGGTCACGTCTCCAGCACACCCACGAGCTACACCCAGCATCACCTGGTCTCCATAAGCACCCATGCTTTTAGCATTAGCCCCTAAAACCTCCCACCGCCGGCTGCCCACATCACAAAAACTCATCTCCAGCTCATCCTCACTCCTGTCCCTTCCCGACCCCTCCCCTCTCCTCTCCCCTGAAGACATCCTTTTACCAAAACGAGCCGTGGAGGCACTAGAAAGGACTCTGACGTCAACGCAAAAGTAAACCAAAGAGATCTGGCTCCTGTATCATCCCCGCGCCGGGCTGAGCCGGGGAGCAGGACACGGTCACTCGGTCGGGGAATCAGCGCTCAGGGACCAGCAGCTGAGCGTTCCCATCCCAGCTGTGTGAGTACGGCACAATTCGGGCTGGGAGCGAAGGGGGGAGAAGGGAGGGAGATGAACCAGCTGCAGCTCGGGAGGGCAGCGTGCTCCGGTCCCGGCTGGGATGAGAGTTTGGAGAAGAGAGGATGGGGATGGGAGTCCTTGCGAGCCGGGTCGGGAGCGAAGCATGTGGGTGTGGATGCAGTTTGGCTCCGTGTGGGTGGGAACAGCACTGGGGAGGAGAATCTCCTGTGCCAGGTGCCGGAGGGGTAGGGGAGGGTTGGGGAGTTTACGGCTGGTGCGTAAGAAAAGAACACATCATTGAGGGAAATGTGGGGGTTTGTATATACTGAACTACTGATCTGTTGGGATGCTAAAGAGCCATCTGAGGGGTTCTGAATGAAACCTTGAGTATTGCTGGTAAACCTCCATATACCGCTCACCTCTGCCAAGCCCAGCTACAGACACACCTATGCATCCCACAGCTGGCTCTGTATAGAGATGCAGAGCTAGACACAAAGTTTTTTAAGACTCAGGCCATGAAAAAGTGGTCTGAGTGGGCTCAAAATGAACTTTAAGGTTAAGAAGCCGAAAACTTTCTCCAGGGAAACAATATGGAAATGTCCTTACTTTGGTTGCTGTGTGGATGGGGGAGTGGCTGGGTCAGCTGGGGTGGGTGAAAGGGATGAATGGCCTCACCAGCTCCATTGGCAAGTGTCTGCCAAGTGAGACATGTCTGGCCACAGTACATCATATAGAGAGCATCTCCCAGTGTTTACACTAACCGGACTCACTGTGATGAATTGGCAATGTGGCTCTTCGGACTCATTTCTGCTGTGTTTGGGTATCATGAGGCTCCTTTTCTTCTAACATTTCTCACATGCCAGGGCCAATTGCTCTTCTTCAGCGGAAAGCCAGCCCTTTTCCTGAAACAACAGCTCCTTCAGCAAAGCTAAAATTCCCCATTCAGAAATAAAAGAGTGGGCATACAAGTTTAATCCCTATTACTTGCGCGTGACAGTGCCAATTGAAAACCACCCGGTCAAATGCCTCCATCACCCAAGATTAGATGCAATGCTGCATCTCAGCTCACCATGTAATTCTCTCCCTGAGTGGGGAAAAGCTGGGCAGCCATGGAAAAAAGGAGGCAGAAAAAACTCACCACCTGTTGAAGCATCTACCATCAGAGGGAGAGCAGAAACCTTTGGCGGAAACCTCTTTACTAAGAAAATTTTCTATCTCCTTTTGAGCACAGAAATCTCTGCCAACCCACAATTAGAAAGAAAATCCCCATCTTCCTCCCATCCCTTCTTACAGAGACATGGCAACTTAGCAACAAAACTGAGCAGCTACTCTATTAATCTACCTAGTTCTGAGTGTTTTGCTTCACTCTGCCCAAGCCTCCTTCCCCATCTGCCCAGCATGTTGAGATAAAACACAGACAAGGAGCCATTTCTTTCTTCCCTGGAGAGCATAAAGGTGGCAGAAGCACCCTACAAGTCTTCCTTCCCTGCTTTCCAAGCGGGAGGCAAAGGCCAAGGAAGGAATTGTACATGAAACATCTGTCACAGCACGTTCTCCCAGAGGCAGAGCAAGCAGAACAGAGGAGGCTGCTGAACAGAGCAATAAATCCCACCAGGCGCACGTACAACACCACCACAGCTCTGCTCCCTGTTATGTGCATCATGCCCTTGAGATGACATGGTTCTCACAGGGATACAGACTGTCCTGGCCCTGCATCCCCTTTCAGAGGGGAACACCAAACCTTGCATTCCAACTTGTCAAAAGTGTTGTGGGATTTTGGCTGTCCACATTTTACCAGGATGCAGACATGCAAAGAGGGATGTTTAGCAGGCAGGTGCTCAGCACATTCGGGAAAACCTGACCCATTAAGAAGATGTGAGTCCTGATGCCTAAAAACAGAGACATTCAAATTCCCAAGCTATTTTTAAAATGTGAGACAAAAAATCCTTCATTATTTGGACTTCAAGTCCAGGTTGGGTAAGGCTTTGAGCAACCTGGTCTAGTGGAAGGTGTCCCTGCCCATGGCAGAGGAATTGGAACTAGATGATCTTTATGGTCCCTTCTGACCCAAACCATTGTTTCATTCTTAATGCCTGTGATTTTCCTTTCCACCCTGGGTTGTTATAGCAGGTTCCTACAAATGCCATTTTCCAGGGTTAGGCAGAGGTGAACCAACATATTACCTAAAAATGCACATTAGTGAGAGTCCTGTGACATCTAAGGCAAAATCTACAGTCTCTTCCAAGGAATGTCTGCTGCATCTGTAAACACTGTGAGGACTATGACATCCCTTCTTGCTTTCTCTTTTACTTCCCATCCATTTTTCATCCTTGCATTTTAATTTGTAGCTTTTAGCTGTACAGTTTTTTGTAGATCACAAATAGCTGAGGAAATCTTATAGATGGCTTAGCAGGAAAACACTTTCCATCCAGTAAATCCCAGAGAGACACAGCAGAGTCCAGCCAAGCATGACAAAGTCCAGACACAGAAGTAGCTGTGCTGAAGTGAAGGATGAATTTTCACAGAAAAGTGAAGGCCAGAGGCAGAGCAAAGGGGATCAGTGAAGCTGTGGGGGTCAAATGGGATTAGTCTGAGCTGGCTGTGACACCCAAAGAAATGATGTCACCCATCAGGATGACACTAACCAGAGATGCTGCTGTTCAGTCTCAGTGTGATATTTACTGGGATCGATATGCCATTAGTGTATAGACACAGAGGAACTGAATTCTTCATTACTTCTTAGACATAATCCATAAAAGATGTACATCTCATCTGTCAGAGCCTGAAAAGCATCACCACAGCCATTATCACAAAACAGAAAGAATGACTTCTACCACATTGATGCAAAAAGATTTACTGTCAAATGTCTCCTCCTCTTCATGGCTCCAGCCACCTTTCTCTACAAATGCCTGCCAAAAAGATGGGGCTCTGAGAAATGCCCCTAAAGCTAAAAATGTAGGATATGGCTTCCAGTGAGGTTGTCCAGCAAACAGCTCCCCATCCCTGCATACACTGGGGTTGTCACCCTCTCTATGGGACACCTGGAGAGATGGATTTGGGTCACTTTGGGGAGCTGCCCCATAGTGAAGCTATCACAAGTAGGCTTTGGCCTCCTGGATGAGGTTAACCTGTGTTAGAGTAGCTTAGTCACCACAGGAAGGCATTAGCAGGTGAAATGTCACTGGTCACTGAGCTCTGAGTACCCACACCCACAGAGAGACCATGGCAAGTATTTGTAACCCACCAGGGTCCCCTCAGAGTGATGAAATCAGAGGGATTTCTCTGGGCAGCCAGTGCCTCACCACCTTCACAGTAAATAATTTCTTCCTTATAGCTAATCTAAATCTCTCCACTTTTAATTTAAAAGCATTGTCCCTTGTCCAATCCCTATCTGCCCATGTGAAAAGTATAGAATCACAGAATGGCTCGAACTGGAAGAGACTTTAAGCAGGACATTTAGCCAGGTGCAATTTCATCCTCATTTCAAAAATCTTTTTCTGGCAGGATGAAAAGGGAAGGCTGGGTTGTCATTGCCCGGGTTTCACCTGCTTGGCACTTGCAGAGCTGCAGTTCCCCAGCAGCCAGGCTGGCTCCTTTTGCCTACGTCGAATATGCCAAGTAATACAACACTGAGAAAAATCCAGGCTGCCAAGCCATGGTATGCTGTCTCCAGCTACCAATTATGCAGATAAATTGATTGTCATTAGAGTGATGAAGTAGCACAACAAATAAACTTTCAGGAGCAAGGCAGCCCATTTTTCACACAACACCCTCAAGGCTTCCTGCTGCTTTGATCAAACGCACAGAAAACTGTCTCCAAGCTGCAGTGGTGTTAGACACACAGACTTGTGGAGACTGGAGCAAACCAGTGAGGGACAGAGGTTTAAACTACTCCAATAATTCCATATATATGCACTGTTGTGCAAGGCAGGTTGAGCAGACACTTTGTGAAGGGGCCACCATAAAGCTCTCTCTGAGCAGCAGCGACATCCGAGGATGCCCAGGACTGAAATAGCAAGGGCCAGACGTCAGGAATCAGAGTCACTGGCAGGAGAGGGAAAGGAAGAGGAGTCGTGCTGCTGCCTCTAGCCCCTGCCCAGATTAGGTCTGTCTCATACCAAGGCTGTTCATCTCCCACTCACAACAGTATCAGGTTCATGGAGAGAATCAGAGCTACTAAGGCACTGGCATTAATAAATCCCAGAGGTATTATTCCTCGTGACCAGCTTACCTAAGAAAGTGCAAGAGGGTTTTTTTTAAACACACTGATTTATTAATACACCCAGCATGGTTCAGGCCACTAGTTCTTGCCCGAGGAAGTTCAGCAATGGAGCTCAGCATCTTGACTCACAGCATTGGGACTGATATATGACTAGCTGTGATCAGATGGCATATCTAAAAATACAGTGCTTGCAGTTTATTTTTCTTGGAAAATGGAAAGACACCCAAAGAAGCACAGCCCAGTTTAGCAACCACAGCAGGCTGGATTTTTGCTTTAAAGAAGCCAGCAGAATTTGCCCAAAAGGAGGTGCCAGCTTAGGTTGTGTTACAGCCATGGGATTAACCTGTGGCTCTAGCACTGTGGGGGGAGCCCCTGGCTGCCCTGGCTGCTACTCTGGCTGTAGCTCTGAATTAGAGGGGGCAGAGATGCTGATTGCACCTCACTGCCCAGGAGACACAAGCAATAGGATTCCTCTCACCCAAAGGATGCCTCCACACTGAGACCACCACAAGCTGGGCTGGTCATTTGGTGCAGACTGGTATTAATGAACTAAACCCTGCAATGAACACACCTTGCACAATTCCCAGGGAAGCTGCCACAGACATCTCTGCACCTCTTATCAGGTTTGCCTTTGGGCGTTTTTCTCTGGATTAAACAAGCCCAGTTCTGCTGGTCTGCCCTGAAGGGTCATGTTTGCTGGCCCTCAGGTCATTCCCACTGCTTTGGTTTGGGTCTTTTCCAAGGCAGAGACACATCCTCCTTTTATTAGTCATTTAAAGCTATTTATTTCATCTAATAATGTTTTTGCAGAGAACAATCCCTCCAGGTGACATGAAGGGCATGTTAAATAACACCTGGCAGCACTCCCAACATAACAAAGACTGAAGCTATTGGTAACAAGGTGAAGTTCTGGAAAGGAACAACTCAGCAGTGGCAGGTTGAGCTTTTGCTCCTGGTAAAAAAAATTGCTTTGAGGCCTTAAACACAAACTGGAGTTGGGCCTTGGTCTTCCCTTCATCCACTGCCCACACTTGAACGAGTTCAAGGCCTCTTTGATCATCATCAGTGACAATCTGATTGTGTCAATAACCTCATCCCAGGCAGAGAAAACATCCCCCAGGATTTCTGAACCATCATGTTTCCACCTGACTCAGGTCTCAGCAGGTTCCCTCTGCTCCATGTGGGAGACAAAAGCAAAACCAACCACCACAAATAGTGCCTTGCTGGATTCTGCTCCCTACCCATTTGTTTTCAAGAGAAAATTGATTATTCTGGCATTGCAATTTCCAGTAAGAAACCACTTTAAACCACATATATGATCCCCTCCTTCCCTTCCTGAAATCTTCCCAGGGCACTTCTGAACCTTCTGCTTAGAGGGATCATTTCAACCACGGGGAAACTGAGGCACCTGCCCAGAAAGTGGATTTTTTTTGTCCCCTATGAGGCCCCTCACGCAGAACTCGCTGAGGGAGCAGGGACTGCCTGCAGGGACAGGGTATGTAATTCCAAACAGCTGAAAACACAAAGGAAAACATCCCCTCCAAAATAACAGGCCAAAAAAGTCAGCAAATGTACCAGCCTCTTCCAGAGGCAGCAATTTCAGGAATCACTTGTATCCAGGCAGCAGGTTGGCTGTTGGGGTTTTTTTTCTTCCCTCCATGGGGCCCTTTCTTTTCTTCCTGTTCCTATAGGGTTTTTCATCACTGTGGCATTTCCTACAATAATCCATCAGATTTATGCTGCCCTGTTCCAGATCAGAGCACTGCTGAGCTCTGTGCATGTCTAACAAAAGACAGCCCTGCCCTGAGCCGTTCAAAATCTCTCCAAACCAGGCGAACAAAGGGGATGGGAGAGGAGGATTAGCATGTTTGTGGAGTGAGAGCACGGAGAGGATGTCTTTCTCTAAAGCCTTTTTTTTAGGACTGTGGGTCCAAAGACCAGATTTTCTGAGTTGCAGGTGTCCTTCCTCCTCGGCTGGGTTACTCACACAGCGAAGGACCCCAGAAACTGAACAGATGGCCCTGTGAGCATCCCTCTGCCCCTTTCCAAGCTTGTGGTCACTGCTAATTCAGAGCAGGTGGAGACACCAGACTGGTTCTCTAAGGCCCCACTGCTTCCTTGCCATGGGTTTACAAATGTCCCTCTGTCCTCACAGGGCACAGCACAGAATCACACACAGGAGCAGAGTGCTGAGAGCTCCCTGAGGGCTCTCTCAACCACACAGGACCAACCATCCTGCAGATTCCTGCTTTGCAGCCCTCAAACTAGAGCTGGTCAAGAGCCTTTCCACACAGCTCTGATCTCCCAGGGCATGGTGCCCAAGCAATGCCAAAGCCCAAAGCTCGTGCAGCAATCCCCTCCAAGCACCAGTGTTCCTATGAGCCCAGTGACAAACAAAACCAACCGGAAATACTTTGCTGGGAATGGGGAGAGCTCTGCAGTGAGGTTGTGACACTGGACATTGAGTTCTTGGCAATTAGTTTCTGAAACTTTGAAAAAATATCAAGAAAAGAACAAGAGGTGGCTGCTGGCCAGACCTGGGTTGGGAGGCCAGAAAGGTCAGAGCAGGACCCTAAAAGGGATCCCAATGTGGGTTGGATCTAGGGACAGCTGAGACATGACATGCTTTATTGGGTGGCCAAAGGGTCTCAGTGGCTTGTGCCTTGACTGAGGAACCTTGTCAGAAACCTCACTGTTGTGAGACCTGTGGCGAACTGGGCAAACTGGGGTGGAGAGAATGGTCCTGGCTCACCCCCACAGGGTACATTTATACAAGGACAGGGTACATCCGATTTCATATCCCTTGTCATGTAAGAACTGGCGAAAGGAAGGACCAAGGCACTCCAAACAAGCCACTCAGGAGAGACCTCAGGGTTGCCCAGAGGAGCAGCTTGCTCTGTGCCCTGCACAAGTCTTTATTTTTATGTTTTATAGTTCTGCAGGTCTGTCAGCAAAAATATCACAGCCTGGGGAGAAAAATGGAGGGGGAGGCAATGGTCAGCAAAGCCAATTCCCAAATATGCAGCAGGCAGGCAGGAAACTGGCTCCTACACACTTCCTCCCCCTTGCCTGACTCAGCCAAGAGGAGCCACAACTGTCATTTGGGCAACACTTGTCATTCCCTGTCCCTCATCAAACAGATTAATTGCTGCTGGATCCCATCAGCTGAGGCCCCATATGGCAAATGTCTGATCTCCTTCTGTGCACAACAGAGCATGTTCAGAGGCAGGGACACACAGTGGTGGTGGCCACTGGCCCTTGCAGCCCTCTGAGAACATGGAGTGACAGCCCAGCGGGTGCTGGGAAGTGCCTGTGATCCCAAGCACTTGGCACAGGACAACAACCTCTCCACACTGAGCTGCTGATGTCAGGTAGGTGCAGCTGCCTCTGGACCCTGCTGAGATGCCATCACAGAGGCAGCTGGACCATCTTTTATGGCTCTCCACAGCCTCTGTTGCCCATGCTGACAGTCAAGTAAAAGGCCCTGGAGGTGCTGAACATGACCAGGGGACCAGTCCAAGCCCTCCTTCACCAGGAAGGAGTAGTTCATGTTAGTTTGCCTCTTTGGTGTTTCTATCCCAGCTTTGAAGGAGAGGGACAAAGGCTGTCTCTTAGGGAAGAGACAGAGTCTGTCTAAAAATCAGTCCAGAGGACTCTGGTCTCTTCCTTCAGTCCCTCTAGTTACCACCTTAGGCATAACCATCATGGATGTCTCAGGGTTTAGATCACAAAGGGGTCCCCAAATCTCCCAGAAGTCCCAACATGACAAACCTGGATCACCATGAGAACAGCAGAGGATGACCTCTCAATAGCCCAGCAGCTGAAGCCACGTGTTCCTGTTCTTGGCTCCAAATGAGCAAGTGCCCCAAGCTAAAAGCCAGGCTGGATACAGATGTCAGCCCTAATGGAATTCCCATTGATTCTACCAAAACAAACAAAAAAACCCCAAACTGGATCTGCTTTCAGGATCCACTCATTTGCCACATTATTACTTCCACCAAGCACAGGCTCAGGAGTCACCAAAGGGGAGCATGTTCCCACAGTGCTGCCCCAGGATTTCCTTTGAGGGCAAGGCAGCATACATCTTACTTCCTCATGATAAGGAAGTGTGGTGGGATTAAAACACATCTGATTAAGCCCCTCTGCAAGGAAGGAAATTCTTACACCTTTGGGGAGAGCCTCAGTGTCCACAGATTTCCCCTAAACCAAATGCCACCTCGTACTTTCCTTGCAGTCACCTCTGTAAAAGCAGGAGGTCCTGGATGGTGGTCTAGCACAGCAGCTTCTCCACCCTTGGCTCACCTGTGACAGCCTACACAGTTCTGTAGGTCAGTTCTGAACCTGATTCACAGCATCCCACAATAGCCTTGGAGACTGTGCTGAATTAAGATTTTAGGGCTCATGAGCAGTGCATATCATAGAGACACACATGAGTGTTTGCCAGCACTTTTGAAGGCCTGGGGATCTTCTGGGCCAGATTTACCAGAAGGGAGAGTTGTTGGGGAGGGCAAAATGGATGTAGACTCTCTTCTATGCCCTTAACTTTACCTGCCATGGCAAAGAGTCACTCACCCGGCAGGGAGCAGAGCCCATGTAGTTACCTCTCCATCAAACCTGCAGCTACATCAGCTGGGCAACCTCCTCTGCAAGCAGTTTTCTGGGGACAAGCTGGTGTTTGTGTGTGTTTCTTGTGACTGTGGACATTAATCATTTCCACTTCTCCTTCTGGCTCTCCTGATTCCTCGTGCAGGGGCAAAATAGTGATAAAATAGCTCAGGAATATATGTGTCAGAGGGAAAACAGGCAAATGTTCAGTGGAGGTGGCCTGTAGTCATGTGAGCTCACTTTTTCTAAAGTAGCTGATAAAAAGAGGTTTTCTGGGCAGCTCAGTGAAGATCTCACCCTTCAGTGTCCTCCATGCAGCAAGGATCACACTTTGGTGTCCTCCACACAGTCACAACCACGGGTAAAGGCTCCCCGACTTTCTGAGCCCTGATTCTGTTACGTCTGTGTCTAAGACTTTCTTGGGTAGGAATTCTCCTTCACTGCTGGAGAAAAGACTTCATTTGTGAGGATCTGTTCAGTACAACAAAGCTGAAATGCAGCTTCCTAAATATACCCAGGCATGTTCAGACATGGGATTCTGCTTTGGGTCATTATAGGTTTGGTCCACAGAGATATCTTGAAAGCTGATCTGGCAATGTGCCCTGAGCCCACCTCAGTTCTGTTACACTTCACTGTGGTGTGCCCACTTTCAATCTCTTCTCCTGCAGCAGGGGATGAAAAGACACTCAATTCCCCTTTTTGAACAGGACTGTAAGAGCACACCCTTCTCCTGACAAAAACAGGGGAGATACCTCCCCAGAGTGGTGTTCAGCTTTCTCTCCACCTCCTTCAGGAGCTGTCTGGTCACCTGCTTTGCTGCTCTATACCACAGAAGACTTTTAACCAGAGTCCTATTTTACACGGCAAGGTTAAGGGATTCCTAGGAATTACTAGGGGTTAATAGGATCCCTCCCTGCTATAACTCTTACTCCTTCTCCTACATGCTGATTTTGACTGAGCCAACATCTTCCACCTACAATCTCACTCCAATATTTAATACTGTTGTGTATTCAACGAACAAGCTTGAAAATTTTCCACTTAACTAAAGCTTTACGTTTTTCCCTGCCTTTCCCCTCCCTGTGAGAGGGTGATAAATGTCTGAAAATCAAGATATGATAGAAGCTCTTCATTTATCTGCTACGGTTGCAACTCCTGCTGAAGCCAAGTGTGGGAACGGGGTCTGGGACAAAGTGTGGCCCCGAGCCCAGATGTGCCTTCTCCACCTTAACAGCAGCATCTGCTTCCCAATATGGCTTGTTCTGCACTATCTCAGGCATAACTTGAAACTTTGCAGCTGTTGCCACTCAGAGTCTAGCTCTAAATCCAGCCACGAGGGAGAGGCTGGGATAGTGGGGGAGTGCAGGGCACAGCTGATCCTGTGCACAGGGATGGGAACACAGCTCACATGTATCATGTGGAAGTACAAAACCAACCCAGTCATCACAGGAAGGGCCAGGCAGTCCCTGAGCAGGTGAACAGGCACAGGTACCAACAGCTCACCCTGGAGAAAAGTCTCTTTCTTACAGTCTCACATTTGTAAATCCAGGAGACATTCCCTAAATCCAAAAATGTTGTTGACAGGCTGGGGGAAACTTAAGCATTTGCCACAATAGGCATTAAGAATCATTGAATCATAGAAACCTGCAATTGGTTTGGAAGAGACATTAAAGACCATCTAGTTCCGACCCACCACCATGGGCAGAGACACCTTCTACTACACCAGGCTGCTCCAAGCACCATCCAACCTGGCCTTGAGCACTTCCAGGGATGGAGAATCCACAGCTTCTCCTGGCTATCCCAGGCCTCGACAAGGTCCAAGTTCTCCCAGCCTGCCCAACGCTGAACTGTGGGCTGGTTTCTTCCCTTTTGTTCTTCCTCCTGCTGAACTCCCAGGGTGGAAGGAAGTGAAGGCAAACTGATCACCCAGACAGGGCTCATGGAGACCTCCCAACCACTCTTGCTTCCCAAGGCATAAGGAAGTGAAAAGCAGATGAGAGCACAGGCACGTGCCTGAGCTGGAGGTCAGTTGTGGAAGGCTGGATACCTCTATCGAGGGCTCATAAAGTCCAGGAGGATTCTCCTGAAATTGGGGGAAGAATCTGCCCCTCATTGTGAGGAAACTCAAAATAGAAAATCAATAAAATACCCAGACCAAAGAGATCAGCTCAGTCTTGCTGGGAAAGATCCAAGAGTGAAAATCTAATTCCAGAAAATGAGGTCAACCTTCTCTAATAACCATAGCTACTGTTTGTGCTCCAGTGAGACATGCATGTGTGGAGTTTACCTCTCTTCTATTTATGGATTTGGCCTCTTGACCTGGAATTCAATGCCTCTCAGTTGATCCTGTCGTGTTGTGACGGGCCATATCCTGCATGTTTATTGCATTGGCACCAGTGTTGTCTTTATCTAAAGGGGGATGGAAAAGCGCAAGCCAGGGCCCATACTAAAATCCAGCATCCATCCTCTCTGTCTTTCTAAACAACTCAATTTGATGGAACTTCTCACTTTTTTCTGCCTTTTTTTCCCAGAAGGGATCTCTAAAGCTACTGAAACCCTACTAGGGAGAACATTTGTGCAAGCCTCACAGAAGATGGCTTTTTTGGTACCAAATTTAGAGCAGGAAGCGGGACTTGGGGTGGGACTTTGGGGAATTTGGGAAATTTGAGTCCTTAGAACATCAATCAGCAGAGATATCCTGAAAGCTGGTTTGGCTGTATCATTTGAATCCATCTCAATAATTGGGTAATTCATTATGCCTTGTCCAATCTCAGTCTTTTCTCAGGCAGCCAAGTGTGAATGGATACTTAAATTCCCCCTCTGAGAGGGATCTGATACCCACCATGACTCTACCATCATTGGGAAGGGCTGTGTGAGGATGCAGGATCATGCTGGGGGGCTCCTTGGCAGAGCCTCAGACTCTCTATTGCCACCCACACTTAGCCATTTCATCCCAGTCCCTGAATAGATCTTATTGTCCCCTCTCTCAAATGACTGCAGCCAGCACCACCAAAGTGTGCAGGGTCATCCTTTGATTCCTGGTGCCAGAGTTTTCCTCAGGGCCTGGACAGCTGGGTTGGTTCAAAGCATGTCACAGACTTTGTGGCATTTGCTTCGGCACCTTCCTGCAACTTCCAGGGGTGCCTCTGTCTAATCCCAGCTCACAGCAGGAAGATGAAAAGAGGGGTATTTTCCTCATGTCACACATAGTGGCAATGCAGTGGCCTGAGCTGGTGAGTTCTCAGCAAGGAGATTTTTTTTCCCACAGAGACACAGGAAAATTGACCTGGGGGCAGCCACATCAGTTTTAGTTTACTAGAGATGTCCAGGCATTAGTACCGTGAGTAAGGCTGGAGCCCTCTTTGGCATTTACAGCACTTCATAAATTTCAGAGAGATTTAGGGCAAGAAGCCAGATGTTTGGGGAGAAATTCTGAACACTAAAGACAAGTGGAAATATTTTTTTTTGGTAGTGTGTATTTTTTCCCATTAGTTGCAAGGCTATATTTAGAAGAGAGGGGGGGAGAGAGAGAGAACGCAAGAGAGAGATTAGGCATTTCTTCATATTCTGTAGTCACTCCAGTTGTTCTGCTTGTAGGAACAGATGTCTCTTTCCTGGGGTGATAGCTTTCAGGTCCACGAGGAGATTTTCTGCCCAGCAGCTCCTCCAACATAGAAGGGAGATCGGGCCAAAGGTAAGTCAGTCCCTCGTGGAACAATACGCTGCAGGGTGCATTGCAGTGAATGCCTTGGGATATTGGTAATGTGGGTACGGGATCGGAGGAGAGACAGCGAGGGGCCAGGAGGGATTTGCTGCAGACTGGACTCTGAGTCTGCAGTGGAAAGTGTGGCTGTTGCAGCAGGGAACCCTGGCAGGGATGGCAGAGGGAAGGGTCCTGCGCTGAACATGTGGATGAGCAGCTGGGGAGAGCTCTGGCTCGGCCCCTGCAGCAGGTATGCCAGTTCATACCTGAACAGCCAGGCTGTGCCAGCAGCTGAGAGGGGCTGCTCTTGGGTTTGGGGGCAGTGTAGTGATATTTGGTTGCTTTTCAGGAAGATGGGGGGTGATGAGAAATGTGAAATGTTACTGCCTTTCCCTTATTGAAAGGACTGTGCCAGCTCTTGTGAAGAAGGGTGTGATGTCTTGTTTGTACCTGTGTGCTCCCAGGCATAATTAAATGTTGACAAAATGCATTCAGGAAGGTTTTGGAAGCTGGGAGAAGAGATGGTGTATTGCCTGGAACAGGGTCAGCTGTGAGTGGGGATGTTTTACCTGTTTGGCCAGGCAGCAGGATGCAAGCTCAGCTCTAGGCAAGGTGCTGTTTTCCTTCTCTGAACCCACTTATTGGCTCAGTTGAAAGAGAATGAGATTCTTTCCAAGGTCGTTAACCTGATTAACCTGACCCCTTCAGAAATGCTCCCTGCTTTCATAGCAACACACCAACAGTGCAGACTTTTTCCAGGTTAACCTGGTTAATCCAAATTTTGCAAAACCATGAAGATACTAGTGGAGTGTGCACAGCACAATGTCATATATACCTAGCCAAGAAAACTACAGAAACCAGTCTCTCAAAGGGTTAAGACCTGGTTATCCATTCTGGGAGACCTCAAAAATTGTCTGCTCCCTGACTGGGTCTCCCATCTCAGTGAATTCCCACGTGGCTCTGTGCCTCAGTTTCTCCCTGCGGCCAAGAGGACAGCACAGCTTGGAGAGAGTGCTGGGAGGCAGAGCTGGGTCTGTGGTGGGTTGGTCTGATCCCCATGGTGCACCTGGCCCCTTTGCATCATCCCTTCATCCCTGCCTGCACTGGTGCCACCTGTTCCTGTGCTCCCTGGGGTGTCAGCATTGTTTCCTCAGCCCTGCATTCCCAGGCCATGCAGAACCCCAGGTACTCCCCAACAGCAAACCTCTGCTGCTGCTCTTCCCTCACTGTCCTTTTCAGCTTCTTGCCAAGGGACAGAGCAAACAGCAGAACTGGTGGAAACTGTCAAAGATTGCTAAATTTGCAATTAAAGATTTCCTTCTTAAAAGCAAACAGCCATGCACAGGCCAGATGTTACTCAGTTTAATCTGTCACCATGTTTTTGCACTTGCCTGTGAAGTTTCTGAATGTTCCTATATGGTAATTTTCACTGCAGGGTTCTCCTTGTACACAGCCACAATAGCTGTTATTCTAAACTGACATCTCTAGCACTTTGTCCCAGGCACCCTTGAAACTCTGGATGGATTACTCTAATCCCAGTAAAATCAAACACATTTCTCTTGTACTGTTACAACCTCCCAAGAAGACAGGCTCAAATCCATCCCTAGACCCATAAGAATCCAAATCCACATGTTTTGTTCCAGATCTAGATTTTTTAAAAATGTTAAATCACTCAGAAAAAAAAAATCTCCCAAAAATATGTGGTTTCTCCTCACATATACTGGTCCAAAAGGGACAGAGAGGGACACAGGCAGGAAGTCATGCTCTGATTTCTCTAAAACTATCAGAGATGGGAACACACAGCTCTTACTACACAGATGTCACTCCATGTTCCCTTGTGACAGATGGCACTTGGTATGAGCCCTGACAGGGTATGAGATATTGGTCTTTTAAATGCTGACAGGGTGATTTATAGAACTTTCACCAAGACTTTTAGTATTTCTGTCACTCCAAGGCCAAGATCTGGTAATGCAGAAAAAGGGACATGAAAAATACAATGGGATTGATAAGGCATCGTAGACATTTAAATATTTCAGGAGGGACTTCTCTACACAGTGGGGCATAAAAAAGGAAGATGAGGCAAACCCCCTTTTTTATCACCTTTATTATAGGTGACCAGTACTAGCAAGCCTCATCAGAGAAGTGCTGAGCAACCTCTGGGTGCTGGGTGGATATTTGTAGGTCTGGAGAGGCAATGCATATACAATCCCACTTCTTTGTTTGCTTCTATATGAATATCTGAGCTCGTTCCTCCAAAGACTGAGGCATTGCTGCTGCAAATGCCACAGAGGAGACACAAGCTCATCTGCCAGCATGTGAATTTCCTGCTGTGGATATCTTTGGGAGTTTAATTTCCTACTTTTCATGCATGCTCAGGACAGGGCTGAGAGAGAACCATGCAGATCTTCCTAAGTTTTAAACCGATTGTCTCTGAGGCATCCAGGACTGGTGATCTGTCACCTGGTTTTAAGCAGCAGGTTCAAGATGCAGAGAGTTGGTATCTGGGCCAAGCCAAGTGGCATCTGTCCCATCTGGGTCACTTGCTCCATGAAGAACAGGAATTCAATTTGGAGAGCTGTGCTCTCCCCCTCTTCAAATTGCCAGGGATCTCTCATGGCCTAAGGTGACCTGTTGGACTGAGTCATTGCTTGGGCACCCACAGGCTATTGCTTGTCCCAAACTGAGCCAGCAATCTGGGTGCCTCGCTCTCAGAGGACCTGATTTTGTCCTTGGGCTTGTTGGAGAGCACAAGGGGTCAATTCCATGTGCACATACAGCATTGAACACAGCATGGTGGGTGGAGCTCAGATCACAGCTCACAGCAATATCCATCACCCATCCACAGCAGGGCCTTGGAGATGAAGGACCACTATATAGGCTAAGGGAGCATCTCGGGCAGGAGTCAAACAGCTCAACAGCTCATCAGCAACACCAGCCCAACAACCAGCATTGCATGAGCTTCCACACACCCTTCACCTGTGGTTGATTACATGATTTGAAGGAGAAGCCCTGGCTATGGATGGGATTGGACATGCAAGTTTTCCCTCTGGCCAGACGGGAAATCTGATTCTCACGGTCAATATTAGAGATGCCAAAGAGGGTGTGGGGGAGTTTTTCCCTCTTTAAAAAGGAAATTCACGCCTTTCTCTTTCCAGACAAAAGCTGTAATTCAGTACCTGGCCATTCAAACCCCTGGACAAAATAGGAGTTTCTGATAATGACACTCTTTATGCTAATTGCATGCCCAGCAATCAGCTACTATCTGTCCCCAGTCAGACTCGTTGTGCCACAATTTAGTGTAAATCTGAAGTTATTTCTCTTCAGGAAAACAATGAGAAGCTCTCTCTTTTCAGATAAACAATCCAGCCCTGTTTGCTGTGTTCCAGTGCCAAAGCAATTGTGAATTTGCAGGGAATAAGGCCTCAATAGAAGGATGTGTGCTGGAGAGTTCTAGCAAATGCCCTGCAGGTTCATGTCAGAGGAAACAAGGATCACTCTCAGTGCCTGTTTGTGTGGTTGTCAGCTCTGATTTCCTCCATCCTCTCAATGTTTTTCAATCTCTTGGGTAATTTCAACCAAAATTTGGCAGAAGGGAAAGATCACCTCAATTCTCAGGAAATTAGGCAGCAAAGAAAGGAGAAAGTCAAACAAGTGTTGGAGCCAAGGGAAGAGCTGGAATGTGAGTGCTCATTAAGGCAGCCAAGTGTCCACATGGGAAAACGTTATAATAAGCATGTGAAGCAGGGCAGAGCATTCCCCGAGCCCTGCGAGCCACTGCGAGACATGAGGCTGTAGAAAGCAGGTGTCATTTAATCTGACACTCGCAGAACTATGTGTTTTGTGTCTCCAAAGTACCTTTTATGTCCATGGCAATGGAGGGGAAGGAATAATCCAGCGCTGGACTAGGTTTGGGTATTTCCAACAACAATTCCCCAGTAGTTGGCTGTTTCACACACCCAGTCCAGCCACTCTCAGACCTAGGGGGTTTTAGGAGACATCAATGCTCAGGAATCAAGTGACAGCAGAGATATGGTATTGCAAACCCAGGGTTGTACCTGCCCTGAGAATAGCCCCGTTTCTGTTTCAGGGTAGGATCTCCCTCCCCCAGAGACCAGCTCCCCTCTCAGCCTTGAGGGCTAGATGGGCATCAGCTTTTCCGTTTTAGCAGCTGGATTCATTCCCTTTCTCTCTCTGTTCCCGCTGTCAGCAAACCCACCCTCCCCAGGCTGAGCACAAAGCACACAGAACAAGCTCTACCACGTATAGGGCAAGGTCGACATGCACAAAAACACCATATTTGGCCAGTTTGAGCCATACTTGAGTGAGAGCTTGCCAGAAGGAGAATCATACAATTTAAATTGAAAGAGAGTGAGTTTAACCCTTCCTTTATAAATATGATGATAAATCACCCAGGGAACTTTAAACACGGGAAGGCTGCAAAGCTAAACACATGCTGCTGCCACCTCAGGCAGGACAGGGTGAGGGGAACAGGGGGGATGATAGAGGAGCCAGGTTGCTACATCAGATGTTCTGATTCAGACCAGGGAGATGAAAAAAGCTGAAGCTGTTTATACTAAATAACACTCATGCTTGTTAATGTCCTTTTCAACTTTCCAGTCCCAGTGTGTGGCTCTGGTGTTCTCTGGGTCTGCACACAGAGATCCAACCTGCACACACCAATAAATAACCCTCTTGGCGCACTGTTAGGACAGAGCTGAGTTGCCTGACCTGCCTTTTCTTTTGTATCCCATTACTTAAACCACTGAGCCAGATACAAAAGTCCCCTAGGCTGAGGAAGCAAACCCCCCTAACTAAAGCAACTGGAGGGTGAGGATTAAGGCTGACACCATGCAAAGAGTTGGGTGGAATGGAATATGGGATGGTCAGGGATCTCCTCCTGGGACAGTCATAACACTAAGCTGCGCATGCTAAATGAACAAGGAGGATGCCAAGCAGTGAGTGAGCAAGGGAGGAGGCTGCAGGACCTGGTTTCAGCACAGTGACCATCTGTTTCCTATCTGGCCCAAGAACGATGGAATTGGTTGTGTCATGCAACACTGAGAAAGTATTTCGGAGCAGGGTCCCCTTTCCCAGTGCTGAGCAGGGACCTTTATCAGAACAAGGGAAACCAGGTCAACCTCCAGTCTCTGTTCCTCCCCTTATCCCATTTCTACCCAGATGCCTGCTGTACTTTTAAGGAAAAGTCTCCCAGCCAGGCAGACAAAATCCAGCCTGAGAGGTATAATATAACAGCATAGGCCAACTGGCACAGTCAGACAGCACCCAGAAGGATGCATGTTTACCCATCATGAGCTTTGCAGACTGCCAGCTCCAAAAAAACAGGGATTGCATGAAGATCTGGGGGGCTGAGAGCTGAATTAGGCATGAAGAAGGCTGAGCTCCAAGCTCTTTGAGGGTTATAGGAAGGGGGTTAGCCCAAAGACTATTTACTCTGTAAGTAAAGGTGGTTCTGGCAGTGCTGCATGAGCTCATGCCATAAGTGGAAGTAATAAATAGTGCACAACACAGCAGAAGAAGGGTTTGCAGAGGCTGCAAAGCTTCTCATGTGTTCAGCCCCTCAAAGACTGCCATGTGCCACCCCTCCATGGTGATGGGTAGCTGAACTGACCCACTGTAACACCTACATGAGTATTTTTGATGGCAGAGAGAGAGATCTGCTTGGGGTAAGTTTTGGACTTGAAGAGGGGGAGCATTGAAAATTTTTGGAAATACTTGGTTTTGCTCAGACATGAGGTCAGGCTGCCTTTCTGTGCCTGGTTCAGCCTGCTGTAAAATGGGGCAATGTACCTTTCCCAAGGGCTTGGAGTCCCACAATGGAAAAATCCTTAGTGGCTGTTAACCAGGGGTTTGGTTCAGCTCCATCTCGTTAAAAGCACTCAGAGGAATTCTATTGCTTTGCCAGTCCATTCTCCATCCTTTCTGCTTGTGAGCCACGAGATGAGGGCAGTCCCACAAAGAAAGGAAGAGGCCATTCACCCAAACATCCATCAGTAACTATTTGATTAGAGGAAGATTTTTCCCACCGCAGCTCAAGAGGCAGCTTTTCCACAGCCTGTCAGGGAGGAAATCTTCAGGATTAATTAAATTTGCTGGGACTTCTTTCATGTAGTTGTTTGGATTTTGAGTTCAGATAGGGCAGCGATGGACTGGGAAAAGGCATGAACTCTAATGCAGCTCCTCCTCTGCATGTTCACTTTGGCAAAGAAATGTTACCTGTTGTTTTTTAACAGTTTACAATATCTGAAGTTTATTTCACTGTGCATGGGGCTTGGTGGAAGAGGTGAAGATGTAAGGCAGGATACTCTATATGCTGATGATTTTAATTTGTGTGTATGGACAGTACTCATAGTGGATCCCTTTCCATTAACCTATAACGTGCCCTACATCCCTCTATGACATTGTGAGGATGAGGAACATTTGAATGCATTTGGAGTTGCCGATTTCACTGAGGCAGGAAAGGCAAAATAAGATGAATATCAGGTGTTTGTGATAAAGGATCTGAAACAAAAGAAAAATCTCCCAGAGAAGGCAAGCTGCTAAAAAGATGCAAAATCAGAGCAAAAGGCTAGTACCACAGAATTACAATGAGAAGGCAAATGAATATGCAATTCAAAACATGCTAAGGGATAGGGTGGGTGATTTTGTCTTCTCTCCTTGCTCAGCTGTCTGCCTGAACACAGATACACAAGCTCACGCTGCACTCAATGGGCAACAAAGTCTTTATTCCTTGGCTTCCACAGCACTCCTCTTGATAGCATCTGCAAAGAGAGCTGGGAGCAGATCCAGGCATCTGCTCATTTCAGTTTGTTTTTGTAATTAAAGAGTGAAACAAACAACCGGAGAAGATCAGATGGTGAGAATTTTAGGAAATCATTAGAAAAAGGGGCCAGGGTTCTGCATCCTCCCCATGCTTCTTTCTCAGGTGCCAGACTTTGCAACTCCACTACCTTCAGCCAGTCTTGGGGTCAGCTTTCCCTGTTTTTCACTGACAGCATTGTTGGCACAAAATGCAGAGAGACCAGACTGTCCCCCTGGAGTCTGCAGGCTCAGTCAGACCCAGACGAAAGGCTTGTGAACATGTGTGCTCCTTTGGCTGCCACCAGAGCTCAGTGACGGTGAGGCAATCCAGTCATTCCTGAAACATAAGATGTTCCAACATCTGGTTGCTGCTGGAGACGGCCTAATGGTAAAAGTGGACAGAAATTAGTGTTGTTCCTATTTGCCCCATAGTTCTTTGGGACATTGCAGATGACCTGAACCCAAGCTTCAGGATTTCCATCCTGCAGTGCACTCTGGCACAGAGTTTCATCTCAGGAGGGCTGTATGTTTGAGCACCAGTCATTCCAGTGGATAATTCAGCTCCTTGGACTGGAGTGGCTACCTAAACAGAGTGAATTGCCATTTGATTAAAAATAGCCTTCCATATTCAAGGATATTGAAAGCCAGCTTTCTCCTTCACACCACTTCCACAGACTAGGGGAGAAGAAAGAAGAAACTAGAGCAACCCTCAGTCTCCCAGCCAACAGACCCAAGCTTCATCATGATGGCAAAGTCACTTCTCCAAGAATTTCCACAAGAAACTTCACTCCTGGTCTTCTAAATTCTCATTCCTAACCTCTGCTTTTGCTCAACAAATGTTCTGCTTCACGTTCACCTGGCTTGAATGAACCATACAGAATAACCACAACCAGGACTCTTGATCTTGAATGTTGACTGCTGATCAGTCACTGGTGAGATATATTTGTTGTACGCAGGATATGCAGACAGACTTGGGAATCTCTTCTCCTGAATCTCAGTTCTCCAGCTCTTTATCCCAGAGTGCTGGAAGCCTCCTGCTTTTGTCAGGAGGTGCGGAGGAGTTTAAAAGTTGAAGAGTTACAGTTAGTAGGGATCTGTTGTTCATTAGCCCGACAAACAAGCTTCTGGGGGCCAGGCAGGAAAAGACTTTGGCACTCATCAGGCAGGCTCAGAGCTACCATGATGTTCCCTGGACCCAGTTAGAACTGTTCCCTGCAAAACATTTGCCTTTGGCCAGCAGGAACTCTCCTGAGGATCCACTCTTGTCCTAGACAGCTTCCTCCCTGCTTTGTCCACAGCCACCAATGGCTTGAAGCATCTCACAGGCAATGGGATACCTTCAGTCCATCCTCCTGATCCCCATAAGCAGCAAAAATGATTAGTGCAGGAAAAAACCCAGATGCCAGAGCATGGGGCATGCCTGGGGGAGCTGGACATCCAGACTGCCCCAGGAATTCAAGCCTTCAACACTGAGAAACACAACCAGGTACCCTGCAGCTCTGGGAGCACTGGGAGCTGTGCTTGCTGCTCCTTGTTTCCTAGTCCTTGCACATTTGGCTCACTGGTAGCAGGGATTTCAAACCCTCATAAATCAAGTCTTTCAGCATCATTCTCTGCCGATTCAAGCCGATTTTTTTAACCTCAAAGCCCTGCCCAGCCAGCCACTTTGAGATATTCCAGACATTTTGCAACCATTTATTTTTATTGAAACCAGCCAAGTCTCTGTATATATTGGGACTATCTTTTTTTTTAATCTTTTTAATATACAGATCAGTTTTAAATAGTGTATAAGTCAGGAATGATTTGCAAATTAAACCGTCAAACCCTGGCAGGAATAGTGGCTGACGCCCTTAGCTTGAAATCTCCCGGCTGCTGTTGCTGTGAGTGCAGATCTCAAGAAGATGCCACACAATCGGCTTCTGCTTTCCTGGAAAATTCAGTCATCCTTCAATTCAGGAAAGTCTTACAGTTCTTCAAAGTGCTGCTGCAGGTAACTCACTGATTGGATTGTGTGCCCAGGGGAAGGATATGACATTTTAGGAGACAGACGCTGAGGCTATGGCTGTGCACAGGTCTTCTGGCCTTGAAAACACTTTTGCACAGGGAAGAGGAAGAGAAACTTGAACTGAGGATTATTGTGTGTCCTTTTAAAAACATGCATCTGGCGCCACTGGAAGACAGTAATTATAAACGAGATATTTTCCTTGTAATTACTGGTAATCCCTTGTTGGCAGATGGGGATCTACTCCTCAGAATATATAAATATGTTGGCTAAAATGTTCTCAGGTGGCAAGATTTTGGGCCATAAGGAATTCTGACTCTTTCTTTTCTTCCAGATTGCTGGCAGTCAGTGGCCATGGCGACCTCCTCCACCCAGCTGCCAGCCCTTGACTCCATCAACTCCACCAAGCAACCCAACTCCAGCACCTTCTTGTTCTCCAAGTTCATCCACCAAGACACAGAACTGTCCACAGAATTTTACAACCTGTGGATTGTCCTGATGGTAGTCAATGCCATCATCTTCCTCGTGGGTGTTGTGCTGAACAGCTTGGCACTGTACGTCTTCTGCTTCCGTACCAAGACAAAAACCACCTCTGTTATTTACACCATAAACTTGATTGTTACTGATCTCTTGGTGGGCTTTTCCTTGCCTGTCCGGATCATCATGTTCTACAGTGCAGGGGACTGCCACCACTGCTCCTTGATTCATATCTTTGGCTATTTTGTCAACATGTACTGCAGCATCCTCTTCTTGACGTGCATCTGCGTTGACCGCTACCTGGCAATCGTACAGGTGGAGGCCTCACGGAAGTGGAGGAACCCTACCTGTGCCAAGGGAATCTGCGTCTTCATTTGGATCTTCGCCACTGTGGTGACTTTCTCCATCCTGACCATGGCAATACAGTTTGCAGAGTGCTGCCTCTCCAAGATCCTGGTCCTGATGGTCTGCGAGTACTTCTTCCCTCTCATCATAATCATCTTCTTCACCACGAGGATTATGTGTGCCCTGTCCAAGCCCAGCCTCATGCACCAGAGTCGGGAGAGGAGAATGAGGGCTGTGCAGCTCCTGATCACCGTCCTCATCATCTTCATGATCTGCTTCACTCCCTTCCATGTGCGACAGGTCGCAATCTCCATCAACCCAGACATGCCCCATAAGGTCAGCCTCCTCGTCTACCACGTGACAGTGACTCTGAGTAGCCTCAACAGCTGCATGGACCCCATTGTCTATTGCTTTGTCACCAACAACTTCCAGTCCACCATGAAAAGCATCTTCAGGAAAACCGAGCTGGAGCAAACCAACGTGGACATCCTGGGCATGAACAAGAACTCCAACGCAATCATCGCCTTCTCAAACACAATAGGGAGCCCTGTGAGCTTGCCATCACCAAGTGGTGTCCAGATATAAACAACATCTGATGGGACATATTGCAGTAAGCCAGTGCCATGATGCTGGAATATTAGTAGGGTACACGATGCTATTGTCTTTGAACTCTTTGTTTTTTAGGCTGAGGTTCAGACTGACAGTGGAGGGATTTATTCCTCAAGAACATTGTGATCTGTTTGAAAAATGGAACTTACAGTTCTGTTAGTACCAATATGAAAGAGAGTCTATTAATTGCTGTTCCCAAAAGGGAAGTTTTCTTTGTACTTTAATACAGACATTTTGCTAGCAACAAATCTTTTACTGTGGTTTTTTTCTCGTGTTTGACATCATAATGCAGCACTTCTAGGATGACTTAGAAAACAGGATATCTCTGGTTTGTAATTAAAGATTTTGTGCCTTGGGCATGTGCTTAAGAATAAAGGATAAGAGGGATGTTTCCAGAACTATCTGTTGCAAAGGTTTTAGATGCCAGTGGAGTGGGAAAGTATTCTTATCCACATGTCACTAGTAACTACTCATTTGTTCCTGAAAAATCTGAACCTTCTCAGAGAAGAGGAGATGAAGTCAAGATGTAAAGTATCCTCTCACTATTTCAACCATAAGAAAAATATGCATGTGGGTATATGTGTTTCCATACACACTGCTTGGACTTGGGGAGAGATTAAGGGTATGTTCCACTTGTTTTTGGATCACTTAATCTCCTAAACTGCAGATGAGCATACAAAAATCTGTGAAAATGAACATGCTTCCCAGCAAACTCTGCTATCTCTCCCTGAAGAACAGCCAAGATGAAACCCAGAACCAGATTATAATGTTATAACTCTGTCTTGGTTTTATTGCCTGGCACGTTGGAAAATCAGGGTTTGCTGTCCTAATTCCCACAATCAGTCCATCCACTCAGTCACTTAAATGCCGATACTTCCAAGAACAGAAAAAAAATCCATCTAAAGCACATAGGTTGAAATTCACGCCAGATCAAAGTCACTAGGATGATTTAAGAGCCATGTTTAAAAGGTATGTGAAGGTAAGGATGTCTCAGAACTTTATCCACAATGGTGGGTAGATGTTTTAGATGGCATTGTACCAAGGAAACAACACAAAATAAAACAAGTTATCCCAGGAAAACAGCAAAACCTGCCACATGAACACCAATAACTGTTGTTGTCGCCCCGAGTCTCCTCACTCACATGTCTGTGGACACTCAGATGGAAGACTGCTATGAGTTCATCAAACCCTGCTTTTCCTGGCACTCACTGGTGTTTCTGAACCCAGGGCATCCCTGGGATCTGACCATGGGACACCCATCTCAATTTCACAGGAACACAACATACCTAATGCCTCAAACTGTCTCTTGCAGTGGGGTTTGCTAGAGTTTGCCACTTGCAACACATATTTGTTTCCCCTAAACTGTTTCCCTGATCAATCCAAAGACAATAAAATTTGTACAGTCAACATCACTGCAATACAGGGGACTAGGTGTTCCAGATCCTGTTCCAGGCAGTGGGGTCCACGGAAGGTGATTCAGTTCATGGAATCAGACACTTCACAGCTGAGCAGCACCTTCAGCTGCAGTTGGTCCATGCACTCAGGTTCTTGGTCATCCTGGGGTGCAGGAATTGCCATTGCCAGGACTGTGATCTCCTTCCCAAGCAATACAGCTGACTCCGTGCCCTTCTGCTGGGACCTCTACCCCTTGGTAGAGGGTTTTCTTTCCAAGACATGGTGACGAGGGACACCAACACTATAGCACAATCCCATGGGAGGTAAGACTGTTGTTCTGGTCATTGTTTCCTGTTCTAGACATGGCCATGAATGTGGTCAGCTTTCCCAGGACCTAATTGTGCTTTGGTTTCCTTATGCCTCACCTATTTCCTTAATTCTCTGTAAATCCCTGACACAGGCAACTCACAGCCAAGACCTGGGTCAGCACACATGGATCAGCTCTGACTTCTCAGCCAGGCTGGCCACTTCCCATTTCTGCCACCGTTTTCCACCAACTGCTCATTTGGAGAAAATAATTTTATGCCTCAAAGGTCTGAATGTCCCTGCAAACCCCCAGAGTCTCTTGCCCACTCACCCACCACACACTCTCAACCTTACCCTGCCACCTAGGCTGTTTGGTAATGAAAATGTGTGTCACATATACAGAGCTGTTAACAGTGCTGTCTTTTGCCAAGACTGCTCAGAGAAAGAGGAGGAAATGTTCAGGCTCCATGCATAGCTTATTTTAGCTTCTTTGTTTCAACAACCCACAGATCCACACCTCCCATTCTCTTGTTATCAACACTATTTTTGCCATATACAGAAATGTCTTAACATCTTTCTCAGTGCAGTTAGTATAAAATCTCTAAGATGATTTGCTTAGATTTTTTAAGTTCCTAAACAGCATCTCAGTTGAAGCTCTGTCTTTCTGCTATAAACTTCACTTGTGGTAGGCTGGATTCCCTTTAGTGCCTGTGTATTATTCAATCCCCATAAAAATCACATGAGACTGGAGAATTCTCCTTATTTTGTAATGCCTGTTGCCTTATCCAGAGCTTTCAGTGTTTGTTCTTCATTTCATACCAGCTCCAAGTCAGGATCCCTTATCAAAGACACAGTCCCCAAAAACTGGAAAGAGGCCAAATCCTTCACAAACTAACCTTTTTCTGACTTCTTATGCTCTCTGTTTAATCTTTACTGTTTACACATCTTGCTTTTCCTCAGGGTGCAGCTCTTGCTAAACTCCTTTCCTATTTAAAGTCACCCATTTCTGTTTGGGACACAAAGTTGAAAATCATAACCAAAAACTCATCTATCCTCACAAATACTCCTCCAAATGGCACAGTTTTGGTAGGCACCTTCCACCTGCCAGTTCTCTTTGCTGCTGAAGCATCTCTCAGTTCTCTGTGTTTCTGGAGATGGGGGCAAGGTCTCTTACCCCTCGATCTGCACCATCCTTCTGCTCAGGGTATCTCCTTAGGTTGCCTCTTAGTGATCACCAGCAGGGATTGCAAAAGCCCTCTTCCCACCTCAACCTGCCCTTCCTCCAGTGAGAACAGCCACAGATGACACCATAGGGCAATGTGAGAGATTCTGTGCATCATTAAATACATGCAGACACTTCTAAGGCAAAGCATACACAAGTCAGCTTTTGTGGGACAGTCTTTTATGCAGAGTATTTAAAGATTTAGATGCCAATTTCCCAATGATTTCAAATTAAATCTGGCACTTAACAACCTTTGAGGATCTGCATCATTCCCCAGAGGCTGAAATAGTAATCAGGATGGATGGGCATTGCTTGTCATACTACCACCACCGAGTCTGTGGTAGACAGAATATAGCATTCCCTAAAGAGCTTAACAGCAATAAAGAGCTCTGTAAAAAGCCCCGACCTTTCAGGGAATTACAGCACTCATTCCTCTTTGATGTGCTGTGCTTCTCTTGTGTATCTAAAATCCTATACAGTGAATTAGAAATATCCTCTTCTACCAGCTGCCCAGAGGGTAGCAAAGATGGTGAAAAATCTCACGTGTATTTCTTGGGATTTTGGCCATTCCTGGGACACAAGATCTTTGCTAACCATGAGCCTGAGTCACAACACACTGATGTCTGCAGTCTGTTGGCATGCCAAGGGATGGGGATCCAGGAACAGCTGAGCCTCTTCCTCTCCCTTCTCTGTGTCTCACCCTCATTGCATCCAGCACAGCCCATGTTTCGAAGCACTTCTGTCTTTCCAAAGCTTTTCCTATTACAGCCCAGAAACCTGTAGCAAGGCAGCAGTGTAGAATAGCCAGGCCTCAGTCACTCTGAAAACATATCAGGGTCAAGCAAAGCTGAAAATCTCCAGTTCTGCACTAGTAAAGGAGCCCCTGACTCCATACATGGCGTTATCTGCCAGACCAGCTTCCTCCTGGTCTCTGAGCAAGCTCTGCCCTCCCTCCACAGCCATCTGATAACTGCCAAGAGGAAACTGCACAGCCATGTGCAAAGGCAATTTCTTCCTTCCTTGTCCCTCTGGGTTTTGTTGTCCCTCAGATGTGTGCACAAGGGTCTCATTAGTCAGGCTAATCAGCGTTAATAAGTTCTGCTAGCAGGTGTGGACTCCGCTTGGGGAAGGGCTGAGGAAAGTGGAATCGCCCGTGTTAAGACTATCAGGACAAATCACCCCACCTATTCTGCACCTTCTGTCTTCCAGGGGTAAGGACAGGAGTGGCTCTGGCTGAGGATTTGGGAGAAGACAAGTCTGATCTCCACAGCTACTCCGGGATGGAGGGAGATGAGGAAGACATTGCAGAGGAACCAGAGTCATGAAGTAATAAGGAAGGAAGGGAAAGAAGAGGGACCCAAAGGGTTAAACAACAAGCTGAGCTCAAAGAGGGCAGGCCTTGTAAGATCAAGGATGAGGAAGCAAAGACAGGAGAAAGTGGCCAGGGAGCACAGAGACCTCATGCCCAGCAAAGGATGACACAGGAAATCAAGGGCTTGGCTTGCTTTTCCCCTTCTGGGCATCATTAGTCCCAAAACAGGAGCTCTGGGGAGGATGCCAGTGCTTGGATTGGAGCTGGAAGACTCCCGTTTTAGGAAGAAGAAGCCTAAAAGCAGAGCACTTTATCCCCTTCCCATGTTGAGGCCCTGGAAAGGGACAAGAGTGATCTCTCCCACATTCGTCTGAGCTTTTGGGGTCCTGCAGTAGAAGACAGGAAGGTCTCCTGTGTGCTGGGAAACACAAAGAGGGTCTTGATCCCTCCACCCTTGGGAAGAGGGTGCTGGGGATGCAGGAGGGGATCTGGTGTGGTGTGGGTGCTCATGGACTAGCAGCAGCATCCACTTTGTATGTTGGCTACATAATGAGCAGGATTGTCCTGGGAAGTGCTGGGTGATGCTCGTGTGAGATGGTGTCACCTGAAATGCCACATCATAGCACAGGTCCCGTGCTCTGCAGGGCACCCCAGGCAGAGCAGACTGGGAGATTGCAGCACATCCTCAAGGACAAGAAATGTTCCATCACTTCACTGCAGTATTTTGGTGCTCTGTAGTTGGCAATGTTCAGCATTTGGGACCTAGTAGGGATGCAAGGGAGAACATTCACTGCGAACATAGACTCAGAACTGTTTAGGTTGGAAAGAACCTGTAAGATCATCAAGTCCAACCATTAACCCAGCACTCCAAAGCACTACTAAACCATGTCCCTTAAGCGCCACATCTACACATCTTTTAAATAGCTCCAGTGACTCACCCACTTGCAATCTTTCTGATTCCCTCCTCAGATGCTGCAAAAAGCACCAAAACTTCCCTGGCAGAGATGTGACTTTTACTAAGTGCTTTTATAATCTGCCAATGCTGGCAGAATATCAAGGTCTTAGTGCATGAAACTATCCTTCTTCGGGATTCTTGCCTGTAGTGTCAGAGATGAGATTAATTTAGGTGTAGAGACATGGGTCTAAGTTCTAACACAAGTGATTCTGCTTTTCTTTCATGGCTATACAGAGAGCAAACAGCACAATTCACGACTGAGGTTCTTCTTTCCAGCTGTCCATGCAACAGAAAAGAGCTTGTCAAATGAAATAGAGCCGAGTTTACAGGTAAGAGAAAGTTCTTTTCACCTCACAGCAATCCCAAGGAAAACTCACAGAGAGGAGTTTCTGCCATCCCAATGAGAAGGTAAGCAGAATCATGGAATCATAAAATATCCCGAGCTGGAAGGGACACACAAGGATCATCAGTCCAACTCCTTACCCTGCAGAGGACACCCCATGTGCCTGAGAGTGCTGTCCAAATGCTTCTTGAACTGTGGCAGACTCAGACTGTGACCACATCCCTGGAGGGCCTGTTCCAGTGCCCAATCCCGCTTTTGGTGAAAAACCTTTTCCTAATATCCCAGCTAAACCCCTCCTGACACAGCTTCATGCCATTCCCTTGGGTCCTATCAGTGGTAACCAGAGAGAAGAGATCAGTGCCTGTCCCTCCACTTCCCCTCATGAAGACTCTGCAACCATGATGAGGTCTTCCCATCACTCCTGACATTACATCCTTTTGAGTCAGTTTGAAGTGGACAATTAAATCCCTTTCCCTGCCTCATTCCATGCCTATCACCCACTCAGTCCAGTTCTCCCAGGTAGTGCATCTGACTTGCAGCTGCTGTAAAAGGGCACATGAAGAGCTGATCTTCATCAAACACTCTACTCCTGAATGCAAGATGAGATGGACTAGGTGCTGTACAGCATGTAAGTCCTCTTGTAGAGAGGGAGATCTGACCTGAAGCTGCTCAAGATAAACATGAGTAGAGGTCAGAATGGGGTGCACTGCTGTGCCTCGGTGAGTAAATGTGATCCAGACTTTGTTCTCATATGCATCATGCAGGGAAGTATATTTGGGCACCAGCTAACTCTCTGACAGCCATGTAGAGACATACAGTGCTCCATGAATGGGTAGAACTGACAGAATTGGTCTTATTTTGTCAAAATGTCACTCAAGAGCTCTGTTCTGAACATATCTTCTCCAACCATAACGCATTTGCTCTTCTCAGTAGGAACAGCCAACAAGGAAGCACTAACCTGAGCTCCAACCCCAAAAGAGGCATTCTTGGGGATGCCCTGAAGGTCTTGCAGGAGATACCTTGGCTTCTCTTTCATCCCTCAGTAGGCCTTAATGGGACTTTCCTGACATGACCTTAAAGCAACCAAACAAAATGCCCTCTCTGTGGTTCAAGTACCCAGGAACAGAATAGCAGCAAGGGTTTTACTCAGAGCAGTTTTACTTCCATCTCCTCCAAAAGAGGCCTCCAAAATAGGCCTAAAAGTGCTTTTTTATCTCTACAGATGGAGAAAAGTGGAGATTGCCACAGGTCAGTTAAACAGATTCCCCCAAGAGACTTGCCCAGGGGAAGTCCATATGGGAAGTAGGCATGGCATGAAAGCCTTGGGCCAGAGCCCAGCCACTGGCTCATCCATGCCTTGATCCCACAGGCAGCATCTCTCCAGCCAGAAAGGACCCTTATAAATTCATTGCTGAAGTTCACTAGAAAGGAACCAAGACCAAAGCCCAGTATGCAACCCCTTGATGTTTTGGATCGCTTGGAGGCTGCCCAAATCCTGCCTTCCCAGGGAAGGCCTCTTTTGACTGATATTGTTTAGAGTTGGAAAAGCCGTCCTGCTTGCATCGCTTGGAAAACACGGGATGCTCAAGACGCCGGTTCAGGCGGACTTCTCTGCACAGCTGCCCGCTTGCAGAGCGTGTGGTGGGAATCTGTTGATAGGTTCTTGACAGAAGTTATGGCTTGTTTATGTGGTAGCTTTACTTTGTGCCTCCTACCCAACCCGGAAACCCTTCCTCTCCTAACCTCTTGGCCTGCTATTGTATACAGACGAGTCTACGTGATAATTTTAGTAACCATGATTCATCTTACAACAAACAGTTCATAAAGCAAACAGAGCTGTATTGTCATAATTAAAGCAAGCGATTGGATGGTTTATCTATACAATCTTAACAGTTCTGCCACTGCTAATGCTGTACCTGGCCTACAGAGGTTTCAGCAGTAGGGTATGTTAACCCACGGAATGTCAAGCCAGGCATGATCCTGCTGTTTCCCAAGTCTGGAAAGACTTGGAAGACAGCAGGACTTCTTCCTAAGGTTACTGCTTGCCCCACAGAGATGAGAAAGCCTCTCCCAGTCATCTCAGCATGAACCCCTTTAACGTGGAGCCCTTTTTCCAGAAAAGCCTGTAGTTCTGCTCTAGTTTCTCTTTGAGGTTTCGAGAAGATACAGCTCCTTCTTTGTCTTTTTTTCAGTGTTACATTCCAAAGCCACGGATATTTGCTCTGTCTTTGTCTAACAGATAACTACACACAAAGATGCCAGACTTTTTTTTTGGCTCCCAGCAAAGGTATTTGTAAACAACACTCCATTCCTGCATTCCAAAAAAAAATTAAATTACTCTGTCTCTTCCTATGAGGCATGTTTCCAAGGTCAGACTTTCTCGTGGTTATTTGCTGAGCTTCTTCAAATGTTTCAGCTGTAGTTTCCAGAGAAAAATGGGGGTGGGGGACAGAGAGGTGCTAGTTCATCACTTGATTTAATGTAGGTTACACCCCTTCTGTACACAGGAGTAGGTGGGGGGTGATACAAATGGACTGAGGGACACAGCTGATGCTAAAGGACACAGGAGCATGGTCCTTCTATACCCACCCCCCAGAGCTCCAGACCTGCCAGCATCAATGAGTGTCCTTGACGTTTTTGGCTTCCTTTAAGCCCCTACACTATCTGGCCAGACCTGCTCAGCAAAACCCACGTACTCTCCATTTGGCAGCCATATGTGTAACCCTTCCAAACCCACAAGGACTGGAGGAGTGTGTGGGAGGATGCTGTCTCCACAGCTGCCCTGTTTAATACCAGCAGCAGCAGCTGCCAGTTCAAGGGATGCAGATGTGCCATTTGCAACTTAACTTTCACGATCTAAAGTGCAGCTGTTGGTCCTGCAAGCTCCAGAGGGCAAGAAAAATCAACTGGTTCTGCTAGGAGTTTTCCTGGAGGGTCATCTGTCAGCAGTGTTGAATGAAGGAGCAGAAGAGGGTAGAACATCTGCAACAGAGGCCCAGGTGTGCAGGTAAGGGCAGCAATGCAGAGTGCATGTTTGCAGTAGTAACTGTGTGATGGAAAAACAGGGTAAAGGGCTGGCAGGGGCAGCTGCAGGCAGGGAAGTCCTCTCCTCTGTCGCAGGCAGCAGGAGCCTGTGGGCTGTTTAATACACCAGCAAATTCCTGCTCTAAGATGCAAATAAAACCTCACCCAGGTCCCGATCCAGCACCCACTAACAGCCAGGGAGAATTTCAGTGGAATAGTTGGTGTCTGTTTTGGGCTATTCCTGGGAGTCCTTCTCACTTGCAGTTCCAGTGGTGTGGTGCAGCTGGGGACTTTGCAAGATCCCCTGTCCAAGGACCCCAGTGCCTGGCTGAACATCTGAGGACACAGACACCTAAAAAGCAGGGAAACAAATGCACCATAAATCCAAAAGGCACAGGTTTGTGCAACGATGTGTTTGTGCGTGCTTGTGACAAGAGACATTTCAATGGGGCTGAGGAGAAGACTCACAGACGCCCACTATCAGGGCACAAATCCTGAAGGGTCTACAGAGATGAGGGGCAGGACACAGGTACAGCATGGAGGTGTGGGGTGAAAGCAAGAGGGGAAACTGAGGCACAATCTGCATTCAGCCCCTAGTGAAAGGTGCCAGGGACTTATCTACACCACACTCAAGGGTGTCCTTAGGAAGTCTGTGGAGTTTCCCCTTGCCATGAGCTGTATTTGTGGTGGGAGAGCAGAGGGTAGCATGGGCACCAGCAGACTACATGAGCAGATCAAAACCACAAGATAACTTTAGGGCAGGAGGTAGCCTTTTAATGCCAGTTCAGTGTGGAAGGAGATCCCTTCATTTTCTCTCCAGTCCCCTCAAGGACAACATTTCTTCCCATACATGGCAAGGTGAATGTTTTTTCCTCGCCATCAGCAAAAATCTTTCACAGATTAAACGTTTTAATGGCTCTCCAGGGGAGCCTCTTTGTCCAGCTTGCAGTGCATAAAATCACAGGAAACAGCCTGCCTGAGGGTTTTCCAGCAACTGGAGAAAAGATAAAGCTGCCGGGACACAGGCGTAAATATCCTACCCGTTCTTTTTAGTCTCCGGTCTCATCCTAAGAAGGCACTCATCCCTTTTGCCTGCAGCAGAGGATGCTCAGCACCAGGCAGGATTGGCATTTTATCTATCCTGGTCGTTACACCACAACAGATGTCCTATTTGTCCCAGGTCCTTTCATCTTTTCCATGCTTTCACAGCTCTTCCCAGCTGGAACATACATGATATATCACATATTGATTACAATTAACATGTACAGTTAATTTTTCCTGAGCAGGATTTTGACCTAAGTTTCACTTCGTAAAAGTTTTCACTTTTTAGAAGCCCTGTGTGGGGAAGGGCACAGGGCCATGACAGGCACACAGTGGGATGAAGGGCTCCAGGTGGGCAAGCAGGTCGTGGCCAAGTGCTTTATTTTATTTTTGAACTTCACTTCCAGTCCACCCACTCTCCTCGATTCCTCACAAGCTTTGCTCTGCCCTTGTACCTGTGTTACAGTCTCCTCTCCTCCCCGCTCACCTGTCCTTACTCACACCCGAGCACCCAGCGAACTGCAATCCAGCTCTTCCTGCACAGAGGTGTGATCCTAAAACTGCTGCTCCAGCAATCGCAAGGCTGCTCTGCACCAACAGATTTGATGTCCCCAGCCCCGTACAGAGACAGAGGAACTGGCTGGGATTCCCCATCCTTGGCTCCCTTCCCACAGCAGCATCTGCCGTGCCAGCATCTGCAGGGGACCATCATAGTAGCTGTCCCACAGCATCCCCTTCCCAGGCGTTCTGGAGCAGCTCAGAGCAGCTCCGCACCAATTTTGTTACGTTTAAGTGACTTTCTCAAGGCTGTTTAGGACACACTGCTCAGTCCAGGTGGCTGGTATCCTTGTGTTGAAGGAATCTTTCCATTTTCCTGCATCTCTTCCCTTCCCATGGGAACAGGATGCCCCAGTGATGGGACACTGCGTTGTATCCTTCAACCCATATGAACAGTACTGATTACAGATACTATTTAGGGAAATTTTATAAACACACATAGCAGGTTTCTTTTATTTATTTCAATTAAACACTGGTGGATAAAAGAATGCCAAACTTCTCAAAAAACAGCAGTAAATCTGCAGATTTAAACAAGACCAAGGAATCGTAATTTTTCACTCGGAAACTTTTTTAGATTTGTAAAATCGTTCAGTATGGGAAGAGGGAGGTTTGCTGAATTTCCCCAAGAGCCTTGACTGATCCACCACTATTCCTTCGTTGCAAAGCAGGGAGGATCTGCTTGCACCATCCTTTTTTACAGCTTTTTTGGATATTTCACAGCAGAGTGATTTCAGTAAGTAGCCCATGGCAGTGGTTTAAGAGGTCTGATGCTGCCAGCCAAGTAGTGACCAAACCAACCACTGCCCTCTGCTGAACGCAGCCTGGAATCCCCATGGAGCTCCCAATGGTCCAGAAAATTATAGTTGAAATCCTGTTTTGCTGGGAGGATGGGAAAACTTAAACTACTGCCTTAGGTTGTGAATCTTTCTTTCACATCAGCTGCCAAAGTCCTATATTTCATGGCTATTGTGTTGTGTCCCTGCTGCACCATGGCATCTCTACAGCGCATTTAAGTACCTCCTTCAACCTTCAGAATATTAATCACTCTCGACTAGCACAGTTTGAGCTCGATTTCCCTCACTAGGAGAGCCCTGGAAGCCCTGAGTGTTTCCTCATGCACACCTTGGTGTGCTGGACTCCGGGCTCTGAGTTCCAGCTCGCTGCTGGCAACAGGTGGAATAATTTGCGCATGGCCCAGGGCAGTGAGCACTGGTGAGGCTGCACCCCAAATTCTCAGTTTGGGGTCCCTCACAAGACAAGAAAGACATTGATGTGCTGAAGCATGTCCAGAGAAGGGCAAGGAAGCTGGAGAAGGGTCTGGAGCACAAGTCTGGTGAGGAGCAGCTGAGGAAGCCTAGAGAAAAGGATGCTCATGGGACAACTTCTCACTGTACAGCTACCTGAAAGGAGGGTGTAGACAGGTGGAGATGGCCTCTTCTCCTGAGTAGCAAGTGATAGGACAAGAAGGCATGGCTTCTGGTTGTGCCAGAGGAGGATAAGACAGGATATTACGAAAAATGTCTTCACAAAAAGACTGGTCAAGCACTGGATCAGGTTGCTCAGGGAAGTGGCAGAGTCACCATTCTGTAGGGATTTAAAAGACATGTACATGTGGCGTGTGGGGACATGGTTTAGTGGTGCATCAGCAGTGCTGGGTTAACAGCTGGACTTGATGATATTACAAGCCTTTCCCCACCTAAATAATTCTATGATTCTGTGATTCCTTGTCCCCCTCAGAGCTTGTTGTACACCTGTCCCCAAACCCCTGAGGGTCAGTCCCTGCCCCAGACCCTCTGTCCTGGCTTGAAATAATCCCCTTAGCTACTTTAGCTGAACAGAATAGTGTGGGGAAACACCAGACCAGAGAAGCTGTGGCTGCCCCATCCCTGGAAGTGTCCAAGGCCAGGTTGGACGGGGCTTGGAGCAACCTGGGATAGTGGAAGGTATCCCTGCCCATGGGACAGGATGAGATTTAAGGGACAGCAGAGTCTTGTCCCTTGAAGCTTTCCAACCCAAACCACTCTATGATTATATGAAGACAAGCAAAAAACTGTGTCATAGCTCAGGGCAAAGCATCTTTCGGGCACAGCAGGGCAGGGGGTTGATGCTTGCCCGTGCCTGGGAGGGAGGCAGTGCCAGGGACTGCATGTCCCTCCTCAGCGCCGTGACAGGGCCCCGAACACAGGCTGGGCCGTTCCTCCTCCTCATCCTCCTCATCCTCCTCATCCTCAACTCCTCAGCCCCTGCCCGAGCTCCTCGGAGATGATTTACTATGGGGAGGCTGCGGGCCGCGAGATGGCGCTGCGGGAGAGGCCGAGCGGGGCGGCGGCGCCTCAGGGACAGATCGTGTCCCCTCGTACCCATTGCAGTGTCCCCTCAGTGACAGGGCCCACCATGGGGGTTCAGATCGTGTCCCCTCAGGTGGATGGCAGTGTCCCCTTGGCGACAGGGCCGTCATGGGGGCTCAGATTGTGTCTCCTCGTCCCCATTGCAGTGTCCCCTCAGCGACAGGGCACATCATGGGGGTTCAAATCGTGTCTCCTCATCCCCATTGCAGTGTCCCCTCATCCCCATTGCAGTGTCCCCTCAGATGGGGCATCAGTGTGCCCTCAGTGACAGGACCTGCAGCCCCTCAGTGCAGGGCTCAGATCTCATCCCCTCAGTGATCAGACCCCCATCCCCTCAGTGATCAGACCCCCATCCCCTCGGTGATCGGACCCCCATCCCCTCAGTGATCAGACCCCCATCCCCTCNGATCTCATCCCCTTAGTGATCAGACCCCCATCCCCTCAGTGATCAGACCCCCATCCCCTCAGTGATCAGACCCTCATCCCCTCAGTGATCAGACTGTCCCCGCAGTGACAGGACTCCCCTTGCCTGTGGTGGGGGCTCAGACTACACTCCCTGAGGCAGAACCCCTGCTCTGTCCTTTGGATGGGGGTCAGAATATGTCCCCTTGGAGACAGGACCCTCCTGCTCTGTGATGGGGCTCAGACCACATCCCCTCAGAGACAGGACCCTCACTCTGTCCCTCAGTGCAAGGCTCAGACCCTGATCTCTCAGAGACAGGACCTGCAGAACCTTGGTGGCATGCTCAGACCGTGTCCCCTCAGAGACAGGATCCCCCTGTCCCATGGTGGAGCTCAGACCTCATCCTCTGAGGGGCAGGACTCCCACTCCATCCCTTGGTAGAGTGGTCAGGTCTCATCCCCTGAGGGGCAGGACCCCCACTCCATCCCTTGGTGGAGTGGTCAGGTCTCATCCCCTGAAGGGCAGGACCCCCACTCCATCCCTTGGTGGAGTGGTCAGGTCTCATCCCCTCTGGGCAGGATTCCCTGCTCCACACTCTCCATGAGCCCAGGGTGTTGGAGCTCCCCTGACATTGGTCCAGTCCCATTGATGGCAATGGGGAAGGGGAAGGAAGCTGGGACCATAGCCATAGTAAGGGACACGGGGCTCAGCAACAGAGGGAGCCCAAAGATGCTTCAGACAGCCCTGTTTCCTTCAGCTGTGACACGGGAGAGGGGACATGCTCCTTTCTCCATCCACCCTGACACGTAACAAACATGGGTTTGGCCCCGTCACACAGCTGCTTTGGCCATTGAACTGCCCAAGTGAACCCAAAGTCAGAGGCAGCCAGACATGGGACAAGGTCAGGACTGAGAATTGTCTTTGGACACAGCTGGGAATTGGCTTTGGTATGCAGGGGCCGCTCCTCTAGCCAAACACTGGAAGGGATGTCAGCATGCTACAGACCCTGCTCCTCTTCAGGTGGTGCTGGCATCTTTAGAAGAAGGGTTCCCCTGTTCTTACCTTGGCAAACTCTTCTATAAATGCCTATGGGATAGCCCTGGGATAGCTTTTCCCACCACAAGTCCCTTCTCTATATTTCCTGTAGCCCTGGTTTGGTCTAAATGACTCCTTCCATCCTGTAGCTACAGGAGGGGGTCATTGTCTTGACTCGTTTTCCAGGCTGTGTTCAGTGTCCTAGACACACCTGTCTAGAACTCATCCACTTCAGGGACAACTGGTCCAAGCCCAGGCCTCCAAGAGAACCAGAGTTATTAGGNAGAATATCATGGGGGTTGAAATCGTGTCTCCTCACCCCCATTGCAGTGTCCCCTCATCCCCATTGCAGTGTCCCCTCAGATGGGGCATCAGTGTGCCCTCAGTGACAGGACCTGCAGCCCCTCAGTGCAGGGCTCAGATCTCATCCCCTCAGTGATCAGACCCCCATCCCCTCAGTGATCAGACCCCCATCCCCTCGGTGATCGGACCCCCATCCCCTCAGTGATCAGACCCCCATCCCCTC